>CM032638.1:15156884-15751179 GCA_019097785.1 Fraxinus excelsior
GCAGTGTCAGTTACATCCATGTGCAACTAATAAGTTAATAAACTAGTTTTCCAAACGATAGATATGGAAAATAGTGTCACACTAGAAGGAAATTAGACACCTGATCTATCCGAAAGTAGCATGGATAGACCACGGAATTTCACCAAATTAAATGCAATGAACCTTCGAAAAGGAATCCATCTCTATTAGTGAGTCTGAAAATTCGAATAGACGTGCAAGAAGGATCTCTTGATGGCTCGCAGCAATATAGGAAAATGACCATAAGGTGAGAAGTAGGGCATGGATACATCGTCTAGAATAAACTCGTATGATACCTCACCACTAGCAAAATCATCTCTGACCTACTCGTCGATATTGATCTTGTAGGATCCCATCATTGGAGTATGTCATGAAGCTATGATAGAAGGAAAAGGTGGGGGTAAGTGAGAGAAATATCAAATAGAGTGGTGATATTCAAGTCACCCGACAATGTACAAATCAAAATAAACTGTTGGGAATCTAATTAATCATGCGCAGCGAAAATAAAATAATTTTCAATTCCCAAACAAGGATATGCTTTATGTTTAGATAAAAATTGTACATTTGATGAATTTTGTAAACTCTTTTGCTGATTCTCGAACTCGAATGATCATGATCTGCAATCCAAGCTATCCAATTGTCCAGCCTCTAATGATGATCCACACAGAGAATAAAAATGACGGTTTGGGTTTTCTTTTCTCATGCTATCAAGAATAATGAATTTTTCTTCATCGCGCTTTTCAAACCCTAACATCTTATTAATACAAGTCCAAACGGGTTTGGCTCATCTCTTAAACTTAACACGATCCAATATTTAATTAATCAAATTAATTAAATATGGTCCATGAATTAATTATTCAACACTTGTCAATTAATTAATTGGTAAATCTTATTCTTATGGATCTCTTTTCTGTGTAGCCCATTAGGTTTCCAATCATGATGCTTAACGATGTGAATTATTATCTTGATCTAATCAAATCGATAAATTAAAGCGCCCTCTTTTAATTTATCACTATTCACATTCATTGTCCTAGATTGACATCTAGCAATGTGTCAGTACAATACATGTGACGAAAAATGTCACGTGGTATGACAAAACAAAACGTGTTCGTTTACCATGAAACTATAATCATTTCGTCAATATGATCCGATCAATTATGAGATATAGATATATGTCAATCTCAATTATCGATTATATCTTTTATCCCACTGTTAAGTTAATGTAACTCAAAAACTCCTTTTCGACTTATTAGTTCACCTTCACCAGTGATTTCATTATCAACTTAACTGTATAAAATGAAGATCATAATCTCTTACTATCTAAGAGTGATGAATCATCTGTTGATCATTCTCAACCTTTATATGATTCTTGACATATCCGAACGATGCCATATTAGTGACCCTTGGTAGAGCAACATCCAACATCACCAAAGTAGAACTGTCCTCATATAAGGTACTATGATGACCTCAAGTCAAAGGACCAATTTCACTACCGAACGTTAGAGATTAACCACTGACACTCGGATAGTTATTCATGTGGAATCTCTCAGCGAGTGTCCAATGATTTGTTCTATAACAAAATACTCACATATTCATTCAAGTGTCATCACACTTTAGCTATGAGATTAGCTACTTACTTCATAATTAAGAAATGTCACATGTGATGGTCTATCCATAATAACGATATTCGTATCTCGTTATTACATATGACCACAGACTATTTAAGATTCAATCATATGTAATTTGTATCTCACAATCACAACTCCTTGTGATTAACAAATCACCAAGACTTGAATATACGAATTTCATATTTAATTAATTAGAATATTAATTCAATTAAATAATAGATATTGTCATAAATATGCATTGATTATATACATTAAAAAGTGTTTAATCCAAAATTGATTGGATCTAGGGTGTAACACTTACAAAAACTGCATGTGTGAAAAAGAGATATGGTAATAGACATGTCAATTGATCTTCTGATGCTCTGTAGAAATACATTGGTGCTTCGTATCATTCCCCATAGTCCATAAGTACTACTAGAGAATTAGTAAATGAATGATAATGTAAGTGTTGGCCACTCTGAAAAAATTGGTCTGAGATTCGCTAACTCTAAGTGTGGTATTGAGACTTTGACCTAACAAAGTGAGATTTGAAATATGTTAGAGAAATGGTGTGAATAGGTGTGAAATTGTCAATTGCTAAACAATAGTCGCAACGAGGTGCCCAATGATGCCTACCCAATGTTGTATCACAACTTAAGTGGGGAGTAGGCACTTCCATAATCTCTAGCAAAATAAGGATATTTGATCAGTGTTTTACACTCATTGTTTTGATGCCACTAAAACATGATATTTTGTTCATCTTTGAGCAATTTAGAATGTTTTGATGTGTTTGTTCATCCTGCTTTATAGGTTTGGTGATTATGTGAAAATGAAGAGTTTGGATGATCGAACGATTTAGCAATTTGAAATAAAGATTTTTTAGGATGTAAGAGTGCAACGGAGCTAAGTACAAGGCTAGATAAGTAAACAATCAAGAAGAGAAGTTAACAAAAGAGAAACAAAGGCAGGGGTTGGGCATCCTAGTATCCTGCCCAATGAAGAATAACAATAGAGAGCTGGAGCTGTAGTGCCAGCAAAGGATCCAAACATGACGTTGTGGCACTGCGTGCCCAATGCAGTGGCGCCGCCTGAACAAAAAAGGCTCCTACACCTTTTGACTTCTTTTTGTGGCCATGCCGAATCCAACTTCTCTTGAAACTTCAACACAATATAAATATCATTTAAGAGTTCAGTTTTAGACGATAATTTGAGAATTCAACCGGCAAGAAGCAAGAAAGCAAGAACAACATTGGGAAGAAGATTGAAGATCTACAAAAAATAGTTTTTATATTATCTTCTGTATGTTGTTTTATATGATTTTATTAGTTTCTATGGCCATGAACTAAACTCCATATTTAGGGTTTCATGCAACCAAAACTTGAGATTGTGTTTTGATTTTAGTTAGTTATTTATTTCAGATTTTCCATTTATTTATTTGAGTTTATTGATTTCAATTACTTGGTCCCTAATTGAATGAATTGATTGTATAAATTTCGACACTCGACAGACAGAAACTTAGGTGTGATCTTAGAATAACACAACCTAAATTTTATAGGTTTCTAGATAAATTAAAGAATCTTTGAAGCATGTTCCATATAATGATCGTAAACTTGATAATTTTCAGATATTTAATTCAGAATATAGATATTAGGATTGAGTTCTAAGAATAGCTTTTACTCAGCACTCGAGAGAGCGAGCATAATTAAATTAAGGTTCTTGCTTATAAATTTGAAAAAGAAATGATTAGCTATAAGTATAGAATCGAGAAACATAATTGATAGTTAGGTGAAATCACAACATCATGCTTTCTCATCTTGATTAATTCTTCTAAGTTGCATTGAAATAGTTGGATTCGTCACCACATCATTATTAGATTTAGTTAATAACATTGATTCTAAAACTCGATCATGTAGATAAAATAGAGGCTACATAATTATAGTATTTAGTAATAAATTGAATTTCAATCCATGTGGGTTCAACATTCGTGCTTGATCTTTATATTACAAAACTGACATCGTACACTTGCAGTATATTAATATTATAGAAAATGTGTTATAATTTTTTGGCGTCTTTGTCGGAGATTGACATATTTGGAGCCCGTTTGGTACCAATTAAAATTCAATTAAAATTGAAAATATAGATGTTGTTGGGTCTCCCCATCTAATGAAAGTCAACAATAACAGTTAGTTTTTCAATTTTAATCCGATTTTAATCTCTACCAAACGGGCTCTTGATTTTATTGATGATATTATTATCAATTAGTTTTTATTTTTATTTATATTTTTATCTCTAATAGTTTCTTGATTTTTATTTTTAGTTGTTTATCCGAAGAGTGAGGAATCTCGAACTACTATATGTTGATCCTGAACTAGAACGCACTTTTCATTTTTTGAGGTATACAAAGAAATGAACGTGGAACAATGGCAGAACAGGCTAATGAAAATAATCAACAACGAGCTATTTTGGACTATGTCAAACCAGTTGTGAGTGACCATTATTTCGGTGTTGCATGCTAGGCTGTTGTCCTTTACTAGATTCATCATCTGAACTGATCACTGATAGGCGGTTATAGCAAAGCCAAAAATGTTTTTCTATTCATTTCCACGCCGGAGGAAATGGAACTCGAACCCATGATACAATCTTCTTGTATGTCGATTTAGCAAACCAATGACTTAAACCACTCAGCCATACCTCTAAGTTTGGATGAATAGGAACAGAAACCCTGTAAAAAGGTATTAGACTTCACCTATCTCTTGTTTTTATTTTTAGAGCGGTCTAGTGAAAGCAAATGATCAAGCAAGAATGTGCCAACATTTGTTGGTGCACTTCGTTGACTATAAACTAAAGCTAGGACTAATACATATGGTATGGCAGAATTAGTTTGGGGGATCTCTAATGCTCATCTGGATTCTTTTTTGGAGATCTGTGATACAATAAAGATGAACAGAGCACTGATAAGGCAATTCGACTTCGTCTATTTCCTTATCCTTGAGGGATAAAGCCAAAGTCTGGTTCCAGTCACTACCATATAGATCTATTACTACTTGGGATGGACTGGCGTAGAAATTCCTCACCAAGTTCTTTCCATCTTCCAAGTCAGCTCAACTGCGAAGTGAGATTGGTCAATTCTGATAATTAGAACTCGAAATATTTTATGAAGCATGGGAGATATTCAAATACTTGCTTAGAAGATGCCCTCAACATGGCTTTCAAAGTTGTATGTAGATTGAGATATTCTACAACGGGCTAAATAGGCGACAAGAACCATAGCAGATGTAGTTACAAAAGGTACTTTAATGTCTAAAACAGTAGACGCACCATATTCTTTGTTGGATGATATAGCTACCAACAGCTACTTGTGGCCAGGTAAGAGGTCAAGTGCAAGAAGAGTAGCTGGTGTTCATGAGGTAGATCATATCACTGCACTTGCAACTTATGTTTCATCACTTACTACTCAGATAGCTACACTAACCACTCAATGAACTCAACAGAAGCTAGAGTCACTTATAGTTGCTTTTACACCACATCAGGAAATTGAGATAGATAATGAGCAAGCTCGGTATGTCAACAACAGAAACTTCAATCAGAGATGGAACTACTCATCCAATCAAGTGTATATTTGAACAGTATAGCCAAGATAGACTCATCATCAGCATATAATATAATGGTCAACTCTCCAAGAGTAAGAGTGGACTCCTTAGCTATGAAACAGTGATAGATAGGGCTTCAAACATTGAAGCAAATGATTTTCTCAAACTCCTCTCAGTTTACAAAATAGGCTATTGATCATTAACTATTATAATATGTCTTTTGATACTAACAAAAAGTAGACTAAGCCTTTTGGTACAGAATAGGTGGTTTGGTTAAACCAAGAATAAAAGTAGGAGCGTAAGGTTCGTGCTACCTCTTGCATGCATACCGGATCGAATGTAGGACCCATTTTGTGGCTACATCAGATGGGAGATGGAGAAAATAGGAAAATGAACATGTGGTTTCTTGGGATCCATACATGCTTGATAACATGAATCTAGATACAAATAGGAATATCTAGGTAAGGGGGCATGAATCAAGGAAATTGAGATGGGACCCATGGTCAAAATAGGGTCTGTTTGGACCCGTGACAACATTGGAAGTGGGCTCATGGTACGGGTCCCACTAATTAGAGAAGAATTATTCGCCTTGAGATGCATGCTAGATTGTCACAACCTCAAGGTATGCCAACAGAATAAAGCCTTTGGAGCAAGCCTCAAGGTGTTGATATGGTTGCTAAGGGCTGGCGACTTAATTGAAGGTAGCCGATGGAGTGGGTCCCATTAGAGGAAACAACGATGTAGGAAAAATTATTGTACCATTATAATGATCTTTCATGTTAGATCATCAAGAATATGTAAACCGAAGTAGAAACATACATAAATCAGACATAGTTATCATAAATGAATCTTGCGATTTTAGTCTTCCAAATCAACACGTCGTTCCTTTGTTTCTCTCTGATGATGAGAGTCAAAACAGTATGAACAATTCACATGTGTTTGGGGACCTTATCGTATATATATACTGATGGTCCATTGACCTAATTCAGCCCATCATGAAATTAGGAACATGTCTGATCTTTACACATAAATGTCCACTTTAATTAGATGCTTCAAAATCCAAAATACCAAAATCTTATTAAATCACTTTAAACGGGCTTAACCAAAATTGATAACCTTTAATCTAATACACAATATTTCACATATAAACCCACATGTTCTATTAAAATCCTTACACGTGACTCTAGGGCTATAAGTGTTACCTTATATTTGTGTAATAAACATAACCTTATGAGTTCTCGGAATTCTGATATCATTACCGAATGCATCCCCAAACAATCCAATCCATTAATCATATCAAAATAACATCAAAGCGGCTTTCGCTACTTATATCGTAACTAAACCCATCAATGGTCACATATATTGACATAATTGAATAACATGGATCGAGCATGGATGTATAGCATGGAAATCACATATGATGTTATCTTAACATATCTATTTCCAACTGGTCTACTTTAATACCTTAATGAGATCATTTTCAAATGAGATTAGAGATAATAAACTAAAAACTTTATAACTGAATGTAACTTTAACCATAAACAATATCCAAAATGACAATACATATGTGTAATATGAAAAGCACAGAAATACAAACTCCCACTGAAACTAGATATATTATGAGAAATTACACCCATATAAGCAGTGTGCTCATGAAAGATATTGGGTATCAATCCCTTAGTACCATGAAGTTTGTCCCAATATGCTCTATTGACATATGTCCACTCTGAACTCTTTCTTTAACAGCCAGGAACTTGATCTCTATATGTTTAGACTTCGTCGAGCTCCTGTTATTATTGGAATATAGCACTGCTGATTTATTATCACAAAATAACTTGAGTAGTCCTTCTATACTATCTACAATACTCAGTGATAAAATTTTACAGCCATATTCCATGGTTCGATGTATCATAACACGCTACAAACTCCGCTGTCATGGTAAAAGTAGTTATGAGTATCTTCTTAGCACTCTTCCAGGAAATAGCACCTTCAGCAAACAAGTAGATATAGCCTGAAGTGGATCTCCTACTATCTTGGCATCTCGTGAAATCGAAATCAGAGTAACCGATTATCTCCAACTGATCTGATCTCCTGTATGTGAGCATGTAGTCTTTTATTCTCTATAAATACTGCATGACTCGTTCGGCTGCTCTCCAATTATCCATTCTCGAGTTACTTAAATATCTTCCTAACATCCCAACAATGTACGCTATATCCGAACATGTACTAACCTGAGCATACATCAGACTCCCTCTAGTTGAAGAATAATTTTTTTTTACATTTCTTTAATTTCCAAGTCATTTTTGGGGCATTGACTTAAACTGAACATGTCTCATTTAGCCACAAAGGTGTCACCTGGTTTACAATCTTGCATGCCATATCTTTTAAGTACCTTTTCGATATAACTCTTTTGTAAAAATCTAAAAATACCCCGAAAATGGTCCCGGTGTATTTGAATTCCTAATGCAAAAGAGACGTCATCAAGATCTTTCATCTCAAAATTCCTAGCTATAAATCTCTTGGTTTCGTGCAATAAGTTTATATTGTTGCTGATAACCAATGTGTCATCGACATATAAAACCAGAAAATTATATTTACTTCCACTGAACTTGTGGTATATACAATCATCGATCAAATTCATCTCGAAACCATACAAGATGATCACTTTATGAAACTTGTAATATCATTGACGAGAAGCATGTTTGAGTCCATAGATGGATTTTTTTTAGTGTACAAGCATCATCCGATGAAAAGTTTTCTAGTTGCACCATATAGAATGTTTCATCAATGTCACTATTGAGAAACGTTATCTCAACATCCATCTATTGTAACTTAAGATCGAAATGCACTACCAATGACATTATAATCTTGGAATAGTCTTTCGAAAAAGTCGGAAAGAGTCTCTTTATAATCGATGCATTCTTTCTGTGTAAAGCCATTATAACAAGACGAGCTTTATACCTCTGCACATCACCCTTCGAATTGTTAAGGGATATAATCTCACATCGAATAAAGATGAAAATATAGCTAATTTATAAGGGTTTGGACTATTTCTCTTAATATGGTTGACCTTTTAAGATGGAACCCAAATCTTGACATGGTATCAAAGCTATTAAGCTCCAACGAGTAATTCGATCCGATTAAAACTCAAAAAATGGGCCCGCAGATTTCAAGACTGATCTTCTCAAACGAGCCACCATCTTGCGGGGGCATGTTAAGAGATAGAATCTCACATCAAATAAAGACAAAAACATAGATCAATTTATAAGGGTTTGAGCTACTCCTCTTAATATGGTTGGCATTTTAAGATGAAACTTCAAATCTTAACACGAATCCCTCTTGGTCTTAAATATTCATTTGCAACCAATGAGTTTCGCACCATCAGGCAATGGAGCGAGGTCCCACATGTCATAGTCCTTCGTAGACTTTATCTCTTCATTCATGGGATCGAGTCACTTTTGAGAGTTAGAACTTTTCATGGCTTAACAAAAGTTGATCGGATCATCTTCCACCACTCCATTGTCAACTTCATGTTCTTGGAGAAATATAATGTAATCATCTAAAACCGCGCTTCTCCTCTCTCTAGTAGATTTTCTTAATGGCATTGGTTTTTTAGGCTGTAGAGTTTGTTCTTTTAGAATAAGTTGTTGACCTTCAGAGGTAGATACAATGACATTGTCATGATCCGGAGTTGCTTCTTGAACAATGTCAAGGATAGAAACTTGATCCTCTTCATTGGCAATGTCAATTGGAGGAATTTCAATGTATTCCTCCTCAAAAACAAAGTCTTTAAGCCTTTCTCTTCCCGTAAACTCAACATCCTCAAAGAACCAAGCATTTTATGTTTCGAAAATTGTCGTAGTAATGGGATCATAAAACTTATAACCTTGGTACCTTTCAGAATATCCAATAAAATAGCAATTGATAGTTTTTGCATCCATTTTCTTTTCATTTAACCCATAGCCTTGCCTCAACTGAACATCAACAAATGTGTATGTGATTCAAACTAAGCATCTTGCCCATTCAAAGCTCATAAGGGGTTTTATTGGTGACCTTAGTTGTAACTTTGTTGAGTATATACGTTGTGGTCTTTAATGCTTTACCCAAAGTGATTTTGACAAGGTAGAATGAGTAATCATACTCCTCACATGTCCTTAGGCGTTCTATTTCATCTTTCAGCAACACCATTCATAGTGGGAAAAGCCGACATAGTGTACTGTGAGACAATACTGCATTCCTCTAGGAATTTACCAAATGGTATGGATGTTGTTTACTTGAACCGTCATATCTACCATAGTATTCACCACCATAATCAGATATGTCGCTTTTAATCATTTTACCGAATAAGTTTTCAATTTTACCTTTATAGTTTTGGACACGTCTAAAACTGTGATTTTTTATGAATGAGATATTTATAGTCATATCTCGAAAAATCATCTATGAACAATATAAAATATTGTTGACCATTCCAAAAAGCCATAGGGAATGATCCACAAATGTTTGTATGTATAAGTTCTAAGACGTCTAAAGTCATGTTGGCTTGAAATCTTCTTTTATTGGGTTGTTTTTCCCTTTATACAGTTAACATACATATCATAATTTGTAAAGTCAAGGGGATTGAGAGTTTCGTTAGACACAAATCTCTCAATTCTTCTTTTGGAGATATGACCTAATCTCTTGTGTCATAACGATGCAAAATTCTCACCGATTAATTTTTGCTTTACATCCCAAGTACTTACATGTAAGGATTCATTAAAATAAGCAATCGTATCAATTAAATAAAGATTATCATAACTTAATAAAGAACCATAATCGACAAATTTTGAATCATCAAACAAACTAAATATTCCATTTTCAAATGAACAAGAATAATCAGATTTGTCAAAAGTAGAAATAGATATCAAATTTCGTCTAAAAGACGGTACAATAAATGTCTCATTAAGATTCAAATAAAATCCAATCTTTAACAATAATCTAATTTTTCCTATTACTTCTACTTTCACCATCTTGTTGTCGCCAATATAGATATATCTTTCACCATTACTTGGTTTTCGAAAACTCAGGCAACCCTGAATAGACACACTGATGTAAGTTGTTGCACCATAATCTATCCACCATGAGTGTTTAGGTATCGAAATTAAATTACCTTCAAAATAAACCAAATGAAAAAAAATACATTTCTTAGCACGTCATACGTGATAGTTGGTACATTTCTTCTTCGTATGACCTGTAGCTCCACAGAAGAAATTGCCACCTTCATTTTGTACCTTATGCTTTTTCTTTTGTGATGATGGACTCGTAACTTCCTTATCAGTTTCCTTTTCTTGTTCATTTTGTCCTTAGATGTGGTGGCTAAATTAGCACCTTATGTCTTGTCATACTTCAATCTTTCCTTTTCTTGGACACAAAATGAGATGAGCTCCTTAAGGGACTATGAGTCCTTTTGATTGAATTGACTAAATTGTGTCGGAAGGGATATCGAACCAAGTGCACTAACAAGCCTTCAGATAAATCCAACTTGAGTGCCTTTGTACCTCATTGAGATAAGGTTTGTCAAAAGTGTACTAGTTTCAGCCTTTTCATTCTTGGGAAACATCTTCTCAAGGTCCTCAAGGAAACCCTTAGTCGCAATCACCTTATCAGACATAGTGCCCTGAAATGCTTCTGGAATAGCATGATATATGACCATCAAGCTTATACAGTTCGATCGTTCCCATTTTTCCATCTCCCTCTTATCTCAGAGGTATTCTTATCAGTAAATGCAGTAGGTTAATCGACCAGTAAAGTAAGGTCAATATATATGACTCTAAGAACAATCATTGCGTTCTCTCATCATGGCTTAAAGTTGGTGTCATTAAGCATTGTAATTGAATTGATGCTAGCAGAGATATTGGCAGTAAAACCTGAAATTGAATTAGAGAAAAATTAATTGGAAGAGCTAACAATCCTTAGTATGCAAATAATAATTTCAAATAATGGTAGGGTCCATCATAAGATACCCAACACAACATCAATATTTAGTCTTTGGATGTGAATATTGACTTGGAAGTGGTACTCGTGGGGTAGTGATCAAACAGTGATAATAAAGAAACATGTCAATCAATAAGCCTTTTGTTAGACCGATTTATTGATCACACATTAAAACAAATAATCGCAACACGTTTATCACCACAATTGGATGTGTAATTCGGTCAAATATTGACATGGCTTTGGACCGATCAAATATTCACATGAATAATACACACAAACAAATTTTAATATTACATGTTAATTAATTTCCACAAGAGAGGTTGCTTTGGCAATATGTTTCTTCAATTATCCAAAACTTTAGGGGTCAATAATTAATTATTCGAAACTCTAGGAGTCAAAAATTAATTCGAAACTTTAGGGATCCAAAAATTAATTATTCAAAACTTTAGGCGCCAATTTAAACCAATTATGAACTTTTAGAGGCTTAATTACAAAATTCAGAACTTTAATGACCCAAATTAATTAATTTTCAGACTATAAAGACTGAATTATTAAATTCGAGACTTTAAAATGCCCAATATGATGAGTTTTAATCTTAGGGGGCTGAATTATCGAAGTTTTAAACTTAAGGGGCTGAAACTTTTAAAACTTAACCCTAATTTGAAATTGCAAGCAAGGACCTAAAATCTTCAAATTTTCAGCTCAAGCCCCAGCCCTTAAAATTCACCCAAACCCTTATCTGAAAAAATGCAATGGACACTCTTTGTAGCGACCGCGAACTTTTAATTTTTATAAATTATTTTTCTCGAAAAACGTGTCGCTAAAACGTTAACCCTAATTTTTAGAGAAGCGCGTTCGTCTAGCCGTTGTAAAATTGAATTCAAATCTATTCGATCGAATCCGATCCCAAATAATAATTTTATTATCAATTTCGAATTATTTTATTTAAATCCAATTTTTATTAAATTCAAGCCCAATTATTTAAAATACAACATTTATGGTCCAATTTCATAAGCCCGATTTAATTTTAATTAGCCCAATTCTATTAAGTCCATTCAATTGAGTCCAAAACCGAATATTATTTATTGTAGCCCAATTAGAAAACCCAAAAGCCCAACATTTTGGCCCAAATATCCGTATAGGGTTTTGTGCCCTAATCCTACCACTATTCATACTCCACTCCACCCACACCAACACTCTCCTCACTGTAACACCACACTACAAACTCCAACACGATGACCTCCAATCCACGAGACCAACACTACCAAGCTACCATCAACACTCACTGCAACTCCCAACAACAATACCAGCACCTCCATTGCAGGCAAGCAGTCACACAAACCAAACCACCATTCCATTTCACACGCTATCCACCATAGCCAACAGAGAACACCTCCAACCACCTCGAGCCAACACCAAACTGCAACTCCAACTCAAACCCGAAACCAAACTCTACCAAAGAAATCAAGATAACCAAAAACACCCCAAAACCCGAGACTAACGAACACCCATTCACCATTTTCACCCCCAAGAACCACCATAAAACTGCAGCCCAAAATCGAGGCCACCCAAGTGCCACCGAAGCCGAGAGCAGAATGTCCAAAAATCCCCAAACCCGAAAGCAAAGCCATAGCCGCCAACCACCACTCGACCGCCACCTCGAATACAACCCCAAACCCTCGAACAACCACCTCAAACCACCACAAAAACCAAGAAAGAAGAAAACCCGGGAACTCACCTTATTTTTCCCAACCATTTCTCGAGTTGACCACCAAGAATCCCAAAAAGAATCGAACCCCTAGCCACGGACCAGCCCCAAATCCACGCCAAAGACCCACCCCCCACTCGCCTTTAGCCCTGCCGGACCGGGGGGAATGGCTCTGCCCTTCCCCGTGCTCTCTCTCTCTCTCTCTTCGATTTTGGAGAGAGAGAGTGTGATATATGTTATATAATTATATATTTTTTATATTTGATTTTTTGTCATTTAAGTCCCAAGTCTCTAAATTATGTTATTTTAGTCCTTAAGTTTAAGTGTTTTAATTTCAGCCCTTACATTTCTTATTTTTAGTTTAAAAGTTATTTAATTTAGTCCCTAGTTTATATAAGTTATTATTTCAGTCATTTAAGTTCTATTTTCAGTTTTAATATATTTACAGCTTAGTCCTTAAACTATTAAAGGTTATAATTTCAGTTTTCAGCTTTTATTTTCAGCTTTAATATATTTACAGCTTAGTCCTTAAACTATTAAAAGTTAATATTTCAGTTTTTAACTTTTATTTCCAGCTTTATTATAATTACAGTTTAGTCCCTAAACTTATGAAGGTTATTATTTTAGCCCTTGAAGTTTTATTTTCAGATTTAATAAATTTTCAATTTAGCCCCTAAACTTTATCCTATCATTTTAAGCCATTTATTTCAATTCCAATAGTTTTCAATTAAGTCCTTAAACTTAATTTCAATACTTTAAAACTTTAAAGTTCGAAATACTAATTCAAACTTATTTTCTATTGGCTACACGAAACGTACGGACAACTAAGAGATTGAAGTTACTTCTCACACTATTTTTACGAAACTTGAGATTTTGAGGTAGACTCGCCGCCATTAATTACTTTAAATTATAATTGCATTCTTTATGTGAATTACGTGATTTATATGCTTTAATGCATGAGATGAGAATTTATCATATGAGATATATGATATTGTTATGCTTGCTATAACTTATATGCTTAATTGCATGAGAAAGAAGAGAATCTCTTATGAGATAAGATGAGAATGATATATGATGTTGTTATGCTTGTCATAACTTATATGCTTTAATGCATGAGAAGAGACGAATATCTCTTATGAGATAAGATGAGAATGATATATGATATTGTTATGCTTGTCATAACTTATGTGCTTCATCCGCACGAGAAAGAAAGACTACACACACTCTATGATTTCAAAGAGCCTATGATTTTCAAGAAAATAAGCCAATGATGTGCTTAAATGCACGAGAAAGACTACCCACATCCTATGTTTTCAAAGAGCCTATGATTTTCAAAAATGAGCCAAAGAAGATGATGATATCACGTTGTATATTGCATAAGTATGTATTCAATTATTCTGTAAATTAATTATCGGCGATGAGTCTACTGAGTATTTTTTTCGAAATACTCACTCTACTATTTTAACGATATTTGCAGACTTCGGAGGCGATCGTGATTGATCCGGCAGTGGTGGCATAGAAAAATTTGACTATTGAAATTATTATCTCTTTGAAGTTTTTTTTGTATTCGAATATTGATAACATTTTGTTGTTTTTCGCTATTTCTAAAATATGATATCTAAATTTTAAATTTCCCATGAGTTTACTTGTCAACGAAGTTTTCAATTACAAATGTGATTTCAAAATTAGGTTATTCCCGCGAAAATTGATTTTGAAATTGGGGCAAAAGAAGATGACGTGGCAATCCGGGTTAACAGAACTCGGGGCGCTACACTCTTCGTCGGATCGACCCCTACTTCTACTACTACATTAGTTTTAGAGGTTTAACAACTATTTTGGGTGCCTAATACTCATTTCGAATTCCTTGTTCATATATTTTGAAAACTCTTCGAAAAGGGAAATATTAGTTGCACCAAAAATAATATCATCAACGTAAATTTGTACAACAGTCATGTCACCCTTTTTGGTTTTGATAAAAAGTGTAGTATCCGCATTTCCCGTTTGAAAACCATCTAAGATAAGAAATTTGCTCAATATTTCATACCAAGCTCTAGAAGCTTGTTTCAAACCATATAGAACATTTCTAAGTTTAAATACTCTTTCCAAAAATTTGTGATTTTTGAAACCGAAAGGTTGCTCAACATAAACTTCTTCTTGAATAAAACCGTTTAAAAATGCACTTTTTCATCCATTTGATAGAGAGCAAAACCTTTATCGCAAGCAAAAGCAAGAAGCATATGAATAGATTCTAATCTAGCAACTGGTGCAAAAGTTTCTTCGAAATCTATACCTTCTTCTTGATTGTAACATTGGACCACTAATCTAGCTTTGTTACTGTTGTGTTGTCATAGGCACCCAAAAATAGTCATTAAACCTCTAAAACTAATGTAGTAGTGGAAGTAAGAGTCGATCTCGCGAAGAATGTGTAATTCAGTATCTTATACTTCGTACAATGATTGGGGGGTTTTGTATGCAAATAATTATAAGTGATGCAATAAATAATAATGAAAATTAAATTAACGAAAAATAATTAAAAGACTAACCTTGGTCCAATTCAATATCCATTTCATCCAAGTCAATATCCACCTTTGGAAATCCACAATTGATTATAAATGTAAGGATAATTCAATTCATATTTTGAATATTCATCGTTGGAGTTATTTTCCTATCTTTCATTATTTTTAGTTAGTTAGAAACTAGCGTTCTAATTAACCCTAATTATTAAATAACCACAAACCAACGCTCAAGATTCAATTTAATGATAGCTTTACACAATAGAGAAATCGATGAACTAGATAACACAAATATCAGCGGTTGCATTCAATCTATTTAAACATTCTTCTTAAGATTTAATAACATCTATCGCAGAAAATTATCAAATCCTAGTACTTCACAAGTTAAAGGAATCAAACAATTATAAATTTGATATTTAACTTAGCAGTAGATTGCGATGAATAATAAACTAATAGACCTCCTAGTAATTAAACATAACAATCATGGAAATAAGTGTAGAAGAATATTCAATATTCAAAAAAATGGATTAAATTAAGAAAACCATTTAGATATCACAATATGTGGTTCCGAGGCTTCAATCTCCTTCGACCAAGTGTAAAAGTTTAGTTACAATTCAAGAATCTAAGAGAAAAATAGAGAACAATAAAGTTGGGAGGCGTTCTCTCTGTTCTGGTTGTGTTATAGGGTTTAAATATCATAGAAAATTAGGTTTTCATACGTGTTTCAATCAAACAAGGAAATAGGAAAAAAAAAATAGTGTTTTGGCTTGAGGCGCTTGCCTAGTAAAAAATAGGGCGCGAGCCTTAGCCTTTTGCCAAGCCTCAGGCGAGGCTTTTTAGGTCTATGGCGCGAGCCTCACCTGATTTTTAGCAGCCGAACATCTCTCAGTATCTTTGTCATAACTTTCTCTTTCGATGTCCGATTGAGGTGATTCAAAATGACCTAGAAAGCTAACTCAAAAAGATACAAATTTGCTTCAGAAAATATCTTCTAATTATATCGTTTTCTATGTCAAAAATCGGTCTCAATATGAGATTGAAAATCGATGCAAAACTTTTCAGCTTGAAAGTTGATATGTGATAATGTCTTGGCTATATTTCATGACTCCTTTCTTCTTCCAATTGACCTCTAACACTCTCAAATCTTCATCCTAAGGTTAGAAACAAGTTTATAATATTTTCTCTTTAGTCCATGAACTTTCATTTCCTTTCATTTTGATCCATTTTCACATATTTCTTTCAAATTATGACATATTCACAGAATTGCCACCTAAATCAAAATATGAGCGTAATGAGTACATTTTGCACAAAATAAAAATACGAGCGCATAAAATAAAGTGGGGAAAATATACATTTTACATTCCTATCAAATTCTCCCACACTTAACTTTTGCTCGTCCTCAAGCAAAACTCAAATTTAATTCCCTAAAAACACCAGGTCATAATGCCAAGAACATAGAACCATCAAACTTTTTCAAAACACATAAAATATCACGAATCAACGTTCCACACAACTTATAATCAATTAGTAAGTATTTTCATATGAAGATGGAGTAAACTAAACATGTAGATCCTCAAGGTTATAAGCACTCAACTCTCATGTGTTTAAAAGGGTAAGTATTTCTCTCAAATTCATTCCAATGGAGATGTTCTATCATATGCTTACATATCTTCTCATTCACCACCACTTAGATCACATGCTTCACAAGAATCATAAGGACTTTTCAAAGGTTGTAATGTGGCTTATGGTCAAGGTAGAAAATATTTGGGTATGTGACTCAAAAGTTATCAAAACTAGTGGAGTAAAGATAAATAGACTTAGCTCAAACATATACATAAGACATGTAAACCAACCACTTCAAATGATAGTTTCATCATTTTTGCATCTATCACACACAAATCGAACTCTTTCTTGAGATGTCGGAAGAGTTATGAATATAGATTTTTTCCGCGTTAATATCACTCTCCTTCATCACTTATATTTTTTTTCAATCATTCATTTTTTTCCTTCTTCTTCTTACATTTTTCTTGCACAATGTAAATTTCAAATTATACACCAATAATGGAACTCCCTGAATTGATATAGAAAATTTGTTTCAATTCACCAATAATAGTACTACCATAAATCTTAATACACATACACTTATTTTCTTGCATACCCACACATATCATGATGAACAATACTCTACTAGCTCTAAAGATTGGGTAAAGATTGTTTTCCGGGTTTAAAGCTTGTAACGTGAGTTTATACAAAGAAAATGCATAAAGGCTCAAAGGGGCTCAACAATGGAAAATTCAAATACATGGTCGACTATTTGGCTAATGAAGCTCATTTATGTAACAAAGATGACCTTAATCATGTTCATGCATGCATGTGTCAATGTGATCTTGAAGAGAATCAAGACAAGTTCTAGAGAAATAAAATCATAGAAGAATATCACACATGAAAAAGAATAATGAGACCGTTATGGATGTATCAGTCTAAAGGCTCAAAAATCTCACTGGCTTTTGTCTATAGAATTTAGTTACTACATTCCTCAAAGAAAATAACTTCACTAATCAACTCTAAGTTGGAGGATTATTCATTCAATCATGTTATGAGTTCTTCAAAAACTTAATTAATTATAGCAAATAACATACACAACCAAAAACAACCATTTAACTCTCAACTCATTTTCCTGAAAAATCATGCAAAAAGTATTGAAATTAAACTTACTCAAAATTGAAACACCATAAGTCAAATCCCCTCCTCCATACTTAAAACTTACATTGTCCCCAATGTAAGGTCCAATACAAAGAAAATGACAAACATAACTAAAATTATAAAAAAAATGGAATGCGAAAAAAATAAAAACAAAAATAAAAAGATAAAGGAACGAACTCCCCTTGGGTTGCCTCCTAAACATCACATTTGTTTATTGTCTTTGACTCAACTCAATATTTCTTTATTTAGCCGGGGTCTATCATGATTAGCTTCGATCTTCCTTACGGTGTACCAAGTCCAATGAGAATGATAACTGGCAATGTTCCTCCACCTTCATGGAATACATACTTGTGGTGACTGGGGTGAGACTTCAAATCTGGAATGGAAGTCTGCAAAATAGAAAGTAGAGACCTCTCATTAGAAACTGATAATATAAAACAAGAACTGTTGCCTGACTTTAGAAGAGTATTTAATGCTGTCACAATTCTTTGTAACTCAGTGTTTAAGGTCAGCTCATCTTTTTCCTTCCCACGATGCGCAATATTGACAGCTTCTCATTCTTTTTTAGCAACAAATTCAAAACATCCTGTGATAAATGATCAATCACATCAATAAAATGAACATGATTATTATTACACGGATATTACATGGAATCAGAGATATTAAGTTTAATGATTTTATCATCAAATTCCATGATCAATGGGTCATTATTAAAATCCATTTTAGTTTTGAATGTTCTTAAGAACGGTCTTCCTAACAAGATAGGGGTAATATGATTACTATTACCCATGTCAAGCACATAAAAATCAATAGAAAAAACCAACTCATTAACTTTCACGAGAACATCCTCAACTACCCCCTTAGGATATGCATTAGATTTATCAGCTAGTTGAATTATCACACCAGTTTTATTTAAAGGTCCAAGTTTCAATGAAGTGTATACAAAATATGACATGACATTAATAGATGCTCCTGAATCTAGCATGTCCTTCTCAAACTTAGTGTCGCCTATCATGCAAGGGATAGTGAACATACCTAAATTTGTGCACTTTGCGGGAAGTTTCTCTTGAATTATTGCAGATACCTGTTCTCCAACTTTTACCCTTTCAATCCCTTTTAATTTCTGTTTCCTTTTACTTGTGCACAATTGTTTCAAAAATTAAGCATAACGAGACACTTGTTTAAACATATCTAAAAGTGGAATATTTACCTTACATTTACTAAAAATTTCATGCAGTTCATCATGATCTTGTTCATATTTTCTAGATCCTACTAAAGTTTAAGGAAATAGGGGTATTGGTTTATTATAATCAGAGAGGGGTAAAAACTTATGCTCAGTCATCTCAGTATCATTGGTGGCAGTCTTGTTTGCAACCTCTTTTTCTCCCTCTTCTTGTTTGCTCAGATGATGTAAGCGCTGCCATCAACCTCCGTACCACTCCTCCATGTGATTGCACTTACATTTTCTTTTAGATTTACCATCGTTTGAAATGTCAATTTTCCCGCATTATGTGACTCCAACCTACTGACTGCGTTAGCCATTTGACCCATTTGATTTTCCAAACTTTGAATGCTAGGCCTTCTCTCCTGTTGAAATTGTAAAGTGTTAGTAGCAAGAGATTTTAAAATATCTTCTAAAGACATACTAGAGTTAGAAGTTTGGCCATGTTGTCTAGAAGGGTATGGCTGATTATATTGATGGAAATTCTGTCAATTTTGATTCATATGTTGATTCACTTGTCGATTCCCATAACTGAGATTTGGATAATCACTCCATCCTTGGTTGTACGTGTTTGAATAGGGGTCATAATTCCTTTGTGGTTGTCTAGGAAAGCTACCAGTTGCATTGACATGTTTAACAGATTCTTCTTGAAGTGTTGGGCACATATTGGTTGGATGGCCTACCAATGAACAAATTTCACAAGTCTTTAATGTTTGCATAATACATACAGCCATTTAACAAATAAAAGTAGTTAGACTCACAAGTTGTTGTTCAATGGATGAAACATTTACCTCATTAACATGTTTAGATGGCAGGTCGAGTCTAGTGCCAAATTGTTGAGAATTTGTGGCTATATTTGCAATCATGTTCTTGACAAGTTAAAAAGAAACTAGAATAAGAAAAATAAATAAAATTTTACGTTAAAACTCCTAAGAACGATAAAAGCCTAAAAATCCTAGAAAATTAATTTTTTTTCTTCAAAAATAAAATAAACAACTAAGAAGTACAAAAATAAATTAACACCGCTCCCCGACAACGGCATCAAAATTTGGTGTGCTGTTGTAGGCACCCAAAAATAGTCCTTAAACTTGTAAAACTAATGTAGTAGTAGAAGTAAGGGTCGATCCTACGAAGAGTGTGTAATTCAATATTTTATGCTTCGTACAATGATTGAGGGATTTTGTATGCAAATAATTATAAGTGACGCAATAAATACTAATGAAAATTAAATTAACGAAAACAATCAAAAGACTAACCTTGGTCCAAGTCAATATCCAACTTCAGAAATCCACAATTGATCATAGATGCAAGAATAATTTAATTCATATTTTGAATATTCACCGTCAGAATTATTTTCCTATCTCTCCTTATTTTTAGTTAGTTAGAAACTAGCGTTCTAATTAACCATAATTATTAAATAACCCCAGACTATGGCTCAAGATTCAATTTAATAACAACTTTACACAATAGAGAAATCGATGAATTATATAACACAAACACCAACGGTTGCATTCAATCTATTTAAATATTCTTCTTAAGATTCTCTATCGCAGAAAATCATCAAATTCTAGTTCTTCACAAGTTAAAAGAATCAAACAATTACGGATTTGATATTTAACTTAGCGGTAGATTGCAGTAAATAATAAACTAGTAGGCCTCCTAGCAATTAAACATAACAATCATGGAAATAAGTGCAAAAGAATATTCAATACTCAAGAACATGAATTAAATTAAGAAAACCATTTAAATCTCACAATATGTCGTTCCGAGACTTCAATCTCCTTCGACCAAATGTAAAAGTTTAGTTACAATTCATGAATCTAAGAGAAAAATATAGAAGAATAAAATTGGGAAGCGTTCTCTCCATTCTGATTGTGTTCTAGGGTTTAAATATCGTGCAAAATTAGGTTTCCATACGTGTTTCAATCAAACAAGGAAACATGAAAAAAATCGTGTTTTGGCTTGAGGCACGTGTCTAGTAGAAACTAGGGTGCAGCCTTAGCCTTTTGCCAAGCCTCAGGTAAGGCTTTTTAGGTCTGGGGCGCGCGCCTCTCCTGGTTTTCGACAACCGAAAAGCTCTCAGTATTTTTGTCATCACTTTCTTTTCCGATGTCCGATTAAGGTGATACAAGATACCTTAGAAAGATAACCAAAAAGGCTACAACCCTACTTGAGAAAATATCTTCGAATTCGATCGTTTTCTATGTAAACAACTGGTCTCAATATGAGGTTGAAAATCGATGCAAAACTTTTCAGCTTGAAAGTTTATATGTAATAATGTCTTGGCTATATTTCATTCATTTTGACTCATTTCTTCATCCAATTGACCTCTAATACTCTCAAATCTTCATCCTAAGTTTAGAAACAAGTTTATAGTATTTTCCCTTTAATCCCTGAACTTTCATTTCCTTTCACTTTGGTCCATTTTCACCTATTTCTTTCAAATTACGTCATATTTACAGAATTACCACCTAAATGAAAATATGAGCGTAATAAGTACATTTTGGCACAAAATAAACGTACAAGCGCATAAAATAAGGAAGGAAAAATATGTATTTTACATTCATATCAATTACGCACAACTATACCATTTTCATCTCGTTTGTTTCGAAAACCTCATTTCGTACCAATAACGGTTTGATCATTTGGTATATCAACTAAGTCTCAAACATGATTTCTTTCAAATTGATTTAGTTCTTTTTGCATTGCTAAAATCCAAAACTCATCAAATTCGACTTCTTTGAAATTCTTTGGTTCAATTTGAGAAATGAAAACGCAATTATTTAGAAAACCTTTAGTAGAATTTCTAGTACTTACACTTTTGAAAGGATCACCGATTATGAGCTCCTTTGGATGAGAAGGAACAAACTTTCATTTAATAAGAAGTGTTGGATCATCTTGGTTTTTGGAAGATTCTCCTTCTCCTTGTTGAGAAATTTGTTATTCTAAATCTTTAACTTCAACATCTTTAGGATCTTCCTTATTTTGATCTTGAATGTTCATTTACTCAAAAGGAATTTCCAAACCTATATCAATATCTTTCTCTTGATCAAGAGAATTAGTTTCATTAAATGTAACATGCATGGATTCTTCCATCACTAGAGTTCTTTTGTTGAAAACTCGATAAGTTTTGCTAGTAGGTGAATATACAAGATTCCAACATCAGATTTTGAATCAAAATTTTTCAAAATTTCTTTTGTATTTAGTACAAAACATTTGCAACCAAAAATCTTAAAATAACTAATGTCGGGAACTCTATTTTTCCAAAGCTCATATAGAGTTTTGGTGTTCTTTCGACTTACCAAAACTCTATTCATAATGTAGCAAGCGGTGATAACAGTTTCGGCCCAAAAATGTTTGGGTAAATTGTTTTCATTAAACATAGTTCTAGCCATTTCTTACAATGTGCAATTCTTTCTTTCTACTACATCATTTTGTTGAGGAGTTCTAGGAGCCGAAAAATTATCTTGTAATTACAAATTATCTTGAGATCCATGTAAAGAAGTTGTAAATGTTTTGTGTTTGAAGAAAATTGTTTAGTTTTGAATGAACTTTTTATTTGTTTTTCAAATTGACAAGTATCACAAATTTTGTCCTTTTCAAATTTCAAATTTGGTAGACCTTTAACAAAGCAATTTTTTGATATTTTTGAAATTATGTCCATACTAACATGGCCTAATCTTCTATGTCATAACTAAGTATCATTTTTAAAACTTGACAAACATTTTAATTCTTTTTCAAATTCAATGTTAATGACATAAACATTTTTACTTCAACTTCCTATGAACAATACATTTTTCGGTGTAGCATCCTTAATAATGTATTCTGAATAATCAAATTTGATATGATAACCTTTATCACATAGTTGGCTAATACTTAGCAAAATTATGTTTGAGATTATTTACTTACAAAACGTTTTCAATAGAAAGAGATTAATTATTACAAATATTTCTAATGTCCATGATTTTTCCTTTGGCATTGATGAGTGTAATTAACTCATTAAATAAATACCTTTAAATCGTATTTTTGGCATGTTCTTGAGCACTTACGAGCATTTTAATGTATATTTTGATATTGTGATATAGATTGATGAAATTGAAGGAAATAAACAAAAGTTAAAAAAATGAGACATTGACTAAATTGTAAGAGGTCCAAAGTTTGAAGACTAAAGTACAAATACTCAAAAGTTGTGTCGGACCTCAAAAATAAGATTCAGGAATTCTACGAGTCAATTGGATGAAGAAAGAAGTCAAAATGATCAAATATAATCAAAGTATAATCATACATCAATTTCTAACCGAGAAAGTTATGCTCCAGATTCGTAGTCTTATATTGAGATTCATTTTTGACATAACAAACATTTGAATTAGAAAATGATATCGAAGCAAAGTTGTAGTTATTTGAGTTATCTTTTCATAGCATTTTGAATCGTCTCAATCGGACATTAGGAGCAAAAGTTATGATAAACATACTGAAAGATGCGCATGGTAGTTTTCCAACCGACGATGTGTGGCAAGGCGCCGCTATTGCTGAAAATAAACAAAATCATGGGCACCACCTGTGCGGGAAAACCTATTTTTATATTTTTGGAATTTTTTCTTAGTCCAATTCAACCCTAATTTGTCCATAAACTCTAAAATACTATAAATACAAGTGAAAAGATCTAATTTGTTAGGGGCTCTTGTGGGAGAAAAATGGAAAAATGGCTGAAGACAAAGAACATTAAACATAAGGAATGGAAGAAATTAATTGAAGAAACCATGAAAATATCAAAGGGGATTTCGAGCAACACTTAAAAAAGAGTTTTTCTTACCTTCACTTTTATGTTTTCCATTGTAGATTATTTAGATTTTATGAATTTCTTCATGAGCTAAATAATTTAGTTAGGGTTTGATGTAGCCACTTGAGATTATGATTTGATGAATATATGAATTATTATTTTTTGGAATGTCCCGCTTATATTTAATTGTATCATGATTTTAATGCTTTTAATTACCTGATCAATAATTAAATGAATAGATGTTAGTCAATTCCGACACTCGAGAGAGTGGAATTTATGCGCAATCATAGGATTGACACAACGTAGATTTTATGGATTTCGAGAGAAAGTGTAAAATTTATGAAACCTACTACACAAAAGAATCGTGACTTGATAAATTCTAGCTTTAATTCAGAATAGAAATGTTGAGATTAAATTTTAGAGTTAATTTCTAGCCGGCACTTGAGAGAGGAGAAAAAAATAATTTATGATTCTTGCTTTGGAATATGAGAAAATCAATTGGCATAATTGGATATCATTGAATCATAATTGAAGGTTAGATGAAATCATTCTCTAGACTTTCTCAACTTGATTATTTACATTCCTCGTATTTGTCAACAAATGTCATTAGATTAATTTAAAATCATTCATTCAAACATTCATTGTCTAAATAAAATAAAAAGTTACATAATTATAGTACTTAATGGAATTAAATTACAATCCATGTGGATTCGACACATAACCTACAAATTTTACAAAACTTGACACCGTACACTTGCGATAAAATTCACGTTATAGAAAACGCGTGACAGACATTATCTCCAAATATGACATGACATGACCTCCATCTTTCCTTTTGAAGTTTAACAATAATAATTTGTCTCTTGTCATTTGTTTTGAACAATCAATATCCAAGAACTAATTGTTTTTTGTACTTAAAGACACCTACAACAATTAATTCAAAATTTTGATCTTGATACCCATTTAACTTTGGGTCTAGGGGACCCTTGAACACAATTACTTCCTCTGTCCCAATTATATAGGCTTGTTTCGTTTTTTCACACGAATTAAGAAAACTTCTTTAATATCATTGAAAAATTAATTTTTGTCAATATCTTTCTTAATTTACCCATATTTAAGTTCAGCATGTAAAACTAAATTATTATTAGAATTAATAAAGAATTTTAAGAAATGAGAGTTGTTCCATATTTCCAAGAAGTGGGAAATATGTGTATTTGGATGATTTCAAGTAATTGACATATTAAGTGAGGAAAATTTAATAAGGGTATATTGATAAAAAAAATACAACAAAATATTCTACATTGGAAACTAAACCTATATATTTGAGATAAGAAAAAAAAGGAAACACAACTTATATAATTAGGACAGATGGAGTATTTTTTTTAAAGTGTAATTTCTTTTTTATTAAACAATTAAAAGTTATATGTTCAAATTTGATACAAAACCTACATGTTAAAATAATAAATTTGGTGTTCTCAACTTTGCACCAGGACTATCACCCGACTATAAGATGTTAAAATGTCAATGACATACCATATGGGCTTGTCCGTCACTGTCCTGCTGCTTTTCCTCACTAATTTTAACAATAAAAAAATTTACAACCGAAGATAATTTTGTTGTATTGATGGACTGGTTATTTTAATTAGGTTATGCATTAATGTTACTCAGACGACGCTCTATTACTTGGGAGATATTCTCACTTGCAGGATTGATCCATTTGATGGTACAAGAAAATTGATATTATCTATAGAAGTCACCTAAAACGAAGGTCGACTAACTTTATACTTTTTGTTTACATCTATATTTTCGAGAAATGTGTTGAGTATACGTTAATGGTGGAATAAACAATCATAGTCAGGGCTTCTAAGGTTTGCAAGGGGCTTACAGCTTTTTCTGAATATAAAAGAAGCTCAAGGATAGTATATTTGACCAATGACGGCCTTATGTCATATTTATTTTTCTCCGGATGTAAGTTAGGATCTACTTATTTTGATAGGTTATAGCTTGGAATTTACTCATTCTGATAGTATCTTACAGTATCAAAATAATTAATCAAGTAACACGCCATTCATGACATAAATCAGAATACCAGACATCCTAGATTCCCAAGCAAGAAACAGAGTTACAGAAATGGCAATACAACTGCTTTTATTATGCAACTGTTTAAAGCCTGAAGCTGCTGCCATAGATGGGCATGAAAGTAGCCCCCCACTACTCTCATATTAGTAACTGTTTTACTTAAAAGAAACTAATATGTCCAAACATTAGTTGGTACTCAAAAGTTTGAATGACATTTAAGCTTAACCAAAAGATGCTGCAAGTATACTTTAAACATACAAAGTATTCACTGAATATGACATTCATGCGAACAGGCAAAGGACTAAACAGATAACCACAAAAAGACTAGTCAAAAATCCAAATTTTCCATAGACAAATAATCATAAAACCGACTGCCAAATCTAACCTCAGAAAACTTGTAACTTGTTCCCATATATGGAAATGCAGCAGTACGGCACACTTAGAAAGACGAAACAAGAATCCCAAATTAACATTTATTACATTACAGAATTGATATTTTCTGTTCGATATTTAAAATACGTCTCAATAATCAAACTATTAATATCATCCGGCGATCCTTCAAGACATAGTTGACATGTTAAATCAACTCCTCTTCCACAACTTTTTCCCTTGTGTAGACCCCTTATGTAGTATAGAGAGTACAACGGACAAGAAGTTGGCTAATTTTCTTTCCCCCTTCTATAATACAGTGGAGTACTATGTAATCCACTTCATGAAAGGTGCAATGGTAAGTGCACTTGAAACCTTCCAACACACGAGAATGAGGTCGAGTAGTTGCAACCGACACTTCAATTTCTATCCTTTTGGCCCCACCTTATAAAAAATCTTTGTAACGTCTCGATTACGTATATATAGCCATACATAGCCCGAAGTCATATCCAGAAAAAGGTCATTCAGTCGTATATGAAAAAGCTGTAACTCGCCTGCTGATGAATATAAGGGAGTTTTGGTGAAAGCATGGCTCTATCCTGACAATTCAAAATATCCATCCAGCAATTCAGACAAATCAAGTCCAGATAGAATGTCTCCTCGTAATCAGTATCATTTAGACAGCACCCACAATTTATGCAGCGCGGAATGCAAAAAGTGCAACCTCTGCATGATTGTGAGGTGTGGGGCCTTTGTTGGCAACTCTTGGCTGGACAGTCATAGACCAGTCTCACTTGCTGGCATCTCGGACATGCTTCTACATCAATTGCACATTCATCTTCCAAAGATAGGTACAACTGTCCATAACGATAGAAATGCGGTTTGTTGGCAGTGCGCTGTTTGTCTTTGTCTGCACCCAATAAAAGCCTTAACTCTTTTAATTGATCATCCTTTACACTGCAAATTTCGCCGATTCTCAGAATCTCAATACCAGTTTTGCCAGAAGACTTGAAGAACTTTAAGTTGGACAAAACACCTTCAATGCTGAGTCCAATGCATCCCGGTACACTTAACTGCATATACCCAAGGAAACAAATCTATAAGTGCAGTTAAACAAAAATTAAGAAAATGGTCAAAACATATTTTAGATGATACCAAATTTAAAAAGAAAAAAAATTCAGAAAAAAAAACTGAGGTCAAACAAGTACAGAAAATATCTACTGAGCAATATATTAGTTCCCAAATGTGAAAGAACTAATTAATTCGAGAAGGATAATAGGAAAAAGTTGCGTGTCACAAGAAATAACAATCTTCGCTTCCCATTGGCTAGGCTAACTCATGTTTTAGGTTTACAAAACAGAAAAAGAGAGAACCACAAATGCTGCTTACACTAACCCACCAATTATTTTGTATGGTTACAATATAAATGATTGCATTCAAAGTCCCAACAGTTAAATTTGAAGAAGCCCCAACAATAAATGACCCATGCATTTCATTGAAGAGATTGTTATTGGCACTGCAACACAAAATCTCCTAAACCACTCTCTGTAAGAAAAGTATGCAGAAAAAAGGAGTTAAATTCCTGGATTGGCTTTTATCCATAGTGCAGTATGGCTCGTGTCATTGTGAAGACTTTGTTCTGTGCTTTCTTTCTACCTATCAATAAAACAAAAATTGAACAAAATAGTATAGCGTAATCAATGTTCCATGATTCCGATATAATTAAAATATGTTATCCAGCATAGCAAATTGATCACCCAGTCAAGCAGCTAGTTTAAGATGTACAATACCAATGATAATATAGAATCATAGAAAATGTTTTGAGCAAAAAACAGAAAAATGCAGAGTAAATTAAATAAATGAAGCATAAGTTCCTGCAGATACAACAGAAAAGATTTTAACTTATTTTTTCTTTTCTAGTCCATCCAATCTTGTTAATATTGCATACCAAACATGTTGTCAAGGTACAAACAAGCTAAAAGATACAATTCTAAATGCCATAATTCCCATACAATTAAAATTATAGTTAATTATAGCAGATAGATCATCTAGTCAATTAGCTTTTTATAGATGTACAATACCGGTGAAATATAGCATTGCAAAGGAAGATATCCGCACACATTGAAAAGAAAGAGGGTACGATAAAGAAAAATGTAGAGAAAATAAATAAATGAAGCAAAGGTGACAGCACATAAAGTAACGTAAGATCCGTTTAAGGTATACAGACCTTGGTCAGCCTTGGATGTTTTTCGAGCACCCTTTTCAGACCAGAATCCTTGATCTTAAAGCAGCCGACAAGGTTGAGGCTGCGAAGACTACCTTGAGCCCTATCAGTTAACCCCACAAGAGCATCATCAGTAATCTTAACATTCAATGGGTAATCTATGCGAATATCTCTCCACAAAAGGGGATCATTCTGAACAGCATCCCGCAAAGATTTGCAAACCCTTTCAACAGAAAGTAGGTCCCTCACACCGAGATAACCAAGAGCAAAGAACAAAGCATCTGGCGGAGCACCTTCATTGCCGTCATTATAATTTGTGAAAAGTTTATTTCCTTTCTTCTCAGCGCTCGATAATGAATATTTTTCACATCCAAAACATATCAACTCCTCCATGTTACCTTCCAACAGATAATGGTGTTCGTATAAATCATGATCCAAATCCATATCTGAATCAACTGACTTTTTATCAACCCCCTTTTCATCTCCTACTTCTAATTCAAACTTCATGGAGCTGCTCAAAATAAAATTGAGTTCGGAAAATAATTTGTTATCGTTCTTTTTATCCTCAGAAGCTTCACCACTCTCAAACCCAGAATTCTTTCTCCCAAAATCCTTCTCGATATCCTCAATCCAACTCGTTATTGCCACGACAGTGGCGCCAATATTGAAATCCATACCAAATGGATCATTAGGTAATCCTAGAGTAACCCCCATACCAAACGGATCGTTAGGCAAGATATCACCAATATCTTCACACAACTTCTCGGATTTAAACTCAACACCCAGATTTTTACCTTTTCGACCCAAACATTCCTCAATTGAACACCCATCCTCAAACTTTTCTTCAGAAAACAAATTTTCTTCTTGATTTAACGCCATTGTATGTCCACAAGAACCCTCAATTATTGATTGAAAAAAAGACCCTAAAAAGCTGAAATTCAAAGCTTTCTTTCTTTATCCAAAGATCACAAAATACCCAGAAAATTACAAAATTTGCAGTAACCCATATTTTAAACACGGACAACTATATGTATTATGTACCCAAAAGAAAAGGATGAAGCTAAAAAAAGTAGGGGGGAAAAAAAGGACCTGTGATTTAAGCAAGATCAGGATAGAATGGTGTTCAAGATAGACCAAGCTCAAAAAAAAATATTAATAATAATAATTTTACACCCCAAGGCAAAATCAATACGTTTATACCTTATGTCAAAGGAAAACCTAAATCAGATGGGAATAGGAAGGCTGGAAGGGGAGAGAGAGAGAGGTGATTACCACGATAGATTACAGAAAAATCTAATCCCAAGTAATCAAACACTAACCCATTTCACATTACCCGAGAATTGAATCATTGATGAATTCTATGCAAAGATTCAGCCAGTATACACACGCAGATAGAGAGTATGTGTATACGTATTGCGTATGCGTGAGTGTTGATATTGTTTGGAGAGAAGAAGAAAAAGGGAGAAAAGGAGTAAAAGAAGAGAAGATTGCTGATTTTTGGCACGTAGAGAGGAGGAGGGGCGAGACCTATTCCTATATATGTTAGTCTTTTCCCTAATTTCCAAACCTAGTAGGAGCTATTTAGATTTCATTGTAATCTTAAATTAAATCAAACTCAGATAAGAATCATGTTTAGTTTACAATGTTGAATGAGAACTTTATTCACAATATGCCACGTGGCATGTATTATTTGACAATCTGAACAACTTCAATTTTCAACCAACAATTTTTTACCACTCATACATTATCAACAATATTGTTATCTAACATTGTACAAATAGTTTAATCTCGAATCAAACTTGATGTATATTGAATGACAACTTTGTTGACAATATTTATAAATATATGATTAAAATTAAAATTTAATTATAATTGAAAATTATAAATAATTTATAATGTTTCTACACACAATTAATTTTAATCATTTATTCATAATTACAACTAACTTATTATCCACGTGATATTTACTCATATGCATTATAAGAATTTTGGCTATTTGTACACCAAATCTTTACGACTTGGTGTACAATCCTCTCACATTAGGCCTCTCGCACCCAATAAAAAGAAGCGCAGCACCCTTATTGTAAGGGGGTTGTACAATAATGTATTACACCTTGATGTATATATAATTTTATAATGAACAAACACACATCACTTTTTGACTCGACATGCATTAACTAATGCTTCCTCGAACAAGTTATTGTGTAAGAACGTGCTCAACTCATTTAGACGTCATTTTAGCTCAACGCATCGAAAATTAAAATTTTCTAGCACAAATTATCGTAGTTGGGGCTAGAAATAGGATATTTTTTCCACTCAAATTAGATTGTGTGTGAATGGCATACTCCAATTTTAAGCTGGTCTCATATTAGCTCGACATATTTAAAAAGGTGTGTTTGAGCCATATTATTTTGGAAGAATATATTTTAAAATAGTAGATTGATAGAGAATTTGTGGTTAAAAAAGAAGGAAAATTTATTGATGTGATAGAAAATATTATTTTATTGAAAAATGTGTGAATAAAAATGAGTAGAAGAATGAAAATGAAAATTTTAATGAATATAAAATGTTTTTAGCACAAGCTATCGTAGGTGAGACGTGTCGCACCTGCCTCCTTACCTTAAACACTGCAGATCATATTGTATCAAAATGACACGTGTCCATTTTTAAAGGTGATTCTAGATCTCCTTTAGCTATACACATAATTTTAAGCTCAAGTTGTTGTTGTGCTGCTCAATTTACGACATAGCCTTTTAGCTCGACATGCTTAAAGTTATTTCTATTCTTTTGTGCAAGTTACCATTAGCACGTCAATGTGACATTTTTGACACCGCTACTACAATAAATGAAAAGATTTCAATTATTAAATCCTATTTGGTGCTGAAAATAAATTTTTATATAGAAATTGTATCGAAAAAGGAAAAGCGAGATCAAATGGGAGAAAAATGGATTTCTTTCACTTTTCCTCCTTTCTCGAAATGACAGGTGTCAACAAACAAAGCTGTGCGGCACAATGAGCCACGTGGACCAACCAAGGCTCGAGCCAAGTCTCAAAAATTGGGCTTGGCCCGAGCCTCTAGTTGGGCCAAGCCATTCGGAATAAAAATTGAAATTCTAATATTTTCAAAAAGTTTTATGAAGTATGAAACAAAAAATGAAACATAAAAAATTTCATCATTGAATGAGTATTTATCGATGGTAATTAAATTCAATTTTTTAGTAAATTTTGATAAAAGTAGATAAAATATTTGATTGAAAAATTGTAAGTCTTATTAAATGCGTCATTGAAATTAATTATTAATTATGATTTGGATCCTTATTGTCAACACCGATCCCTCACAGTCAAACTAGGAAATGATTGAGTTGTTCTGCATTTCTCTAACAAAAGTCAAAATGTTTTTCTCATAGTTTGACTAATGAAAAACATTTTGACTTATTAAATGATAATACATCTCATTATTGACATAATCAAATTTTGGTCTAAGAAGAAATAATAAAAAATTACATAATTCATAACCGTTAAAAACGAAAAACATATAAGAAATTCCAATTAATGAATTAAAGGCATGTTTGGTGTATGATATTGAACATGGCAAAATATTATGTTAAGCAAGATTTTCATTTTTTTATTCTTAATATTATTTTTATAATATCCAATTTCTCTTTCCATGTTGCTCTATTATAGGGACATTTTTTTCAAAAAACTTTCATGTGTTTTATAATAGTCTCTAGTTGAACTCTAATTGGGATGTATTCAATTGAGATTTTTAAAACCTTTTGAAAATTTAGATGAGTGTATTCAAATGATACTTTTATTAAAAAAAAAAATTAAGTTGGTGACTTTTGTGGACTTTTAAGTTATTTCTATGAATTTGGTAAGAATTAATAAAAGTTTTCAATGGATTTACGTAAACTTTCATTAGAGACTTTTAAAAACTCTCACTTTAAAAAAATATATTAAACATATATAATATAATATTTCAAACAACTTCTTGTATATCAAAATCATCAACAACTCATATAATTAAAAATTCAAAGCAATAAATCATATTTTTGTATCAACAAAAAAATTTAAAAGAAATTTCAAGTCACATCAAATGTATTAATAAATAATCAAAATACCAAAAAGATTGATAGTATTTTAGCAATGTTCAACAAAAAAATATGAACATTTCCAACATCATTCCACATACATTAACATTCCCACTTTCTTGATCTTGACTCTCAAAAAGTGGTTCAAAATCTTCCTCTTCATTAACCAAAGAAGATGAAGAATCTTCATGATCAAGTTCAATTGAAAATTAATCAGAATGACACTCTTTACGAAGAAAATTGTGTAACCCTACACAATCTAATACGAGCTCTACTTGTGTACGATATGAAAATGAAAAAGCTATTTTGAAAACTATGAATCTTAATTTAAATGTACCAAATATCCTCTCTACTATGTTCCTCAAGAAGCATGACAAAAATTAAACAACTCTTTTGTATTTTCAAGGTCACGACCTTGGCCAACATAATTTTGAAGATGGAAATGAATACCTTGAAAATGAGTTAAGAATTCAAGTCAATTTGGAAGTTCACAATCCCCAAAAAAAAAATATTTACTTGAATATAAAATACTTGTAAAATTAGCAAGTGACTTGTGATATGTATAATTATGATACAATAAGATAAAAGAAAAAAATGAAATAATAAAGTCATGCCTTGTGGCACTTTAAGTCAATTTCTCCTTGTTAAAGCATCACGCAACACCTTAGAATCTTGTGCTAATCCCTCCCAACCACTAAAGACGTATATAAATTTCAAATTAGAGTTACAAGCGGCCAAAACATTCTACAAATTGTTTCATGACAATTTCTATAAATGCTTGAATCACGTCTAGTTACCATTGCTGAAACCATCAATAGCTCCAATACAATCCTAAAATAATAAAACAATACAAACAAATAGTGAGAACACTAATTAGAATCTTATGATTTCCCTTATTTTTTCTGGCACAATCAACCTTGGTTTGACCACCATAACTACTGCAAATTTGTTTAATGTTAGTAAAATTTTGTTGAAAATTTGGGTGGTAGTGAAATGCGATCAACCAATTTTTTTACGAATCAAGCAATGTCGAGTCTTTAACCAACAATGAGTAGGAATGTTGCAAGCTTTCTTTAATACAAAAATACTTAGTATTCTATAAGGGTGTTTTTTCTCTAATGATATTTCTTAATTTTATAAATATATCATGATACATTCTAAACTTATTAAATCTTCCAAAGTTTTTAAAAGACCTAATTGAATACACTCTCCTTAAAAAGTGTGAGTCATGGTTCTAAAACCCGTTTTTGAAAGTGAAAGTGCATTTTTACTTGGTCTGTCTACTTGGCATAATTTTATTGGTCCTCTGACCATGGCCTGGATCTGTTTTTCTTTGGATCTTAATTGGGCCATTGGATTTGATCAATGGCTGAGGCTGAATACATATATTTCACTTGAGGCTTATGATGCGTCACTTTTTCTAGCTTTTCATACGGTTTTCAACTCTTTCTCTATGTGAGGCTATTCTAGTATGATTATTTGAGGGTTTAATCTGAGTTGTATTAATCTTGGTTTACTGTTGAGAATTAGAACTGAGCCTGAAGGATTTGGGTGTAGAATTTTAATTGTGTTCGGTGTTTTAGGTTTAATTTGAGTTTCATTTGAACTCCAAATTAAACCCATAAACCTGCACCTATTTTTTAGCTATGAAGTTGATGATTCTTGTATAGTGTAGGTTGATTTGGGATATCTATTTGTAGATCGATGACCATGTAAGGTCTTACAATCTAAGTCTTGGTTGTACTAATTATTTCACTCTCTCTTGGAAGGTTCGTGTATAGTGACGGGCTTGGTTTTACCTCTGAGCCCCCCAAATTAGGCTTTGCCGAACTAGGTGAACAATTTAATGTTATTTTCAGTTTCTGTAGAGTGTGTTTTCTGGATATTTAATTCTGTTTGCGTGTTATTTGGGTGGAAATTCCCATCAAACTGGTATCAGAGCCTTGCAATGCTGTGTGTAAGGTTTTTTAAAATTGATTTTAGTTTCCTTTTTGTATTGATGTGGTTTTTTACCTATGTAGTTTACTGAAACTAATCTATACTGAGGCTCTGAAATTTTCATTGGAATTGGACTTTGATTCCTAAACGTATTTGGAGTTATAAATACTATTATACATAGTATTTTGGTAAGATTGTTCCCATTGCCTTGTGCCTTAAATTGATTTGCATTTGTTAAATTCCATTTGTGAATCTATTGATATTATTGTTATTGTGTTTACTCAAGAATTTGAATAAAATTGGCTGATTGTAATAGATGACATTTAGCTTTATCTTCAGTTTTTTCTGCAATTTGAGTATTTGGTACCACTTGTGATTGCTCCGTGATTTGATTCTCTATTACTTTTTAGTATGTACATATTATATTAGTGTTTTTTTTTTCATTCTGAGTTCAGCTTACTTGTCATATATTGCATGGAAAAAAATTCAAAACTTTTTCTACAACTTAAGTGTTCTTAAGACGGAAAATCTCTTATGTCCACGAGTAATAACCACCCTTTTAAAGAATCTGTGATGGGTTCGAAAGTCGAATTGTCACAATTCGATAGAAAATGAGACTACTCGATGTGGAAACTCTAGATATGAATGAAATCGCATAATCTATTAAATTGCACCTATCTGATAATATAGTATTACAAGTTGAAGATCGTACAACCACTAGAGCCTTGTGGACTGCATTAGATGCTTTGTTTTTAAGTAAGATATTGCGTAATAAAATCTATCTCTTAGAGAAATTGTTTAGTTTTAAGATGGATAGTGGAAAGGATTTGGAAGCTAATTTAAGTGATTTTAGCATCCTCGTTAAGAGCTTTGCTCATAATGAAAAGAAATTTCATGATGAAGACCTTGTAGTGATTTTTCTTAACTCATTACTTGATTCATATAAGGATATAAAGAATGCAATAAAATACTCTAGAGATACTCTAACACAAGCTATTGTCACTCATACTTTAAGATCTTGAAAATTGAAAATCAAGAAAGAACCTACAACAAGTGCAAGAGAGGAGAGCATGTTTGTCATAGGGATAATTGAGAAGACGGAAAATAACTTCAACAACAAAAAATTCAAATCTAAATCAAGAGATAAAAGCAATAAAAAGTGTTACCATTGTGGAAAATCAGGTCACTTTAAAAGGGATTGCTTTGAATGGAAGAAAAAACATAAGGATCACAATAATGGTGAATTGAATAATTCTGTTGTAGGTTCTGAATTAGATAGCCTACTAGTTAAGACTGTATCAAATGAAGAAGTTGATAAGGACTGGACCTTGGATTCAGGGTGCACATTCCATATGTATCCTAATAGATCATGGTTTAATAATTACAAAGAAGTTGAACCCAGGAAAGTGTATATGGGTGATAATAACTCTTAGAGTGTTCTTGGTATTGGTGACATTACCATCAGGATGTACAATGGTATTGTCCGACAATTAAAGAATGTGAGATATGTCCCAAATATGAAAAGAAATCTCATTTCATTGGAAATTCTTGAAGATGGAAGACATTCTTTCAAGTCTGATAATAACACTTTGAAAGTGATGAAGTGATCTTTGGTAGTACTCAAGGGACCTAAAATAAATGAATTGTACTATCTTATGGGAGAAAATGTCACACCTCAAGATGCAAGATCTTTGACCATAATTGAAAACAAATCTGAATTAAGGCATAACAAAATGGGACATACAGGAAATAAGAGTCTGGAGCATCTAAGTAAACAAAAACTACTTAGGAAAGATATGATTGAGCCCCTTAAATTTTGTGAAACGTGTGTGTTGGGTAAATCACATAGGGTGAGCTTTGAGACTAGATCACATACCACCTCTAGGCTCCAAGATTATGTCCACTCAGATTTATGGGGATCGAAAATTCATCCTACTTTTGAAGGTAATAAGTACTTCATTTCTAGAATACTCAAGAAAGGTATGGACTTATCCATTGAAAACTAAATATGATACATTTCAAAAATTTAGAACTTGGTTGAAGATGGCTGAAAATAAACTCGATAAGAAGTTAAAAAATCTAAGAACTGATAATGGTTTGAAATTTTGTAATGCTAGATTTGATAACTTCGGTAAACAAAAGGAGAATGTAAGACACAGGACTGTTAAACACACACCTCAACATAATGGGGTAGCTGAAAGAATAAATAGAACTCAAATGAATAAGGTTAGGTATATGCATATCAATCTGGATTAGCTAAAGGTTTTTGGGCTGAGAATGTGACTACAGTTGTTTATCTTATAAATAGATTTCTATGTAGTTCTGTTGAGTTTAAGACTTCACAAGAACCTTAGACTGGAAAGCCCCTAAACCTTTTTCACATTAGGGTGTTTGGATGTGCGGTATATGCACATCACATTGAGGGAAAGTCGGATCCTAGAGCAACCAAATGTGTTATGCTTGGGTACTCTGAAAGGGTGAAAGGGTACAGGTTGTGGGTGTTAGGTATGCAATGCTTTAAGATCATTAATAGCAGAATTGTGGTATTTAATGAGTCTGAGATACTATGTTTAAAAAATAAAATTTATAATCCAAAAGAGAAAATTGAAGAGAATACTTCACAATTTGAGGTGAAGTTAGAAAGACTCAGCCACACTCAACCTGAGAATGTTGAACAATTTGATGAAAATGTTGTTAACACGGATGGAGGTGAAGTAGAACTACCTCAAGCTAAGGTTGAAACTAAAATTGAGAACACAAATATCCCCACAAATGAAATTAACAATTCAAGATAATCGATTGGTTAGAAATATGGAAATGAGACATGTTCGACCAAATCCAAGATATGAAATAAATAACTTAACTAACTTTGTCCTTATCTCTGGTGAATCTCTAGAATTTTTAGAATCTTCATCTTATGAATAGTTCTGAATCTGAGAGATGGAAAGATGCTATGAAGGAAGAAATGAAATTCTTACTTGAAAATAAAACATGAAAACTTGTGAAGAAACCGAAAATTCAGATAGTTGTTCAATGTAAATGGATTTTCAAATTCAAGGAAGAGATTAATTCAACAAACCCTTTGAGATATAAGGCGAGACTTATGGCCAAAGGTTTTACTCAAAGGGAAAGTGTTGATTACAATGAGATCTTCTCTTCTGTAATCAAGTATGAAACAATAAGAATGATTCTTGCACTAGTTGTTCAATTCAATTGGGAGCTTAAACAATTAGATGTCAAGACTGCTTTTCTTACATGAGGAGTTAGAAGAGGACATGTGTCAACCCCAAGGCTTTGAGAAAAAGGAAAATTTGACTTTGTGTGCAAGTTGCAAAAATCTCTAAATGGACTTAAACAAAATCCTAGACAGTGGTACATAAGGTTTGACATATATACACTAAAAATTGGTTTTAGGAGAAGTGAATATGATCATTGCTTGTATTATAACAATACCAAAGCTGGCAACGAGGTGTATCTACTTCTATATGTAAATGATTTGTTGCTAGCTAGCTCTAGCAAAGTTGAGATATTAAGGTTTAAGAATATCCTAAAATTTGAATTTGATATGAAAAAACTTGAAAAACGCCAAGAAAATTTAGGGTGTTAGGTTTTAGATGTTTTGTAATTGGAAATTCTGTAAACGAAAAGGAATGAGTTATACTGTGTGTAAAAAGTCAAAAAGTAATGTGCAAATAGTTGAAAATAGAGTTATTAGGTCTAGGGTTCGAGAATGGCAAAGGAGGAAAAACGGAGCGGATATTTGCTAGACTATCCAAGGTTTGGCTCGTGCTCAAAAGCAGAAACATCATCGCTGGACTGTCACCCTTCATTCGCTCGAGCGACAAGCTGTCGCTCGACTGTTACTAAGCCCTCGCTCAAGCGACGTGGTTATCTAAAAAAAATTATTTCGTGATTTGAAGGCTTTTCCCCGGCCTATTCGTTTTATAACCTACCTATAAATACCAAATAGACATAGAACGTTTTTTGTCCTGAGGTTGAACATTGTGAGAGTTTCATCTATTGGAGAATTCTTATTATTCATCTTTCAACTTTCATGAGTCATTGATATCAGTTCTTGGAGGTGAGAAAAAATATCGTTCTTATAATCCAAATACCAAATTGTCTTTCCTCTATATCTGGTCAAAGTTCTGAAGATCGAGGAAAGTTGACTAGAGTTCCAATCTGTGAAGAACAAGGTGTTTTTCATTGATCCAAGGGAGATAGACGATTCCACAAGGCTAGGAGTACTGCAGGGTAGTAGATTTCAGGGAGAGCTTTGTCAATAGTAGTTAAGGATTGGTGTATGGGAGCAGAGGATCTAGGAAGAGCTGTAAGGAATGCAATTAGGAGATCAGATAGTACAGATCGTCTAGTTTGATATATTGTAAGATGTTTGAATCGTTTATAATAGATTATCTGGCAAAGTGCACAGAGTTTTTTTTCCAGTTGGGCTTCTCCGTGATCATCCTGGTGTTGATTTACTGCTTTCGTTATAGTTTATTGATTGATCATATAAACTACGGTATTCAATTTAGGACTAAAATTTCTTGCATGTTTATCATCTATAAAAGAATTAAAAAGTGACTTCATGCTATTTAATTTGTAAAATATTTTAATTCCACATTATACACCAATTCACACCCATCTAGGTGTTGTTATTGCGCACTTTTCAATTGGTATTAGAGCCTTAAATCGATTATTGATATATTATTCTATATGAGTTAGTTATTGTCTGTGCCTCCGTTCTTGACGGAAGCAATTATGCCTACTGAAAAATTCGAATAAGAATTTTTTTTTAATGCTTTAGATGAACGTATTTGGATTAGCGTTCAAAATGGGAGGGCTCTACCTTCAACAATTGTTGTTGGTATAGTCACACCCAATGATATCTCACTATAGACTAAAACAAACTTAGATGAGTGTAATTGAAACAACAAGGAACTTCATGCCATGTTCATGGCTGTGTCTGGGAAAGGTTTAGGAAAGCGTCGATGTGTGAGACTGTTAAGGATGTTTAGGATATTTTAGAAATCACACACAAGGGAACTATAATTGTGATATATTATAAACTGTAGATGTTGACATCTAGATTTGAAGAAATTAGGATGTCGGATGATGAATCATTTGATGATTTCTATGCTAAGCTTAATGACATAGTCAATTCGAGTTTCAATCTAGGTGAAAGGATCCCCGAGTCCAAGATTGTTAGAAAAGTCCTTATATCCATACCTAAAAGGTTTAGGCCTAAAGTTACCGCTATTGAGGAAAGTAAGGACCTAGATGCAGTAAAAAATGAAGAACTCGTAGGATCTTGTCAAACCTATGAACTCACTGTTTCTCAACCTACTAAGGTTAAATCAATTGCCATGAATACTGTTATGAAAGAAGAAAGTGAGCCAACTGATGCCGAGACCCTTAGGGACAATGAATTTTTCTATTTTGTTAGACAATTCCAAAAGGCCAAGAGGTATAGAAGAAAACTTCAAAAGAGGAAAAATGCTCTTCCTAGTAAATTCCCGTGTAAGAAAGGTGATAAAAATTCTTCTAGAACTTCCAATAAGAAAACCTAGTATGTTATATGCCACGAGTTCAAGGGATTTGGTCACTATGGGAATGAATGTTCTAATCTTAAGAATAATTCGGGAAAAGGAAAGGGTAAGGCATTAGCAGTGACTCTAAGTGATGAAGAGTCGGATTCGAGCGATCAAAGTAATACTTCTGGCGGTGAGGACGAACATAAATATATGGCGTTCACGTCTAGAGTTAAGACTGAATCTGATAAGGTGAGTGAGAAGACTGAGAGCATTAGTTGCACTGAAGAATCTGAGAGTGAGAAAGAGTTTGATAGTGATGAAGAGATTCATAAGGCTTATGATAAAATGTATGAGGAGAGTCTTAAAATTCTAACTAAAAATAGAGCCTTAAGTATGAGAGTTACGGAACTTGAGTCGGAAAATGAGAAACTCTCAACGTTTATCCAGGAATCTACCTCAACCTTTAGTGAGTTGAAATCCATGAATAAATCTTTAGATACTCGGGTTAGGAATCTCACTAGTGAGCTTGAGAAGACTTCTAAGAGAGCTAATAAGCTGACAGTTGAAAAGAAAACCTTAGAAATTCGAGTTAAAAATCTCCTTAGCCATCTACAATATTCAAAGTCTCAACTTTTTGCATTTTCTAGTAGTTCTAAGAAGTTAGATAACATTCTAGAAATGGACAAGCCTGTTGGTAATAGGGAAGGTCTCAGATACAATAAAAATGATCATTATAATACTAGTACGTTCAAGATCACATTTGTCACTGGTACTGACCAACTTAAACATGTGCCTAACCCTAAACCTAAGAATAAGGGATATGTAAGACAGAGGCATACTAGACAGCATAGGACCCGCCAACCCAGGAATATATATCAACATTCTCATAACTTTGATCATAGGTTTATCCCTACATGTTTTCATTGTGGTGAGTTATGACACATAAGACAAAGGTGTCATCATTTCCTAAACTTAAATAGAAATTGAAACTTAAATAGAAATAAGAATAAGGAGTTTGTTGGTCAGATTGACTTTCTTACTAATCAAGTAAGTCAATTGATGAAGTTAATGACACGGATGAATAAGAATGTTTCTGTTACTAGTTAAGTTTGGGTGAAGAAGAGCGATCTCAAAAATTGTGAAATAGAACACGGTGCTCTTAAAGGGTAAGAGTATTTGCATACCTAACTGATTAGGTACTTTTGGTGCATGTTCGTATTCTACTACTATGTGACATTGAGTTATGCATACATCATGTTTATTTAATTATTTGTTCTCATGTATTCCCACTTTCTATTTTTGTGTTTTATTTGTGTGAATTTTATTTTGCTTTTGTGCTTGGTGCATTCACGTTTTAATTGAAAAAACAAACAAAAATAATTTTTCATTGTTATGATTTAATTTTTTTAAAAGGGAGAACAAACAGTTTTTTCCAAGAAATTATTTTACAGCATGATATATGATACACTTGATTTTGTTGGTCGTAATCAAGCATGAATTTATTTAGTGAGCTGTAATATAAATCTCATTGTTAACTTATATACTTTTGGAGTATTTAATATATGTATCTTCATGTACCATCTGCACTGCACACACTATGAACTTGATTGTGGAACTCTACCGCGTGTATGAGATTTGGAATGGTAGACACATGTTAGTAGGGTGACTTTGAACATGGATTGACCAACTTATTTAGACATATGCTTGAGATTATCCTTATAATAATAAATAAATATATGAAAAAGAAAATTTAAGGAGCTCAATATCTTATACTATTTTTCGAAGCCTGTTTGACTTGAGTAATTAATCCTACGGGGTTTCTCATAACCTGGTGCATATGGTCAACTGACTTGGGTTAACCGGTCTAAAGCTCGTTACAGGGGTCATGTCAGTCGCTTAATGAAAAGAAGCATGCACTTAAAATGAAAACAATATATATGAGCATTCATGTTTACTGTTGTGCTCAAAGATAAATGTTATATGCTAAAGGTCATGAGGAAAAAAGACAATCTCCATAAAAAATGAGCTATCATCTGAAGGTTCTAATGTACTTTACTGGTTTGACTTTCATAAGTGGATGAATATACTTATTAGTAGTGATGTTTTTCAAGTCTTTTCTCACAAAATTAAGGTTTGGAGTCCTACCACCAGAGGATTAGTGACACTTAACACATAAGTCACTTTTATCATTTGCTCCATAGCTAATTTAAGTTAGATTTGTATGAAAGTTTATTATTCATTGCATATACTTATGACTGCTTACACCTACTTTATTAAAATGCTGTATGTTATTATTTATTCATTGTCATTTTGTGACAAAAAGGGAAGTAGAAAATCAAATATAAAATTTATCAAACTGCATATCATTGCATTAACTTGTTTGATTTCAACATCATGATCATTGATTAAATTTTGATTCACATAAAAATGATTTTTATTTGACTCAAAGGCATTTTATTATTTAGTTTCAATTTTGCTACATTAAGTTTAATATTTTAGTAGTATCAATGGGTCTTCGTGTTATGTTAGGTTGTATTGGTACGATGTCTTGATTTAGCATGCATAGTTAAAAATTGAACAAGTCTAATTGATTCATAAATTACCTAAATTATATAAACTGCTTGAACTGTTTTATTATGCAGTTTTTCACATATTTTACACTGGGTGTTTAGTTATTTGTTTCAGGAAACATGTGTTGATTAAATTGCAAAATTGTTCAAGTCAGTTAGTTCGTCATAGTTTTTGAGTCTGTAATTTATTTTTTATTATTGCCTTGATTTAGTTAGTAGTTTTGTCATTGAATGTCAAAGGGGAAGTTTGTTAGGTTTTAGATATTTTGTAATTGACAATTTTGTAAACAAAAAGGACTGAATTGTACTGTGTATAAAAATTCAAGGAGTAATGTGCAAATAGTTAAAAATAGGGTTATTAGGTCTAAGGTTCAAGAATGGCAAAAGAAGGAAAAACGACACGAATTTTCGCTAAACTATCGTCAAGGTTTGACTGGAGCTACAAAATCAGGAATATCTTCACTGAACTATCGTCCCTAATTCGCTCGAGCGACGTGGTTATCTGGAAAATTTTATTTCGCGATTTGAAGGCTTTTTCCCCGATCCATTCGTTTTATAACCTACCTATAAATTTTCAACTCTTTCTCTCTATGAGGCTATTCTAGTGTGATTCTTCGAGTGTTTAATCTGAGTTATATTAATCTTGATTTACTGTTGAGAATTAGAATTGAGCCTGAAGGATTTTGGTGTTGTTTTTTAATTGTGTTCAATGTTTTAGGTCTAATTTGAGTTTCATTTAAACTCCAAATTAAATCGGTAAACATGCACCTACTTTTTAGCTTGAAGTTGATGATTCCTGTGTAGTGTAGGCTATTTTGGGAGATTCGTTTGTGGATCGATGATCATGTGAGGCGTTACGATCTGAGTCTTAGTTGTACTGATTATTTCACTCTCTCTTGGAAGGTTCTTACGTAGTGACAGGCTCGATTTTACCTCTTAGTGCCCTAGATTAGGCTTTGCCAAATTGAGTGAACAATTTGGTGTTATTTTTAGCTTCTGTAGAGTGTGTTTTCTGGGTTTTTAATTCTGTTTGCATGTTATTTGGGTGAAAATTCCCAACAAAAAGTTTAAATGTATTCAATTGAGACTTTGAAAGAGCCTCTAAAAGTTTAGATATATTCAATAGATATCTTTACAGACTTTTAAAAAATCGCTAAAAATCACGGGGATATTCAAGTAAATTTTTTTAGAAATATATGCAAGACTTTTAGGAAACTTATAGCTTGTGATCAAGTAAAATTTGCTTTGAATTTTTCTTTATCGACAAGGTACTTCTCTATCTTTCTCTCTCTGAGTTTTCTGTTTGATTTGTGATGGGTAAAGATGATTTTTAATTGAATTTATTTCTTGATTTCATCCTTCATATATAATGAATTGAGTTTTTGGAGATGGGTTTCTCTTTGGCATCAGGGTTGCTATTACAGGGATCGAATGTTGTTAGTTTGATATTAAATGCAATTACTGTGAGTGGGTGTTTGGTTTTAAAGGATATGTTATTATTTTGGTGTTTCATAATTTCATTTGGCTGCAGGTCATATGGGTTGTTCATTGGCTAATGGAGTAATGGGATTTCTTAGCATTTTTTGCAATGTTGCTTCACTGGATGATCTAACGTTAAGGGAACAAACATAGAATCCAATGTCTTTAAGCTTGTCTAGGTATGGAGTGGTTAGTGTAGAAGTAGCAGAGGCGATGGAAAACATATGAAGGTTGCAAAATTGTAGGAAACGGCAGATTAGGAACAAAAGGGACTAGGATGAATTTTTGTTTTCCCTCCATTTTGTTATTTGGTGTCATGTTAATAAAATCATATTGAAAGAAAATGTCTTATCAAGAGTTTTAAACAAATCAATCATTTTGGATTCTTCTGTAAATTTCATGAGGATTGACACTGAACCTCTTGTGCCTATGGAAATATTTTCATGCCAGCAATACTTCAGAACTAATAAATGCTAGACAAATATTGGTCTCAATTAGAGCCTGATTTATTTAATGTAAATGTTAAGATATGAGTGCTGGAAATTACCCCGCCAAAAAGGTCGGTACACCAGTCACTAAAGTTTTTGTTTCAAATCTATCGAGACGGTGTTTTCCATGGAGGTTTAGAGGTAATTTTGAAGTTGGATTTTGTGTTAGAAGGAATCGACAGTAGAGATTGACTCTGAAGTAGGATTGGAGGCCGTGGGTGAAAAAAGATCAGCTAAAGATGATGGGGAAGTGTTGAAAGAAGATTAGAAGGGCTGGAGTTGGGGGTTTGGTCGTGAGTATAAAGAAGGTGGTGGAGATGGTGTTGGACAATGGGGAAGATGAGGGGTGGGACTGGGAGGGTACCGACAGAGGCCTAAAAAGACTTGATGAGGGAGCTCCAAGAAAGGTTGGCGAAGGTTTGTGTGGGGTTTGCTCCGAAGGATTGTTTCCAATGGATGCTTTTGGGGTGTGATTGAGGACTTGGGGCTTAACAAATTGAAGGAATGGAGACTAGGTTTTCGACCTCCCAAATTATCAATTGTTGAGAAGTTGTTGCCCTCTAAAAGAAAGGTTTTGTCTTTTACCTTTTATTTTTATTTTTTGTTTATTTTAATTTTGAATTGTTTACTCTGGCTATTGAATTTGTATTAATTACTGTAATTGGTGAAATATGTTATTGTGCAATGAAGAAAGAATGAAATAAGAATATTAATGTCATATTTATTAGATAGGATACTCTTTGATGGAATATGAATATAGTGTTTTATTTGAAAATCTAATTTGAGGGAATGATTGAAAAATTGGCATGAGACACTCTTTTGTGTTCTAGCATTTATTTGATGACTCTTATTACTGGGCTGCATATGATGATTTGGCTACAAAAGCATTATAATGTCCCATTCAGAGTGTTATTTACTATGTCGAAAGTATCAGCAAATCGTGTAATGTTTCACGAGTTACCTTTCTTCTTAGCATAGAAAGGGACACCGTGCGGTAGTAGTTTATTCCGCTACACTACCTTCCACCTTCTATCGATTATTTTGGGACGAAAGTAAATTTAATTACCATGTAAAGAAAACTTGTAACATAAAATTGAAATGCATTGAATATAACTTGATCATTGATTGCTTGAAAGCTAGAAATTACAATAGAAGAAAGCAGGAAATTATAATGGCCAGTGTAGGTTGCTGGTGGAATGTTCAAGAATTGACAAACATTCCAAATTACCACAAAAAAAAAAAAGATATGAGTGCTAGACTAATAAATGATGCAGATATTAATAGGCAACAAAATTATTTGTTGTATTTTAAGCCTATCAACCGTATCATGAATGTTTCATTTTCTATTTGCCTAATTATTTGTTCTGTAATTATGTGACAATAGTATTAATGAAAGATTCAGTACGAGAAAATGACAATAAGTTGCTAAAACTTGTTGATGATGATACTCGTGGTTGACGTGATAGAATGACGTGTTGAGCAATATAACTATAGTAAAACATATACTCCTTCTTAACCAAAAGCTTTGGATTGAAAAGACTCATGCACAATATAAAAGTCGTGTGAAATCGTTTGAAAACAGTACATGTATTCTAAGCTTATGTCATAACTCTGGGTTTGGAGAGGATCATGTGATGAAGAAATTCACTGCTAATGATGAAGTGTGGAACAATTACTTTACAGTGAGCTTCTCTTATCACTTTATTTAAAAATATATAAAATTTAAGCTATTGATTATGATATGTATGATTCATACTTTAGTACCTATAATTATTTTCTTCAATAATCTTATCTTGAAGATAAAAGTTATTGCACAGACACTTTTGCAGACTATGAAGATTTGAGAATTGCAGTTGGAAATGGAACAACTATTGGGATACACTCAATTGCATTAGGGGATAATACCGATGCAAGAATATGTTATATAGAAGAAAGAAGAATTAGTGACGGTTTAATAGATGAATTCATGTATGATCATGATACTAAAGCATTTATACAAGCTGATAAACAAGAACCTATAAATTCAGAGGTTCTTCCATTAATTCGAAAATGAAGCAGAATCGAGTTTGAAGCAAGATCTAGTTTGTTTGATCCCTAAAGTACTCAATCAGATGTTATAGACAAACTTGCTTGTCCAGTTGACAAGATCACTCGAGCTATTGAATCAATTGACATTAGAAAGCGTAATTGTTGGAACATTATAAGGGAGATTTCAAACTTCGATGATAGTGATCGTTTCAAGGTCCTCGATTTGCTTAATACAAAAGCAAAGAATTCTGATGAGCATGACATCAGAAGAACATTCTAAATGGATAATATTTAAATTAAGATGAGGTTTTGTTTTTGGACATAACTAGTAGTAATTTTTAATGTTTTGGATTGTTAATCTACTATTTATGGGTTTTTTTTTTAACTTTGACTATAGTATTGAATTCTACGTTTTTAGAGTTATTTATAGACTGTCTTTTGATAATCTATTAAATTAGTAGTAATCGATTCATTTTTACATGACATTATCATTTTCTTTGTGTATGTATTTAATTTTCATTTCTTCTATTTTTAGGTACTTCCATATATATGATGTCTAATGTTAACATACATGAAGATCATGGAATAGAGGTGGATGAGATAAAAGAAGATGAGAACGAGGAAGCATTATATGAAACCATTAGGTCTTCGTGTATGGTAATTCAAGCAATTTTCTATTGGATAAATGATTATATAAATAATGTATGATGTGAATATATTAAACGTTTATTAACTAGGCAACCAAAAACTAGATATGGATATGACTATATACATAAAATATTAAAGGAGAATCCAGAAAACTTTTGAAAAGTTTATAAAATGTATCCAAATATATTTATAAAATTAAGCAATATCATTAGAGGAAAAACACATTTGTATTGCAAAAATGCTTGCAATGTTCTTACTCATTGTGGGTCAAAATACTCGATAGTGCTTAATTTGTAAAAAAATTGGTCAATCGCATTTCATTATCAGCCGAAATTTCAACAAGATTTTATGGACATTAAACAAATTTGCAGTAGATATGATGGGCGAATAGGGATGCATTGTGCCAGAAAAAATAAGGAAAAGTACAAAATTTTGCACTTATTTTAAAGTAAGTGATGAAATAATATTTATTATAAATTTTATTTTATGTTATCATTAGTGTTCTCATTTTTTGTTTGTATTGTTTTATTATTTTAAAATTGTATTGGAGCTATTGATGATACCCATATTCTAGCAATGGTGACTGAACATGATACAAACAGTTGTAAAAATCATCATGGAACAATTTCGCAAAACGTTTTGATCGCTTGTAGCGCTAATTTGGAATTTATACACTTATTTAATGGTTGGGAGAGATCAACACACGATCCTAAGTTGTTGAGTGATGCTTAACAATAAGAAATGGATTTAAAGTGCCACAAGGCATGACTTTATTATTTCATTTTTTTTTTCTTTTATCTTATTTGTATCATAATTTTACATGTCATAAGTCACTTGCTAATTTTACAAGTATTTTATGTTCAGGTAAATGTTTTTTGGGAAATTGTGGATTTTCAAATCGCCTTCAATTCTTAACTCCTTTTCGAGGTGTCCGTTATCTCTTTAGGATTTTGTTGGCCAAGGTCGTAATCCTAAAATTACAAAAGAGTTGTTTAATTTTTGTCATGATTCCTTGAGGAACATAGTTGGGAGGATATTTGGTATTTTTAAATCACGATTCACAGTTTTCAAAATAGCTCCTCCATTTTTATATCGTATACAAGTAGAACTCGTATTAGCTTGTCAAGAAAGAGATAATGGTAATGCATAGAGGTCTATAATAGCAGCTGATATTTGAAATGATTTTACATTTTGTGATTGTTGACATATAACTTGACTAAATTTCAAATCTATTTCCAATCAACTATGCTACACTACAAGAAAAGTTTGATAGAAAGTTTACATAATGGCACATGATATTTGTTCGTGCAAAATCTGTAAGTGTACAGGATCGTTAACAAGTAATAGAATTGATGAGTTGAGAATATCGTCCCAAGGGGAATAAATTTAATTCAAGTTTACTAACTTTTTATGGGATTCGAATCAAGTAAATAAAAGGGAGCTTGATTTTATTTTATGTTTAATTAATCTAAGAAGCAGTAAAAATGTGGTTTTTTTTTTATCAATTTAATAATGATTGTATTAGATCTTGAATCCGCCTATTGCTATCTATTTCAATTCTTGATTTGTAATCTAGTTTCGTTCATGCGTTCTTGACATCGAGAAAATTATGATATATAATTCTCTTTTCCAAGACAAATTAAATTTATCCTAACTACGACCTGAATTCGAATTATTAGAATGCATTAAAGTTTAGATTATCTATTTGATTGCATATATAATAAATGTTATTCCTAACATCTATTGTAAATTTGTTAATTTTGTCACATTCTAAACTTATTGTGAGTTTCTCAACACTACAATAAGCAACTAATTATGTAATTGGTGGCCAATTAATTAAATAATCCAAATGGTAAGCAAAATTAATCAAGAAACGCGAGAAATAAACTAAACTACTAGTCTTGAATTTAAACAAATATGGCTCATTTTCATCCAATACAAAAGCAGATCTAGTCAAGCATGTTAATATATAAATTTTTTTTAAAAAAAAGAATAATAGAAAAAATCACTCAGATCATGAAATAAATCAAAAAATCTTAATTTTCAAGCCCAATATTGAATTCTTCAAAATCTTGATGTAATTGACCTTCAATTCCTTGTTAGAGTTTGATCTCATTTATCAAAATATAGTAATTGTCCCCTTTTTCTTGATGAATTTGATGATACTATTGTGTATGAAGAGACAAGAGAGGTTTTTCAATGTGTATCCCTCATTCTCCATTTATAAGAGCCAGGAAATACGTCAAAATCACGTTCAATTTGATTTTCAAAAAAGTTTGAATCATGAAAGAAAGCTAAAGATTCGTATGCACGTGCGTGCACCGGTGTAACTACTGCATGCGCGCCGTAGAATCAAATGGCTCTCGGGTTGGGGAAAATAAGGTGTTGCGTGCCCCATGAATTGCCCTTACGAGCGCAGGTGGCGCACTCAAGTTTGTCCGTGAGTATCTTTCGATATTCTGGTCATAACTTTCTCTATGGATATCTGATTAAGTTGATTCAAAATGCATTGAAAATTTAATTCAAAGGGCTACAATTCTTATAGAAATACAAGTTTTCCAATTCGAATGCTTGTTATCCGACAAATGGGTCTCAAGTTGAGGCTAAAAATTCATTACATAACTTACTAGAAATTGATTTGTGAAAATACTTTCACTATATTTCACTCATTTGACCTCCGGCTGCATCGCATTGATCCTATATGATCTTAAATCATCGTTTTGTGCTCCGAATCAACTATTGAATATTTACACTTTGGTTTCCAAACTTTAGATTTCCTTCATTTTCGTATTTTTTCGTTCATTTCTTCCAAATCCATCAATTTGCATTGAATTCAACCTAAAAATATAATTAACATAAAATTAAGCTATATCTCAACCAAATCACTAACAAATACTCTAATTTAATGGCCTAGATAAGTGTACAAAATACACTTATCAATATTCTATCATTGAACTGTTTAAAACACAGTCAACTTTTTCATTCAATCATCTTCTATCCACTTCATTTGTCATTGCATGTGTCAATTCTTTATGACAAAATGGCATAATCCATTTCCAATTTTACTAGTCAAACATTCAATCGGATTCTTATAACATTAGCAAATAAACTTACCTCTACTCAATCCCAATCAATTTATTAATACACTTTACCGTACTCACATTACTTGAGAAAGTGCAAAAATAATGCCCATTTTTGGACTCCATTTTCTTCAAAAAAATCATTTCAATTACACACACTCCCATAAAATAATTTCATGTAAACTCAAATTTTTTCTTATTTTTTAACTACACATTCTCCAAAAATAATTATTCCAAAATACATTTTCTCCCAAAAATGGAGTTCAAACAGGGGAAATATATTGTCATATCAAAAATAAGTAAATGGATATACCCATATTTTGCTCATGTTTACAAATGGTTTATAATCGATCGAATCATTTGTTATCCACTCATTTCGTAAGACCCATAAATATAATTCACTCTATTCGGGATAATACTATTTGTACAATTTTTATTTTATTTTATTTTATTTTTTATTATTTATTTTTACATCTTGGTTGACATTAGCATTGTTGTCCATAAATGATTGTAAGAAAAAAATTGTTTCTTTTTAAACTGTCTAACGGTGTCATGCCATGTGACGACATGTAAAACATGGTGTACACCATAACGTGCACCAAGCATATTTGTTCTATTTATTCATAATTTGTGCAGATTATAAACAACTTCCAAACACATATTTGGAGTAATATTGAGGTAAAATTCGAATGCGTCCATTGACGCATCTGTCGCATCTGTCAATTGACTGATTGCAAGAAAAGACAACCATGAAAACACGTTACGTTGGAATCACTCCAAAAACTCAAATAAAAGAGGAGGATTGCAATGATAAAATAACAATCTTAAAAAAAGTTACATATAAGTCAGCTCACTTTTAAGTAAATAAGTTTAAAATTATAGTTTTACCAGTCCAAGTTAAAAATAAGAAACTATTTTGTACTAAATTCGAAAAACGCGCCTTCAAAAATTTTGTTGAAAAAACAAATACTTCAAAAGCAAGTTTGCCTTGCTACAATGACCAGAGGCATGCATAGCAAAGCTAAATCACAACTTCATGTCAAATAAGCATAGACATTTCAACTATTTCAGTTCTTATTGGGGGTTCTAAAACAGAGAGTTTATCATATTCAAGTTTTTAATAATTGCACATTACATATTTCTTGATATTAAAAGTCACGCCTTGGCTGGAAAATTACACACAGGGAGGAAGATTATGAAAATAGGCTATAGTTGCATTACCCGATAACCCCAGACAACAGTAAATATAAGCAGCCAGTTGTGTGTTGCATATGTTTATAAGGTCGGGGGGATCCAAATGTAGCCATGTGTTTGAACATAACCGGACCTTTCCAACAACTCATCCGCTTCTGCAGGGCCTCTGCTGCCCGGTTTGTATGAAATTGGCTTGAACTCACCATTGTCTATTCGGTGCAAAAGAGGTGTGAAAATCTCCCAGGCAGCCTGAAGATTGTCCAATAGGAATCATTAACACATTTGATGACAAAAAGTTTAGAGGTCTTCATTGAATAATTATGGCAATACCTTAAGCTCGTCTCTACGAACAAAATGCTGCTGATCACCTCGGATTCTGCAAAATGAAAGACGAATCTTGCTATTGGAATGGTACACATGGCTAGAAAGTTAACTTTGCTGTATCGACACACACTGTTTTTAATCCTGTTATCTTTAATGCTTGGACTTCAGTAATATAAATTTCTCTCCATCATTATCCCTCGGACAGGACTTCCATAATATTCAAGAGAAGGGCTTCAACACAGTCGGAATATATAAAAAAAAAAAAAAAGTGAAGATATAAAGAAAAGTAATCATACGTGTCGAGAATTAGACGTTCATAAGCCTCGGGAATGACAACCCCATGATAACGTTGTCCGTACGACAAATCTAGTTCACTCTGAGCAGTCGACATATCCAGCCCAGGCTGCTTGACCTACATGACAGGAACAAATTGTGTCAACATTCAAGCAAAAACTACAGGGATCAAGTCGGGGAGTAGCATGAACAAGAATATGTTCCAAGTTAACTTTCTAATCACAACTCAATAAAATCACAGGTAAAATGGAAGAAAATAGGAGAAAAAAAGGTTCAATTCACTAGAAATAGACAATCAACACAAATTTGAGTTGAAGCTTCAAAATTTCATTGACAGACATCTATAAACTTTTATGACAGCATTTATAGAAGAATTAAGAAAAGGAAATAAGAGAAGGCTTGTTTTGCACGAGCATTATAAATATTTTACCTTATATGTGGAGTTTAACGTGTGTGGTCACTGAACTCGAAGCAAAATTTTAGTTAGTTCTAAACTTTATTTTGTTCAAAGTTGGTGACTGAACTTAAAACATTTTTTTAGGTTAGTCACTGAACTTGAACATTCTATCCTTGTCCATAAATTTAACTAAGGAAGAAGCTGACTTGGCAGTCTAGTTAGCAGCTTGGCTCGTAGATAACTAGACTGACATGTCCCTTTAATCAAAGTAAAGACATGGCCTTCCAACTTAGCACTGAACTGCATAAACTCATGAGACAACCGACCTAGATAGGATATGTTTTTCTTTCAAAAAAAATAGCAGCCAAGAGTTTGCCAGTCTGTTAAATACAAGACAATATGCCCTTGTTTTAGGCGATAGCAAAGCTTGGACCACCAGAAAATAATGTGCTTAATCTTTTGAGGACCAGGTTTAAGGTTGACTTTGACCTAGAAACCATTCCTCGAGGTTGAAATTTTGCCATTTCTTGTAATAAATCATGGCAATTTTTTTACAAGAGAAATAAAATCAAATGATAACCAGATGAGCTAATGGCTCAAGGGAAATAACGGTGTAAATATTCTTACCGTAAGCTTCATGTAAATGGCCTCTGAAGGTTGCAGACGTATTACAAATTCATTTCTCCCTTGCTTTTTACCTAAATAAATTATATTTCATCAGGTGCTATCAAATCGAAAACGTGCTAGAAAAAATCTCTTATTAATCAAATTGATAAACGAAAAATGGACAGAGAGAGCAAGTTAGACAGCAATAGGGAATTAAGATGATAAATTACCATAGAAATTCTTTTAGTATCAGTAAAGTTACCAAGTACAGCATTATCATGATATAAGTTGCTCATTAGCATATGCGCACAAACTTGCAACTACGGAACTAAATTTAAATAAATAAGGAAATTATTCAAGATTAAGAGTTTTAGTACATACATTTGAAAATGTCACCAGGAACATCTTTAAATTGTACCCGAATCTCTGCCTTCCTTGAGTTCAAGGCCTTGCCTGCCTTAAGTATAAAAGGTACACCTACAGCAAGTAATTTCATGTTGATGTTAGACAAATTTAATTCAATGTTTGCACATGCAGTTCTTACTTGAGAACACAAAAGTATTCCCTGATCTTTTTCTTTTCCTCCCTCAATATGAAAAGAGTTTATAGCTCTTCAAGTGAACTGAACTGAGTCTTATTCACTTATCGCTTGGCTACATGGATACCCCTATTCTTCTCTACTATAGTAAATATTAAGGATATGCCTAACGTGCATCTATGGTACGCAATTCTTGACAGGAAAATATAATAAACAAAAATTTAGCTTCATGATCTTTCTTCATGTTGTCAGGTACTATCCAAATCCCTGACCAAACATGCCAAAAGAGTTGATATTCCATCTCACCTTCCCATCTTTCGTTATGTATTCGAAGAACCATAGTTGCAAAAGTAGGGGTGTTTGAGTTGTCTGGAACTGTCGGGTCATCCCTATAACCTTCATATTGTCCAAGAACCACCTCTTCATCTTTGATTGGAACCACTGATTGGAGAACCTGAGTTTAAACTAAATGAGCAAGAAACTAGGGAAGCTAGTGCATGGTCAAGGCAACTTCAAAGAAAGCAGAAACCATGGCAGAGAATTTTATTTTTATATAGAATTAGAATCCATATAAGGCAGATCATATTAACTTTTAAACTATTTCACACCAAAACAAATCTCATACTAGAAATCCTATATTTACCTTAACTTTCTCATCTCTGATATTCTCGGGCTTCAGAGAAATGGGCTTCTCCATAGCAATAAGGCAAAGAACCTGCAGGTTTGTAAAGAAAACGGAACATGAGGGAGATTCAGCTCTTCAGCATACAAATTAGGGTTCTAATGCTGAGCAATTCACCACTTGGTAAAAATTAAATATGGCGCTCATATGCAGAGAAGGAAGATGATCAAAACACATGCACAAATTTACATTTGGAGCCATTATAACAACTATCCTGTCCACCCATTTTCACATAATATGTTGCAAAGACACGGACACTCATGACCACGGACACCACGGATACGCCGACAAGTGATTTTCCAAAAAACGACATAGACACGTTGAAGACACATTAATTTAAATTCTTTAAATTATATATTCATATAATTATCTTTATGTTTATACTTTTATAAAACAAACTATTTTCTTAGTTTTGATTTTATGTTCATGAAATCTTCTTCAAATGGTTGAGTAGCTATTTGTTATAATAAAATAATTTTTAAGTTAAACTAGATACTACACTGCTGGGGAAGCAAAAATACATATAGTAAAGGTCATGGAGTGTCCGAGGAGTGTCTTTGATGGTCACAACACGACATGACAATGTCGGACAGGGACACGGACACGCGGCCACAGTAGAAGGGTCCCCGCATCATAGCTCACATATCTTCCATCAGCAAAGGGGTATATGAAATGGACATATTGATTAAGGTTTCTGAATGAGTTTCCTTTAAATAGCTTGTACACATTACGAGATTTTAGAAATGGACAATTTAATAGTAAAATAAATCGTTTTTCATATATGAACTATTCAAACTTAATGCAAGGCTCACCTGCAAGAGGTGATTTTGAATAATGTCCCTGATAATTCTGCAAAGGAAACAGAAGGTTGACAAAATTTATTTATTTTACAAGCAAATCAAAACTAGCTAAGTGAAGTTAAAGCCAGCACTACTTCTCCAGCAATAGTTAAGAATCACATCTCTTGGCAAAGCTAGAGAACATAAGGACTGCTTTCATGACAGAGGCAGAAAAACTCCAAAGTGCACCCGCAGAACATACCCATATTGATCAAAATATCCACCACGACCTTCAGTTCCAAAATCTTCTCTGAAGACAATCTGCAGTGAAGAAAAGGGAATTGGGTAATCATCAGAACTTGAGGAAAATTTTAACAAGGAAAGCTGATTCGAATGAAGAAATTGTCTTCCTTCTTGTCTTCATTCTTATTAGGAAAAAGAGATGGAGAGGGAGAAGAAGGAAAGGGGAATAAAGAAGGAATAAATTTAAATTTTAAAATCCAACTATCATATGGATAAAATGTTGTATCTTTTAAATGTAGAAAGACTTTTGACTCGAGTTATGTCCTTCTATAAGTTGCTCCCTTTCAATTTTATGCCTTCACAATATCTCAGGAAGGAAATGGCCCTTGGACAAGAGGACAGATCCCAAGGCTATATATATGACATTTCATAATGTAATCTTACAGAATTATATCTTTCTACTCCATCTATTTTCCCGTGCAAATAATTCTTTCATTTGTGTAAAAATCTGCATATATGTTCGGGCAATAAAGATGGACTTCTTCTCATTTGATACTTTGTCATTAAAGTGCTACTTCCATAGAAATGAAAATCTTTTCCATCCTGATCATTGGGCTTGAATAACTATAAATTTATATATTTTCGTTTGTGTGATTAAATATTGCATAAAACATCTTGGTATCTTAGAAACATTAGTAAGCCCACTGGACACCACTACTAGTACATAGAGAGAGAGAGAGAGAGAGAGAGAGAGAGAGAGAGAGAGAGAGAGAGAGAGAGAACCAACCTGTACGTTATCAATATTGTCGCGATTCCAGAGTGGCAAAAAGAAGCGATTCGCGAAACGAATTACCAGCTGTAATATTTTCGAAGAGATTGAATAAACAATACATTTCAGATAACTGGACCAAAAAATAAGAACACTATTGCATCGTGTATTACCAAGTTCTGCACCAATTCCTTGCCCAAATAGTGATCAATGCGATAAATCTGTGGTTCATCAAATAATTCTCCAATCTGGGAGCTTAGTTCCTCCGCTGAAGCCAAATCCTTGCCAAAGGGCTTCTCAACAACAATACGGGTCCATCCACCAAGATCAGCTGGAAAGTAAGAGCTCATAAATCATTGGTGGATAACAAATTTAATTCAAATATTGAGACCCACCATAAACCTATCCACCAATAAATTAATGTGCCATGTCATATGTGCTTAGTAGATCACTTTACACATAAATATATATAATTAGTGGGTAATCTGCCATGATGAACAATAGGTATATTATATAGGTTCTTATAGGGTTATCATCATCCAGAGTCCAAATGGAAACATGATAATAAACATGGACCTTTAGAAGAGTATTAAAACACCTGCATGTGATTGAATCAGCCATATTAAAACTGATTCTGATCAGAATACATACATTTATTTGTGCAATAATTCTTGATCATTTTGCAGACTTGTGGATATACTGACGGAGGAAGTGCGAGGTAGAAGAGCCTTCTAGACGATCCTTCTGAGCTGTTTTTTGATGTTTCATGCTCAGATATTGCCTTATCCAATGCCAGAAATCCCTCCTCAGCATCATAAGAGCCACATACATATTTAATCTACATGAGACATAACAAATCAGCATATTTACCTCATCCATCAGAAGTTGAACGAGGAATTATAAGTTCAGGCCATGTACTAACCAATTGAAGAAACTTCGATACATCTTCTGAGCCTTTGTTTCCTGAAGAAAGGTACCTACAATCATTAATTAAAAGGTTAATGGATACCAAGAAGTTGCCATGTGCATTACCCACAGAAAGAAATAGCATATTTCAACCACGAACATACACATTATAGAGGAAATATATTTAGTCCTGTGAAGTATACAGGCCAAAAAAATAGAAAACCAGATGTGTTTCTATGATTTTATTCAGGAGAAATACAAAAAAACTCACCCTCGTATACGATTTCTTAATTCATCATCTGAAATTTTGGTCCTCGCATAGCCAAAAATGTGAACATCGCGTGATTGCAAAAATCCCTACAAGGAACCCAAAACAAATCCAATATTAGAAAATGCAAAAAAAAAAAAAAAAAACTTCACATTTAAAAGATTCTTCATTCTTGTATTAAGCTTCCACTAAGACTTTTATCAAGTACCAAAATGCTCATCATTCACAAGAAGTGTATAATTTAATACCCACAGGGTTCATTTTATTCATTTATTCTACTAATAAAATAGACCAATCTACTTCCTTAGTTGCTCTTGAACTCGGATATTTGTCAATTCAGTAGATCAAATGACATGCTCACAAAAGTATTTCCAATAGTCGTGAAAAAAATAAAAGCAAAGTAAAATTTCAAATCAAACCTGACGATAAAGGTTAAAGAGCGCAGGAAAAGTCTTTTTCTTGGCAAGATCACCAGAAGCACCGAGAACAACGATGGAGAGACACCCAGTTTCTGGCTCATTACTACTCTCTTTCGTAAAAGATTCGTTCTTTAGAAGATCTCGTTTCTCACAATGCCATTCCCCTGATGCCATTTTTCAAAATCTGGAAACAAAAATTTAATTCACCATAAAAGCTATTACTAACAATCAAAGCCTCGATAATGAATAAATTTTTTCCATAAATACTTCATAAATTATTCAATATTTCAATCAACAAATAACTAAATATTTTTCAATTACATCTATCAGTAAATTCCAGATAAAATTTGTGTAAAAATTTACAAATTATTTGACTTGATCCCAGAAATATATCAGAAGCGAAAAGGAATCGATGATCAACAGGATCAAAAACATATTCTCACCTACTGAAAACAGCAAATTGAGTGCAATTAATAGAAGAAACCAAAACCAGTGCGATGATGCTGAAAAATGAACTTAATCATATAATATAACTATTGAGTGGAAAAAAAGATATTATAAAATAACAGAAAAATGAACCTATTTTCTTTGTTGTGCCGGATTTGGATTTTGATGTTTGATACTGTTTGGCAGATGTGAAATTGACTTGCCAGAGAGATTGAGAAAGTCGGTAGATAATTTTAAAGCAGCGTATCCAGAGTGCATATGTTCATGGGGGTGGCGTGGGGTGGCGGTAGGTGTTCAACAACCGTATGTGGGGCCTTGATTACTTAGTACATTTTTGGACTGTGGCCGTCGACGAAGTGGACCGGGCTGTGGATTTCCAACCTATTTTAGACGTGGAAATTAGTGGAAATTGTACCAACTACCTAATATTTTTCATTTACCTCATTTATATAAGCTGACTTTCTTTATTTTCTTTTCTCAATTATAAAATTTTGTTTCTTTATTGAGGATGTTTGATTTTATTTGTTTACTAAGGGTGTGTTCGGTAAATATTAAAATCAGATTAGAATTGAAAAACTAACCATTATTGTTGACTTTTATTAAACGAGTAGGTTCCGATAACAACTATATTTTTAATTTTAATTGAATTTTAAGCACACGACTAGACACGCTCTAATATACCATTATTTAATTTACCTAATTATAATCAATTTAATACTAGTTGATAATTAAATAAGAATGAACTAGAAAAATTTTTAACAAAAAATATTTTTTCAATAACATTAAATAAGATTTCATAATCTGTTCAAAAAATAAAATCAGCTTATATGAATCACTAAATCCCTGTGTACAGAAAGAATTCAACAGAAGTAAACCAAATACTCACAAATGAATGAACCCCGCCATGTATTTAAAAAATAAAATGTGCGGAACCCACACTCAAGAGTGTTTGGTAAAATTTTGTGTGATTTCTTTCTGTACGTGGCTAAGTGCAGTCTCTCTCTATATGAATAAGACGGAAGGAACACTACTTTAAACTCTTTTTATCCAAAAAAAAAAAAAAAAAAAACCCAACTCATAATAGTATTAAAGTACTGTTTGAGCTAAATTATTGTAGAATGAGAATGAAAAATATAACCGTTATTGAAACCTACACAAGAGATAGAAAATTTGAATTTAAGTGTTGATGTGATGGATAACAGTCATATTTTTCATTTTAATGAAATAATAATGTAGATCAAACGTGGCCTAAATATGATAGCCATTTCTATACGTTTGACCGACATCAAATTTCCAAATTTTTTCCTTTTCAAATTCGTTTGACCATCATTAGAACACAACTTTACACAAATTGATGAAAAAAGTAAAATTTTACTAGAACCCAACAAAAATGACAATAGCATCTGGGTTGCTAATGTAATTTTCTACAACAGTGTTCATTCTACATATGAAGAACAACATCAAATTCAATACATAACATGTAAGTAATATTTTCAGTGCATCCGTCAAAATGCAAAATATACACATTAAAATTTTCATTCTCATTTTTAATCATATTTTTCAATAAAATAATATTTTCCATCGCATCAATAATTTTTCCTTCTTTTTCAACGACACATTCTTCATCAATCTACTATTTCAAAATACATTCTTTCAAAATAATGTAGTTCAGACACGTCATAATCAATTTCAATACATAACGGGTATGTAATATTTTCAAAACACAAATGGATTCATCTTTCAAAATGTTTGACCATCCTCAAAATCCCCAATTGTTGCCCTTTCTTATACGTTTGACCATTACCATAACGCTACATTAAACAAATAAATGGAAAAAAAAATTACCAGAACCCAACATAAATAACAATATCATTTGGGTTGCTAATGTAATATTCAGCAACTAAATTCATTCTACATATGAAAATACATCATCAATTTTAATACATAACAGGTATGTAATATTTTCAGTGCTTCAGTCATTACGCAAGAGATAAGAAAACCTAGTTATGTCAACGAGTCGAGCCGAGTCCGAGCAAAAAAAAAAAAAAAAACTCAGGCTTCGGCTCGGCTCGAACTTTTTTGGACAGAGTCGAGCCAAGACAAGCTCGACCAAAAAAATGAGGCTTGGTCCGAGCTTTTGGCCCGGACTTTAGCAGGCCGAGCCGAGCCCGGACCGAACCGGCTCGATTTTTTATTTATTTTTTTAATTATATATTTTGCTGCATTTGCATGTAGCTTGTTTCTAGCTGCCTACAACAGGTGCTGCCTCTTTCAAAAAATTAATTTTTTTAAAAAAATAATGACAGGCTTGCCCTGGCCACGAGTCGGGTCGGGCTCGAGCTACCCGAGTTTTTTTGTCATCTCTAAGAAACCCCACAAATTATGAAAATTGAATAAAAGGTTACTCACCAACACGATCAGAAGATGAAATCTGGTTGAAAGATTCAAAGGATGAGAAATCAATGAATCATCTTCCAATCAGGTGACATTGCGTATGATACTCATCTTAAATTTGAAATTATTTTGATTGGGAAGAAACATTACGCCCATATTTGAGCCGCATTAAAATTTTTATTATCATTTTTTTACTCATTTTCAGTCACACATTTTTCAATAAAATAATATTTTCTATCATATCAATAACTTTTCCTTCTTTTTTCAATCACACATTCTCAATCAATCTATTATTTCATAATACATTTTTCTAAAATAATGTGGCTCAAATACAATGCAAACATAATGTATGCATATTTTAAATTTTCAATTACAAAAAGTGGATTTGGGTCTCATTTTAAAAGGTAATATATATAAGCCCTTGTTTGGGCTTCAGTAAAATCAAATCTTGGGGAAAAAAAATATATTTTGGAATGGTGAATTTTGAAAAAAAATGTATGGTTCAAAAAGAGAAAAGTTTTGAATTTACGTTTAATATTATTTTATTGGAGAATGTGTGGTTGAAAAAAAAAAAGCATTGGATAAATATAAATTACATAAAATACAATATTTTAAATTATAATAAGGCAAATACGATTTTTCCTTGGAAATTACAACTTTTTTTATTTTCAAAAATTATTAAACAAAAGCCTATTTTTATGAATATTGTAAATTAATAGTATACATGACTAATTTTAAATCGCATAACTCATAATCTATTTCACTTTAACACAGTCGGTCACTCCACGTCAATTTAATTCCACCATTTTGGCACATATTTACATTCCATGCGCAAAATCTTGCCATTATTTATCTCCTAGTTTTGAGCCCTAAAAAAGTTATTTAAAAACCATCTTCAATCTCTATTATTCTTCTTCAAATCGCATTGTCTTTGATTTACACACACTATTCGAAGCTTGAAGTTCATAATCTTTCATCTACTGTCACGCATTTTATGCAACATGAATTGTACCGCAAGTGTACGGTTTCAATTTTTGTAATATAATAATGGAGTTAGAGTATCAAACCTACAGGGATTGTAATTCAAATTTATAATAAGTACTATAATTATAGTTTTTATTTTATATAAATGAATGAATTTTATAATCAATGTTTTTTTAAACTAATATAGTGACGAATTCAATAAATAAATGCAAGTTAGAAGAATAATCAAGTGAGTAAACCTAGAGCTATGATTTCACCTAACTATCAAATAAGATTCTTAATTATATAATTATTTATAATCAATTTTTCAAAGTTTATAAGCAAGAATACTAACACAATTTTACTCCCTCTCTCGAGTGCCAAATAAAAATTATTCCTATATTTCAATTCTAATATCTCTATTCCAAATTAAAATATAGAATTTATTAAGTTCGTGATTCTTAAATGGAACATGCTTCAAAATAATTATAATTTCTCTTGAAACCTATAATTTCCTAAGTTGTGTTATTCTTATGATTACGCATAAATTCTTCTCTCTTGAGTATCGGAATTGACTAGCATCAAATCATTCGATTAGTGGTCAATTAATTGAAAGCGATACTCAAACTTTTGACTACTAGGACTGCTAAAAACATTGTATTCATTCTTCATCATCTGCCAACAAAGGCATGCCAATTCCAAATAGTAAATATTATTTCAAAACATAGTTTCTCGAGATATCAACAAGCATTGCACGCACCAAATTGACACCAGTGTTGCCAATATGTAGATTTGTCATCAAGACAAATTGGCCTGCGTAACTAGGGTCGGTAAGGATCTCTTGGTACCTGCAACATCAAGATATCAAGAAATTTTTATGTAGAATGACCAATCTATTGACCTCATTTTTTGTACCATTGACATGGACAATAAATATCATCATCCACGGCATCCATGATTTATTCAACTACGAAAAATATAAGCACTTCAATTCTGCTATACTTTAACACTGCACAAATCATTCATTTCAATGTAGATGCATGGATTTGTTCAAGAGTCATTCCTTCTCACAAGCCAAAATTCAATTGCTGAATAAGTCAAATAAAAATACCAATTCCAAAAATTCATTTCCATTTAACGTAAGGAAGCATGGTCATAGTTCGAGCAAATTTCATTATCCCACAACAGTGCTCATACCTTCATATGTATTGGGTCACCGTTTCTTTGTTTACACGAAGCTGGGGCACAAAGATGGACGAAGCTCGAAGCTATAATGGAGAAGCTGATGGACCTTTATGTTCAGAAGAAGCTTGAGTGAAGAAATGTATTGAAATAAGATGGACCTTCACTTAGAATAGAAAGATGGAGAGGTTGTTTGATGAAGCTGGGCTACACGACTAACTGATGGCTACCGTTTACACGAAGTTGGAGTTGATAGGCCGGACAAACGAGGCTCGATTAAACCTAGAATGAAAGACGATCGGACCTTCACGTTCATACAAAGCTCCACTGGAAGATGGAGACGATGGCGGGTAGTACTCATCATTTAGGGGGAAATTTACGACTCTGTTGTGGGCTTCATCATTTGGGGGACTATTGGTGTGTTGAGTTTTGGGGTAAATACATGTGGGTCCTTATTCAATTGTTTATTCATTCCATTCCATTTCCCCGCGTGGAGTGTTTCATGCCATGTCAGCGTTTTCAAATTCTGTTATCCATACTGTCAAATCATTACGTACAAGCAGCTTTATTGTTCAAATTCAGAGTCTTTATCAGATTTTCGTGTACTTTGGCTATTCCTTTTCCTTTTCTCGCAAGTCTGGCCATAACACAAGATTTCCTAGCAAGTTACTTTTGTAAGTTTCGTAGACTTAATATATGATTTTATGAAATTAATGAAAGTGTTTCGGAATTTTTATAGACTTTATATGACATTTGAAAATTTTCAATTAAAATATATTCACTTGAATTCTCACGGAAGATTGATCCCATTCCCTTCTTCCTCTATGTAATAATTTTCTTTAGTCTTAAAGAAAACTGAAGAAATAAAGCAATATTTAAGATTCAGTATTATTAATATGTTAGACCTTTAAAAACACTAACTAATCAAAATTAACATTAATTACAAATTAGTCTTCTTTTTAATATTAAATTTTATTACAGATTGCTCTTTTACATTGAAAAAAAATGGATGAAGAAAAAGAAAAAGAAATGTTATAAGAATTTTAATTACAAACAATATTTTTTTCGTAGAAAATAAAGAGAAACAATAAAAGAGAGAGAAAACGGAAAAGAGGACAAATATAACGTGTAAAAGAAAAATAATAAATACTTAATCTCCCAAAAGAAAAAACGGAAAAGAGGACTCTTAGGTTCGTAGAAGGAAAAAATATTTTGTCAAAATCTCCCAAAATCTTGGAATAAAAGAGATACAATTTTTGAAGTTTTATTTTTCTACTTTCGTTTAAAAGTTAGTCCTCTAAAGACTTTTATAAGAGTTCTTAAAAGTCATTGACATTTTGAATATCACGTAACTTTTAAAATTTATTGTATACATAGAGTTTTTAAAAGTCTACATTGAATAATTTTAAACATTTTAAATCCTTAAAAAAATTTAAAAGTCTCGATTGAATACAACCACGAAATGATTCATTGCCATAATATTTATGGTTACTATTAAAATAAAATATTATTGATTGTTCACTCACTTTTACTTAATTTTATCCATTTATTATTTATATAAATTTCCTTTGTCCAAGTGGCAAAAAATTCTACGTGGCGGATGAAAATTATACTGGACTATTAACGGTGTTAAAATTTGATGGTTAATTAAATGAGTAATCACTAATTTTAACATTCACTCCAAATTAAATAAATTTACCTTTGGTTACTATTTATTCACTCAAAAATAAAATTTCATATGTTGATAACTTACATTTACACAATGTTATCCATCCATCATCAATCTCAATTATATTTTTATACCATTCAGTTTGTTTTTATGCTTTTCTAATTGATTTTTGCAAATTGCGTTGCTCACTCTATTTTCTTTATATTTTTCTTCTAGAAAATTTATTTTTTATTTTTATTGTCCAATTTGTTTATAGTATTTTCCTTATTTTTATTCTACGAATTTCGCAAATATCTTTTGCTCGCTCTATTTTCTTCAAGTTTTTCTTCTACAAGTTTCATCAACTAATAATTATTTTTAAAAAAATATATATTTTCATTTTTTTTTACTTTCCAATCTATTTATATGATTTCTGTTTTCAGATTTTTTTAATATATTTATTTTTTTCAAATTATTTTTATTTATTTTTGTTAATTATTTATTCTGGGATTTGTTTGATTTTCTTTTTGAAAACTCTTTCACATTTTTAATTTCTTCTACATTTTTTCTGAATTTTTCTCCCTATTTTTCATGATAAAATAATTTTTTGTTTTCTGCTTAATAAGACGAAGAATCAAAAAAGCGGATTCAGAGTCATCTCAAGTATAAGGCTACTTCTGTGATCGTCTATTATCTTGTATTATGACAATGTCAAAAATCACGAAAATAATATAAATAGAACGAACAATGAAATCGAAAATAAATTTGTAGAAGATAAAAAAAATGGAAAAAAGTAGAGAGAGCAAAGCAATTTGCAAAAATCGGTCCAATAATCATGAAAATTGTATAAAGAAATTGAATAGTATAAAAACAAAATTGAGATGGACGATTGATGAGGTAACATTATTTAATTTTAAATATGAGTGCGTAATCGATAACCTTTTATTTTTGAGTAATCGAACAGTAACCAAATATAAATGTTATTTAATTTCGAGAAAGCAACCAGTAATCAAATGTAAATGTTATTGATTATTCATTTAATAAACTTTAAGATTTAATATTGTTATAATGAAGTGATCACCAACCTTTAGGAAGTATAGAACTCATGTCCCTCAATAAACAAAGAACAACATGAAATGACCATTTGATAATTACGTGATATCAATTATAGAAGTAAACTTATCCAAAACGATTTTGTTCATTTCAAACAAATCCTGAGTCCCTTGTACGGATCCCACTGAAATCTTTACCGACCAAGTAAATATACAAAGAAATAGTCTACAAAAATATCCAATGCCATAATTACATCAAGAATTTGAAAATAAAATGATGATAACTCATGTTACCATTCAAATTGACAGCACTTCTCAAATTTGAATTTCACTTCTCTTCCTCTCAAAATTTGTATTAATTTTAGATTATTTACAAGTGTTACTACAAATTTGATAATCCAAGGCAAAAGATTTCTCATTTCATATCAAGAATCAAGGTGGGTGAGTTAATTATTTACCATTTTGTTCATCATATATATAAATTAAATTCGACGTAAATATTAAATTTTTTTATATCATTTTTATATATGTGCATATATATTTTTGATGAGAAGGGTGCACCAAGTGATAAAAGTCCTATTGAGCTTAAATTTCACACATTTTATGTTGACAATTTTCAAATTAAAGGATGGTCGAGGAAGTGGGATTCACATTGATTGTAGAGAATCCAAAATGGAAAGAGGTGTTTTATTTGTGTAGTTAGTCACATTTGAAAAACTTCTAATTCTTACCAGTTATGTTTAGTTTATAAAAGATGTTAGTTTATCTTTAAATTTTTTTATTTTTTTTTATAAGACTCCGTAGTTCTTTTCTTAATATGAACATTGAGATTTTAGTTGATTTAAGTACGCATTTTATTGACCTCAAAAATGTTGCCAACAGATGTCGGGCATACTCGTGCATTCGTAAACCAAATCCAACACATTAATGCAGATCGACGATCAAGATAGCTCCAAAGTTTGAACGTGGGAGGAGTTCAACGACACGAGACGTTTCCATTTGGGCTTCCGGCAAGATAATTGGAACGCGATTGTATAAGAAACCAATCGATAGAAAATAAGATTTGTAGTTGTAATATGATAAGATGAGAGAATAATATGTTTTCTTTTAGCAACTCGTGTTGTTTTTGTATTAAAAGCTGCATTAGCCTTTACATATTATATGGATAGAGTATTTATAGTAGTACAAATGAAATGGTGACCTTTATATCAAATTACACGTGGCCTCATCTTCTCGGCCGACCCATCAATTCATAGCCATCACATTAACTTTCATATCTACTCAATGCATCTAACATTCTTACATTTGACAAGACAAGACAAATGTACTTTAGGCTCAAAGGTCACATCAATCATTCGTAACAAGATTTTTATCATTAGTAAATATATGCATGTGAGCCGTCACCAGTTAAGAAGCCTCAGATCCATGGTGCTTCGGGAGTGACATGGCCTCGACTAATTCAATGGCCTCGGGTAATGGGCCTCGATTGACACGTTAGAGAGTAGCAAAATACATCATGTTTCAATTGGACTGGTCCCACTGCCCAGATATGGTGCCACGTATCGCTCCCACATATGAGTCATAAAATAGTCCCCCAAGTCCATGTGTGATTATTTATGTCATCCGTGGACTTTAGTAATAAAGTTAGAAAAGTTTTGAAATTTTTGGAATTTATGGTGACATTAGTCCCTCAAGTCCAGGCATAGATATTCATACTGTACATGGAATTTTTGAAAGTTGTTCAAGTCTTACTTACTTTATAACACAAATATGTGGCTAATGTATGAGTTTTACTGAAGTTACCTTTGAAGAAGAAGTGAGTTCGTTATTGAACTGGTGGAGGCTGAAGTTGCCTTTGAAGCAGAGGCGAGTCCATAAGTGAACTGGCCGAGGCTGAAGTCCTTTGAAGTAGAGGCGAGTTCGTAAGTAAACTGGTCAAGGCTGAAGTTGCCTTTGAAGCAGAGGCTAGTCCATAAGTGAATTGGTTGAGGCTGAAGTCCTTTGAAGCAAAGGTGAGTTCGTTATTGAACTGGCCGATGCTGAAGTTGCCTTTGAAGCAAATGCGAGTTCGTTTGGAGTAGAGCCTTTAGAAGAGGTTACTTAATACTGAGGCTATGGGACTCAATGCCAAGGCTGATTTGTAAATTAATTATCATGGATATCAGTGCATATTATTTGATGGTTTCACATGTTTTCAAGGGGGTTTGGTTGCATTGAAACAACTTCCAATACGCGTATGGTCGTTTACATTGAATGCACAATGATGACTAATTACTAGCATGCATGATATGGGAAAAACATAGACGCGCCAAGGCCAATGTATGAAATGCACGCATTGATTTGAAGCGTTGATAGTTTTCAACTGTTTAGTTTCTACGGCTTGGATCATTTGAGATTTGAACGCCTTTGATAAATTGAGCTTTGATCCAATAGCCAGGATTGGATTCTTTTTTTGCTAAAATATTGCCAATTCAACACTTTACCTTTGTGAAATATTTGTAAAATCCTCTCAAGTTCTCCCATTTCCATAAAGTTTATGGTCACCATTTTTCGGCGAGTCCTCTAAGTTTTCATCCATTTAGGAATTTTCTGGTAAAGGAAAGGGATTTTCCAACTTTTGTTAATATTTCTGTAGCTTTTTTACCATTATTTTTTATTACCATGTCTGCCAAGGCGTCAATGGCTATTACAATAGCCAGGTATGGGGAGGAGTCTGTGTTGGGGGCCACGGGCGAGGGTATAATATGGCCGATGAGCCCATAGATTATGAGGCGGATTGGTGGGCAACAAAGATTCCATCTTCCATAACTTCTTCGAAATTAGCTGAGTTTAGGGACACTTACTACATACCCCCATTATGTAGAACTTATAGTCCTTAAGCCTCATGGACTAGCCTACTTTTCGAGGCCAGGATGTGTAGCTTTTAGCGAATACCTACTCAAAGCGGGTGTGCGTCTGCCTCTGCACCCTTTCTTTTGGACGGTGCTGAGGACCTTCATGTTATCCCCCACCCAAATTTTGCCAAACGGGTGGAGCCAGGTAGTTGGGACATATTTTCTATGGAATAAGGTCTCCCTAGGCAAGGACATGCCTCTGCATGTCTTTGAAACAATATTTCATGCCAAGGTCGTGGGGAATGACGATTCTAAGGGGTGGTACTACATCACCCCTTGGGGATCTCACTCCCCCTTCGTAGTTGGGCTCCCTTCATCGATAAAATTATGGAAGAAGTCCTGGTTCTGGGTTAGGGGTAGGTGGCAGATAGTCGAAAGAGACGATGTCCCAGCCTGTATTATGCTGACCCAGTATTACGAAGCCTGTGAGTGTTTTGCCTTACGATTTTGAGATTTACATTAAGTTTCTTGGTGTTAGTTCTTTCATCTGTTTATTTGCATATTGCAGTACTAGGTACGAGCTTACCGAGACTGAGTGGGGCGCTATCGAAGATATTTATAAACGATCTTCGAGGCTTCAAAGCTTAGCTCATCTTATGAGAATGAGCCAACACTTCTTTGATTTTGGACTGATGGCTCCCAAAGGTAAGAGGCCATGTATAATTTAGATTGCTTTTTACATTGCTTCAGGAATTTCTAACTTCTTCCTTGATATTTGTAAATAAATTTGCCAAGAAGGAATATGCCTTGCTGGATATGGTCATATCATGAAGGCTACTTCTACTGTCGGCGCCAAGGCATTGAAGCCTTCCTCCTCAGGGGCGAAGCAAGTGAAAGCGAAGCTTGAACGCCTTAGTAAAGATACGTATGGGAAAGGAGTTGGGGAGGAAGCCCCAAAACAGGGTTAGCTAGCTGCCAATAAGGGCAAAAGGGTAGCAGAAGAGCCCCACAAGAAAAGAAAATTAGCCCACACAAGTGGGTCTTCTGCGAGTTTTGGGACTTCAGTGTCCCACCCTCAGAAGGATGCTCCCCAGTAGCTGAAGCTCCTCCAATCTTCAATAGACGCAATAAAAGGGGCACAAGCTCGAAAGGCTAATGAGGAGGCCAAAAAAGGACAAGCTACCAACTTCAGAGGCTATTAAGAAAGCCTAGTTGAAAGGACCCCATGGAAGTCTGGGAACTTCTTGGATGGTATGGATGACGAAATAGCCCCTGCAGTAATCAAGATGCTACCACCTGAAGCCAAGAATGCCACAGAAGCTTTTAATAAGTTCTGGACTGATAGGTGGCAAAATTATGTGGCAACCTGTGACGCAGTGGATCTCACTACCACTTTAGTCAGCCAAAGTGCCAGGGCTTTCAGGGTGGCACTTGAATGCTAGACATTGTTATCTGATATTTAACAAAGGAATAAAGCCTCTTTTGAAAAGCTAAAAACTGTGGAGGAGGATCTGAGAAAGGTGAAGGCAGAGGCTACTAAACTAAGGGCCCAAAAGGTGGAGGATGAGACTAAGCTGGACTCTGCGCTTTCTGAAATCGAGGCCCTGAAGAAGAAAGTTCATAAGTCTCAATGCGAGGTGGTTGCCTTAACCAAGAAAATTGAAATATCTGATAACCACCAAAAGGTCACTGCTGAGGCCCTGGAGTAGGGCTATACAAAAGTTTCTGAACTGAACCGAACTGAGCGGTTCTTCTGAAATTAAATACCCGAACGGGTATATGAATCGAGAATCGATGGGTTCGATTCGGTTCTCGGTTCTAGGCAAAGAACTGAAAAATCGAATAAGAACCGAATCTAAATAAGTTTTTTAAATTTTTTATATTGAATTAATTAAATTATTTTAATTAATTCTAAACAAATTAATTAGGTAAATTTAATTTTTGGTATTTGTATGTATTGAATTAATCTTATTGGATACCTTGTTATTTATATGATTTTAAATTGTGCTACGTTAATTTGTAATAGTTACGAATGGACATGTTATTAGTTATATTTATGTAATGTTATTGTAAATCTTAAAAAGTCTAATTATGGTACGGAACGGAACCAAACCGAACAGAACTGAACCGAACAGTTCTATAATTATATTTGGACACGACGGTTCCATTTATTAAATACTTGAAAATTTTGGGTCGATTCGATTCTGAAGAGAACCAAACCGGACCAAGTCCAGCCCTACCCTAGAGAACGTGAACTTGGAGCTTGCTGGGTGAAGAGACTCCAATAAATTCATGGAAGAACAAATAAGGTGGTACGCTTCAGAAGTGAAAAAGTACGAAGCTAACGTTCTTGAAGCAGGTGAAATTACGGTGAAAAACTACATTGCTAACTTTTCTCTCACTGAAGAGTATCATCGCTTGAGTCTTTATTGGATGAGGTTCACTTATAATGAGGTGATTGAGAGGGTCGAGGATCTTTACCTAGAATTGGATTCCTCAAAACTTAAAGCCGAATTTATTAAAGAGAAAGTTCCTCAGAGCCCAGCCAAGGAAGGGAAAGTGGTTAAAGTGAAGGATGATGACGAAGCCCCTGAAGAGGCTCCCCAACCTCACCAGCCGATGTTCCTACCGACAAAGCTTAAAGCCCAACTGATGCTCCTACCAATGAGGCTCAAGCTTCCCCACCCCTAGCTCCAACTAGTTGCAAATCTTTTCTATAGCCTCAGGCACTTACGTAATTACATCTTCAATGAATAAAATTCACATTGCTTACATTTTGCTGTTTTTCCTTCCAAGTAATTGGTCTTCAGAAATGTACTTGTTATAAAACGTTTTAGCTGAGCTTCTGTTGGAGTAAACTCCAATAATTAAGTGGGGTTTCAATTCTGAGCCTTTATTTGAACTGCTTTGAGCTTTGAATGAACTGTTTGAACTTAAAGATTTTAACTTAACTATAATTAGTCGACCAGCTTCATCAGACGCTCTTAAATCTCTAAGTGCTTCAACACATTTGAATACTCAACTTCTCTCTGGACATTTAGCCTTATCAAAGGAAGGCATGTCATGTACGCCTCAGAGTTCAAACGAGGTGGTCCCTTTTGGGAATCCAGCTTCTCCTCCAAAGTGTCCACGTTTCCTTACTTGAAGGATAGTTCTTCCAAGTAAAGGCTTCTCCCTTGACGTTCAGCTTTGTCAAAAGAAGGCATGTGATGTACGCCTCAGAGTTCAAACGAGTGGTCCCTTTTGGGAATCCAGCCTCTCCTTCGAAGAACCCACACTTCCTTACTTGGAAGATGGTTCTTCCAAGTAAAGGCTTTTAACCTTGACGTTCAACCTCGTCATAGGGAGGCATGTGATGTACGCCTCTGAGTTCGAACGAGGTGGTCCCTTTTGGAAATCCAGCCTCTCATTCGAAGTGCATATGCTTCCTTACTTGGAGGATGGTTCTTCCAAGTAAAGGCTTCTCCATTGACGTTCAACCTCGTCAAATGAGGTATGTGATGTACGCCTCGGAGTTCAAACGAGGTGGTCCCTTTTGGAAATCCAGCCTCTCCTTCGAAGTGCCCATGCTTCCTTACTTGGAGGATGGTTCTTCCAAGTAAAGGCTTCTCCCTTGACGTTCAGCCTCGTCAAAGAGAGGCATGTGATGTATGCATCAGAGTTCAAATGAGGTGGCCCCTTTTGAGAATCTAACCTCTCCTCTGAGTCGTCCACGCTTCCAGACCTTGTCGAAACAAAGCATTTATTTATTTTCAAAGGCTGGAAAAAACCTCCAGCTGTAGGTTACATTCACTGATAGTACATTCTTATGTGCTCAATATTATATGGATGAGGCTAGACCTTGCCATCCATGTCTTTGATCCAGTAGGTGCCAAGTCGAATGTCTTTTTCAATACGGTATGGCCCTTCCCAGTTAGGTCCTAATGTGCCCACTCCTGGTTCCTTCGAGGACAAGAACACTCTGTAAAGCACCAGGTCATTTATCTGGGAAAACCTTTTTTTCATCTTGGCATTATAGTATCGGGTCATCTTCCTTTGGTAGGTAGCTAGCCTCTGCTAGGAATTATCCATCTTCTCTTCAAGGAAATCAAGCTCGCATCTTCTAAGCTCGTCGTTTGATATCTTATTGAAGCATAATCTTCGAGAAGAGGGTAATCCTACATCCATTGAGCTCATAGCCTCAATAACATAAGTCATGGATAAATGAGTCTCACCAGTTGGCGTCCTACTTGTGGTTCGGATTGCCCATAATACCTGGGGTAGTTCATCCACCTAGGCTCTCTTAGCCGTGTCGAGTTTCTTTTTCAACGTGTGCTTTATGGTTTTGTTTACAGCCTCGACTTGGCCATTAGTCTGGGATGATGGGGGTAAAGAAATGCTTCTTAATCCCTAGCTCTTCACAGAGATCCCTCACCTTCTTATTGTCAAGTTATTTTCCATTGTCTGAAACGATTGAGTGAGGGATACCAAACCGGCATATTATATTTTTCCACAGGAATTTGGAAGTATTAGCCTCAATAATCTTTGCTAAGGGCTCGGCCTCTACCCATTTACTAAAGTAATCAATTGCAAGAATAGCAAAATTAGCACTTCCCCTACCTTTAGGCAAGGGACCAACAAGGTCCATGCCCCACTTACTGAAGGGCTACGGGCTATACACTACAGCGAGCTCCTAGGAAGGTTGTCTTTGGACATGAGAGAAACGCTGGCATTTATCACATTTACGAACAAATTGAAGGGCATCCTTTTTCAAGGTGGGCCAATAGTACCCTTGCCTAAGTGTCTTTCTTGCTAAAGCGAGCCTTCCCGAATGGTTACCACAAGCACCTTTGTGGATCTTTCAGAGTATGTAGTTGGCACCATCCTTTCCTACACATCGAAGGCGGGACGTGGAGAATCCGCGTTTGTACAAGACATCATCTATTAACATAAAATGGACGGATCTTCTTCTTAACTTATAGGCTTCATCTTTGTTATCTGGCAAAACTTGATCTTTAAGAAATGATATGAGGGGTTACATCTAAGTTGGGGTCCCTTCGACCCACATCACTTCTTCTGCCGAGGTGGATGGCCTCAATAAGTGTTCAATTAGAACCACCTTTAATAACTCTGAGTCATTGCTACTAGCCAACTTGGATAAAGCATCAGCGTGTGCATTTTCAGTTCATGGGATTTGAGCTAATTCAAACTTTTCAAAATAGGGGAGTAAGCTCATCACCAATTTGAGGTAGGCAGCCATGGCTTTATCCCTGGCTACAAAGTTGTCGTTTACTTGGCCTACAATGAGTTGGGAATCACTATTAATGAGGAGCATCTTCACTTGCATTTCCTTAGCCAACCTCTGGCCGGCAAAGTGGGGCTCATACTCAGCTGCTCTATTGGTGGCCTTAAATCTAAATCATACAGCGCTACTCAGATGTAAAAAGGCCTTCCAAGAGCCGAAGAAGCACCTGGGATAGGCCCCCCTCCTATCAAAACTCGAGTTGGGAGAAACTCTACAACTGTACTTAGCCATCTTCGACGAGGCCATAAGTGATGTCCTCACGAGGGAAGAAGGATCGGCCCAATTGCTAATCTAATACGTTAGTAAAGCTTTGGTACCCTCTAAAACATGTTATCCACATATGGAGAAGCTGACTTTGGCCTTGATAACTGCATCCCGGAAGTTGAGGCCTTACTTCCAGGCTCACACCATTCATGTGTTGACCAACTTCCCACTTGGGCAAGTATTACAAAAGCTTGATGATCAGGAAGGTTGTTGAGATGGGTCGTAGCACTGGGTGAATTTGAAGTCCTCTTCAAGGCATGAATAGCCATCAAAGGCCAAGCTCTAGCAGATTTTATGGCTAAATTCGCCAATATCCCTGAGGTAGATGAGGTGATGAAAGCCTCCGAACCTCCAACCTGGAACTTATTTGTAGATGGCTCGTCCGGTGATATGGGCACAAGGGTAGGCACAGTGCTAATAAGGCCAAAGTCAGCTTCTCCATATGTGGATAACATGTTTCAAGGGGTAACAAAGATTTACTAACGTAGTAGACTAACAATTGGGCCGATCCTTCCTCCCTCATGAGGACAACACTTATGGCCTAGTCGAAGACGGCCAAGTACAGTTGTAGAGTTTTTCACAACTCGGGTCTTGATAGGAGGGGTTTGCCCTAGGTGCTTCTTTAGCTCCTGGAATGCCTCTTCACACTCATCGGTCCATTGGGATCTCTTGCCTCCTTTCAATATCTTAAAGAACGGGATGCACTTGTCAGTTGCCTTTGATATGAAGCGGCTCAAAGTGGCCACTTGATCGGTTAAACTTTGCACTTCTTTTGGTTTTTGATGGGACCTCATTTCAATCAATGCCTGAATTTTCTTGGTATTCGCCTTTATGCCTCGTTGGTTGACCATGTATCCATAGAATTTGCCTGACACAACTCCGAATACAAACTTGAGAGGGTTCAACCTCATGCGGTACTTCTGTAAGACCCGAAATGCATCTTTGAGGTGGGTTATGTGGTCACTAACCTTCAGGATTTTTATACGCATATTATCCATATAGACTCCATCGTGTTGCTAAGTAGGTCAACAAACATTTTGTTCATGAGCTTCGGTAAGTAGCTCCGGCGTTCTTTAGCTCGAAGGGCATCATCTTATAGTAATAAAGCCATTGATCTGTGATGAAGGAGGTGTGTTCATCATCACCTGGGTACATGAGAATTTGATTGTAATCGGAGTAGGCATCTATGAAGCTCAAAGACTCGTGTCCAGCGGTAGAATCCACCAGCTGATCTATTCTTAAGAGTGGGAAACTTCCTTGTGGCAAGCATTGTTAAGGTTAGAAAAGTCGATGCATACCCTCCACTTCCTGTTATGTTTCTTTACTAGAACTGGATTGGAGACCCACTTCGCGTAGAGGGCCTCCCAGATGAAGTCATTCTTTATCAGTTTTTGTACTTCTTCCTTAAGGGCTTCATATCGTTTCGGGTTCAAAGCTCTCCTTTTTTTGTCGATGCGGGAAAACCTTGGGATCAATTTTTAGGTGGTGGCAACTAACCTCCGGGTTAATACACACCATGTTCTCATGCCTTCAAGCAAAGATGTCACAATTCTTGCGTAGAAATTCCTTGAGTTTCTCTTTACAATCCGGAGCTAGGCCCCGGCCCACCTGCAACAACTTAGTGGGATCCATCGGGTCAACAGGAAAACTTTCCAATTCTTCCATTGGAGTGGTCTGGGATTCGGTTTCAATAATGTGGGGATCGAGTTCATCATAGGTAGACATACCCAAGGGGATGTTTAAGCCCACATCCCCAAGCACCATATGCAGGTCCCTAGGCTCTGCCTTGACGGCGTTCAAATAACACTCCCGGGCTTCTTTTGTCGCCTTTCACCGTTGCTACTCCCTGATCAGTTAGAAACTTCATGCACAGGTGATGGATGGAAGTGACGGCTCCAAGTTCTTTCAAGGCAGGTCTTCCCAACACCTCGTGGTAAGCAGACCTACTATCAACTATCAAGAACTCCATAAAGTTTAATGTTGATAAAGGAGGCTCCCCCATTTCGACGGCAAGTGTAATCTTATCCCTTGGGATTATGCTGTCTCCCCTGAAACCATATAAGGGAGTGTTGGTAGAAGTTAACTCATGGTCTAAAATCATTTTGTCAAAAGTGGATCCAAAAAGGATGTTGATTGAACTACCGTTATCTACCAACATTAGCTTTAGTCCGTTGCGAGCCACCAGGGCATCACAATGGGGGTAATGAACACCTTTCGAGTCTTCGTGTGTAAACACAATAAGAGGTGATTGGTTTTCTTTTAGCAACGCGTGTTGTTTTTTGTATTAAAAGTTGTATTAGCATTTACATATTACATGGATAGGGTATTTATAGTAGTACAAATGAAATGGTGGCCTTTGGATCAAATTACATGTGGCCTCATCTCCTTGGCTGACCCATCAATTCATAGCCATCACATTGACTTTCCTATCTACTCAATGCATTTAATATTCTTACATTTGACAAGACAAGACAAATATACTTTTCTCAAAGGTCACATCAATCATACGTAACAAAATTTTCATCATTGGCAAATCTGTGCATGGGGGTCGTCACCAGCTAAGGAGCCTGAGATCCATGGTGCCTCAGGAGTAATAGGGTCTTGACTAATTCAATGGCCTCGGATGGGCCTCGAAATAGCGTTAGGCCTCGGTTGACACGTCAGAGGACAGCAAAATACATCATGGTTCCCAGATACGGTGTCATGTGGCACTACCACATATGAGTCATAACACATTTAATTAAAATTTGTAAAGAAGTTAAGATTAAACCTTAGATTTATAAAAAATGAATTCCAACCTTTTGCTCTAAATTTATCGTACCATTTCAGACATAATTCTTTAAGTTTTTGGACAAGACCAGTGGGGTTTGAAATGCCTATGAATAGTGAGGTTTGAAAGACTATGAATTTTCTGTCTGTTGGTTTTGGAATCAAGTAAGTTGATGGTCGATATGATAAATTGTGCATTTTCGTGTGTTGTATTCAATGTGCAACACCAAAGTTAACTAACTTAAATTATTTGTTTTCATTAGTTATTAGAACTAGTAACGGAATATAAGGATAATTTACGAAATAAAAAGAAAATAAGAAAAATTCTAATTTAACCCGAATTTCGAATATCTAAGAAGCAGGTTTTTTTAACAAAATCAAATCCCAAAATCTAGATAGTTACAAATTGGAAGGCGTTTTGCCATATTTCACAATTCGAAGTAGCAGATTATTACTACGCATACATTTTTAAGCATCCCAATTGAAAATATTCCTGCTGAGATCATCAATCTGTAGTGGCAGCCTTGAATGGAAATCGAACTTGATCCAAGAAAGATTTTTGCATAGATGTTGATTTTTTTGTAGTTTGTGCCAGTTGATAATTGACTCTACCAGTTCGAATAAGAAATGAAAACCCAAAGAGAAGAAAAATGAGATAGAAACAAGAAATGAAAATAAAGTTCGAACACGTATGTGATAAGTTGTCCTAAATATAAAAGTAATGTTATTCATCTTTAGTGGGATTACAAATACAGTTTATGTGGCTCTAAGTGATAGGTTAAATGAAAGGTGAAATTAAATGATTTATTTAATTTCACATATCATTTAATGCCACATACACTGTGTTTGTAACCCAAGTGAGGATGAATATCATTGCTCTAAAAATAATATTTATTTCCTCTAGTATGCTTTTAAGATTTTTAGTAAATAGTTTAGAGAATTGACAAGCTTTCAAAAAAGAAGCGCTAAAGCAAAAATAAATCTTTCTAGTCGAACTTGTTTAAAACTTGAAAAAGGTATGAATGTGAAAATCAATTGTAGAAATGAATGATGAGATATTATGTTATTTTCTTATGTTTGGAATTGAAAATTTATCAATATTTACAGATTTCTAACACTATACCACGAAAAGGCTCCAAATATTTGTGAAAAGTTGAGAACTTTCTACCAAAATGCGCCAGAAATTCAAATGAAAAATCAGTCCAACGACTAAAATGTAATTGCTTCAACAGGGTATTGCGCGATACTCATCTTTTTCTTCATACCATCGTCCTCTTCATCATCGTAGGCCTCCCTAGTAGTTTGGCCTTCTTCACACTCCAGCATATATGTTTCTTCCTCGTTATCCTCTTTTTCTTCTTCTTCTTTCACTTTGTTCTTGAACTCATTGGCCAGTAAATAATTATTAGCCATGACAGGAGGTAACGTACCAAACTGAATAATTATTCTCCTTAACATCTTGCACACAGGAAGTCTTCGTCCTTTTTAGGCCATTTCTCTTTGATACGTTCAAAGACACTGGGGTGTGGCTCAGGATCTTCTTCTCCGTCATCTATAACCAACTTGAATTTTGGCAACTTGTTTTTGAAACCAGTCGTCACCATGTTAACCTCAAGTGGCTGTGGAAAAGGGTTTTCATCTACTGCCATCTTCTTCTTATCATCGAATGTGATTCGTCTTGATTCAATGGCATCCTACACATGGCGAAAAACCAAACAGTTGTTAGTCAAATGTGACCATGCATTATGCCACTTACAATATTTTTTACCCTTAATATGTTCAGGGTTTGGCAACTTATGTTTATCGTTCAGTTTTATCTGCTTATCCTTATGTAGCTTGTCAAATATAAGGTCAACTTTGGTTACATCAAATGAGAACGTTCTAGCCTTTTTGTTTTTACCTTTTATAGGCTCATCCTTGCCCGACGATCTAGGCTTACCCATTATAGGACAAGCATACACATCTCCTTTGATTAATTCAGCCAAACACATTTCAGTTTGATCGTAATACTCGTCATTAATGGTATGAACATCAAAATTCGGGTCTCTATAAAAAGTCCCTTTACTAGAATTTTTCACTTGCTCTTCTTCTCTTATTAATCATTCATACCTAATCACGTTTGCGCTCAACTGAAAAAGATCAGGAAATTCCCTATCTTGGAACTTCTTTTTCAGATCAAAGCTCAGACAACTTTGAGAGATTTTGACAAACTCCTTTTCGGGTAAAGGCACAAAACATTTAATTCTTGTTATCTTGAACCTTTAAAGGAAACCTTCTGCCCATTCGTTTGGCATTTGACGTAGATTCGTCAAATCGGCCAAAGTAACTTCAGACTCAGTCTTATAAAACTGAGTGTGAAACAATTGTTCCAATTGCTGCCATGTTTGAACAGAGTTCGTTGGCAAATTGATGAACCAGGAGAAAGCTACTCCTGTTAATGAACTAGGGAACAACCTCATTTTATGATAGTCGGTCACTTCACCACTTTGCAGCGTGAATCGCCCTATGTGTTCTAAAGTGGACACTTCTCCTAAGCCAGTGAATAATGAAAATTCTGGCACCTTATACTCTCTAGGCCATGGATATGCTTGATCCACCCAATCAGGATATGGCTTCATGTAAGTAGGCCTAATGACAGGACGTACCCCAATAGCCATCTGATCTTGTACTATCTCCATGATTTGATTCCTCAACATGACATTGGAATCATAAAATCTTATTCGATTACGAAAGAAGGTATTCTCTTCCGAAAAGAAGAGAGGCATCTTCGGGTACATAGCAGCATGTAGTCATGCTGGGGGTTTGGGGACCGCAGCCCCCCATGTAAGCAGTGACCATGTTCTCGTGGCTGTGCCTTTCTTATTGATTTGGTAGAGACGGATCTTTCTTTCAACATTTGGAACTCCTACAGGTTGGTTTAATGGCTGATTTGCTTGAGGCCTAATATTTGGTACTTGGTTGATGACAAAATTGCCATTGTTTAGACCATTATTACCGTTAAACTGAGTATTCAAACCATCATTAACGAGCGGGACGTTTTTTCCATTATTCAAGACATTATCTCTCATATTTGGATTACCCCCAGGTTTGTAATCACATTATCACCACTCAAGTTTAGTGTTCCATTACCCCATTAGTTTGAAGTAGAGGGACCGAAAGGTGGTTCTAAACTTTGACCTGGGTTCGAACCAGGGGAATTATGTGATGAAGTATGTCCAATAATCGTCCTGGTTTGAAAGTGACTCCCTATGGGTACAATTGGTTGACATATTTGGCTTACTAACTTGTTCATGATTTCGTTTAAATACTTAGTTGTTTAGCCATATTGTCATATTGTACATTCTCATTTTGGGTAAAGCTTTCCATATTGTGAACGTTTAGTAAATTTACCTATTCAACGACATCATGTGTGAGTTCCCCAAGCAATGCACGCATGGTGTGAGGACTCAACTTTGTCATTCGCTCGTAATGACTATGACTGCTCTAACTCTATCCCTCTGTTCGTGGAGAGTTTTGCTGCTCCTCATATCGCTCGATCACAGACTGGACTACTCATTGACTTGTTGGTTCCTTATCAGAATTCTTATGAGGCATAATGTTCCACTTTTCATATCCTCAATCACCAAACACCAAGGTCCCACTGAGCGTGCCAAATTGTTTAGCGGGTTTTGTCGCTAACAATTAAAAAGGAATCAAACGATTGTATAAGGAACGGACATCTTGAGACAAAGTCCCAAAAGGGGTGTTTTATTGGCGAAGATTTACAATCGAAAACAAACAGAATGCTTCCAAGGGGCGCAATCACATAAGTACTGAAAGAAGTGTTTCAAAATTAAACTAAGAAATTGAAATTACATATTCTCTGTTGAGAGTTTTTGATTCGCGGTCCCTTCTTCTATGCCTTCACTTCCTTTTTATATTTCCTTGATAACTTCTGGGTGACAAACCGCTTGGAAGTGCTCAATTGCTCCATAACTACCCACTTTCTTCATGATGACCGACTTGTTGGGGAATGATTATCTCATAACCGTTGTCATTACTCTTACATTTTAACTGCCCACTACTGGAATCTTTGGATTGTGGGGTGTGATACATTTGTCTAATAACCGTTTCCATAACTGTTGAATTAGATGACCATAACACCTTAGATTCGTTCAATTCCTGGGCGGTCATACGGCGCTTCATTCGCTCAAATTTTGGGCGTCTTGCAAGCTTGAACAATGATGTTTCTTTGTTTTTAAACCTCTACTAGATTCATCAATGGTTATATCTAGGCCCTTATCATGGACTTCCGAATTGGGCTTCACTCCTTGGACCTTTTATCTTGGGCTGCACTTTTAGTGTGTCAACACATATTTCAACCCAAATTTTAAACAACAAATAATTATAATAATTATACAACAGCAAATACATTGCAATTGAGGAAACAATTGTAATGTTTACGTGTGATGTTACACACATTGCCGATCTCAGACTCGTGCAGATAGTTTTTTGCCAATTGTATGTCCATATACTTTATTCGACCATAGCCACAACACTCCCTTTCATAGAATATATAAGAATTTCATGTATATAGAAATTCGTGTATGGTTGCTTCGTGTCTCTGATTTCCCGTATTTAGCACGTGATCATTAATATATGGTTGATAGGTAGTCTGGTTTCTAATTAATTGAGATGACTATTTCACAATGTGAGCTTGTGTTAACAAGTTTGCCTTGCATGTCAACAAGATCCAAGAAAATTGCATTCAGCATTTTGTTTTGGAAATTTTGCAGTGCCTTTTCAAAATTTTTAAAAAAAGTGTAGCAGATCTCAAACCTTTAAATTCCAGTAGATACTTTTCGAACCTCTCAAAAATTCATGGTAGAAGGACCTTTAGATGGTTTCCATTCAATAATTTGTTAGTTGACCAAAATCAAGTATTTAATTTAGAAATGACAAAATGCTCTTTAACATTAAATTAATTAAAACAAAGGAATTTTATAGTGGAAGTCCCAAATCTTAGAAAAACATGCAGCACTACACCAAATATCTAATAAATGTGCATCGAAAGAACATTTAATGGTTTCCGTCCAAAAATCTGATCAAAAGTCAAATATCTTACCTTAATTTGACTAATTTAAAAATGGAGAATTAATCATTTAATTGGAAAAGTGCATCAATTGATTAGATATCTATTTTTGTACATTCGGATACTACCGATCCATTTTAGATTGTATTTAATTAATTAAAATTAGAAATAATAATAATAATAATAGGAGAATATAAAAAAATTAAAAAAATATTCGTCTTTCCAAATCCACCCAGCCTTAATTATCGATCCTATGTCTTGACTAGTGAGCACGACAATTGTTAAGGGTGCAAATAGGTCGAGTCATTTACTGGCTCAATCTATGAGCTGCTTGGACTCGTATTAAAATGAGTCATAAGTATAGCCAAAATCAATTTTTTTAAGAACCGAGCAAGTCGGCGAGTCAAACTGTTTTGGGCTCAGGAGTGGCTCCTTTTAAAAAAACGAGCCAACTCGACTTGCCCATAAGGTACGAACCAAGGGATTAGTGAACCAAGGGATCGAACTAATCCTAGTTCATGGACACGAGTCAAGCTTGTTATTTAAGGGCCAAGTCATGTAGGCTCTACCTATTGTCATCCTTAGCCATCACTGCTCGAGCTGTAGTCACAACAAAGGTAGCGACAGTCCCTAGCAACTCTATTTCTTCCTCGTAACAATAGCCATTACAGAATTTGGGAAAAATAAATAAAGATAGTGATAATTGCAGCAGTGGTACCAAATTTTTCATTTAGTAGTAGACTTTGCCCAAACCTTTCATTTTTGTCACCAACGGTACAAAACCTTTCAAAATGTCCACATCTGAAGTCCAAATGTATGATTTCTGTTAGTTTGACTGTTAGTTGACTAAATAGTCGACTTTGAGAATATTGTTGACTGATTTTAAAAGGTTAAAATGGTAATTTTACATTTTTAAATGATAAAATAACCAAAATCAAATAATTAAAATTAAAAACTGATTCCACCTTCTTCTTTTTCTCCACCCACCCACCCCACCCCATCCCATCCCATCCCCATCCAATCCCACACCCATACACAGTTTGGAACTTCAAGAACGCTTCAACAAGCTTAGAAATGCAGTGATCCCCAGAACCGAATGTGCGCTCTACTGCAATGACTGTAACTCTAAAGAACTCTACCTGTGCATTTAGCCAAAAACTTCATCTTGATTGCCCATGGAATCAGAAACCCAAAACTTCATCCGAAACAGTCCATCTTCTTCCCACCCCACACTTACCCCCACATTCCCTCACCTAACCCTAACCAAACGAACCAAAATTCACCCACCACCACTGTGCTGACCGCTACAAGTGGCCCCGCAAATTAGCAGCAAGAAATGGATCTTACCAGAAACTTGTTTAGACGTCATATAGAAAATTCCTAAGTCATTTTCAATCTATTATCTCTTCTTCTCCTCTTTAGTCAAGATAGTCTTTTCGGCGAACCATTTCAGCAAAAAATTCATATTTTTATCGAGGATTTCCATTTCTGGTCTGTTATTAAGTCCAAATCTCTAATCTGGCCTACGTAGATCTACATAGTTGGGCAACAGGTTTCTGACGCCGTGGATTCGAGGATTCGAAGAGGTTGATTTCACAGATTTGCAGATTTGGGGTAGGGTTGGGGTGGGTGGCTGGAGAAGAAGAAGGTGGAATGAGTTTTTAATTTTAATTATTTGATTTTGGTTATTTTATTATTAAAAAATGTAAAATTACCATTTTGATCTTTTAAAATCAGTCAATATTATTGTTAAAGTCAATTATTTGGTAAACTAGCAGTCAAACTAACAGGAATCATCCATTTGGATTTCATTTGCCGATATTTTGAAAGATTTGGTACCGTTGATGGCAAAAATAAAATGTTTGGTACCATGGGTGTCACAAATTACAAGTTTGGGCAAAGTCTACTACTAAATGAAATATTTGGTACTGCTATTGCAATTATCCCATAAATATAGGGAAATTTCCTTCAAAACCAACATTAGCAGTGTTGGCCGACCCCCCACTCACCAATGGGTGAGTTGGGGTTGGCTGGGTTAATGATTGGAATAGGTGGGTTAGGAAGATTATTATTATTATTATTTTTACCATTCTCTTTTTTTAATTGTTTTAATTAAGCCTATATTTGTCTCTCATTCTATCAAAATTCTTTTTTCTATATACTCATTTTTAACCATACATTTACACAATAAAATATTCTACACGTAAATTCAAAATTTTTCTTTACTTTTTAATCATACATTCTCCAAAAATTCATCGGGGGCTAAACGTTAAAAGATAATTTTGACCTTTTTAAAATTAGTCTAATCAATGTCAGGTGTTTGACTTTTGATCAAATGAAGATTTAAGGTGAAATGTTTGGGACCCTGTTGCGAAATTTCTTATTTTTAATTAAATGTTAAAAGAGTGCTTGTCATTTTTAAATTTGGTTATATTATGATCATACGCTTGACTTTTAGTTATTTGACAATTAAAAATCTGAATTTAAAGAATAACTTGAAATATGTAAGGTTGTACTCGTCTATTAAAAATTTGACTTTCTAAGCCCTTATTTTAGCCCCATTCTTAAAAAAAAAACCACATTTTCCTCAAACTCACTTTTAATCATGTATTCTCCCAATAAAAGAATTTTGCACATTTACTCAAAAAAATTTCTACTTGTTAACCACACATTTTTAAAACATCACTATTACAAAATCTTTTTTCTCCAAAAAATAACCTAACTTTCTTGTATGATAATAATTGATGATTGAGAATCCAATACCCAAATTTAGAGACCAACTTGCTAAACAGGTTATGGTTTTAGGGACCAACACCGTAATTTTCCTAATTATTAAATTGGTGGAGTGACAACTTTGATTAGGCTTGAGCGTCGGGTGGATCGGTCTGAATGTTTTAATCCCTGAAACCATCCATTATATTTCGAGTACGTCATAAATAGAACTATTCTGGTTCTTGTAAATATTGGAACCAAACTAAAATCCAAATCATGGGTCCCAGTTATGTGTTCGGTTCTAAACATAACATTTTTATATACATTTAATAATCATTTTCATATATATATTTTCAATATATATACGCTATTACTCGGAAATATTTGTGTTAGGGAAATACTTCAGCTAAAAAATCTTTAAGAAGCAAAATAGTGGATATTAAAAACCACAAAAAAAGGAGAAAATTAGAACATAAAAAATTAAATTATAATTTGAGAAAAAAAAAATTCTTAATAAATCTTATTCGATCCACAAGCGATGTATACTAGAGCATATAATTTAATTATGTACAATACTTAATTCTTCTACTCTTAAAACAAACTAACATAAAAAAATATTAATTAGATACATAACTATATTGTATCGAAAAATTACAGTATGCTTGATTAAAAAACGAAAAATTATATTTAAAAAGAGAATCACAAATTCAAGATAACAACACAAGTACGTCACAGCCTAAGCAATGAATATATCAAATTTAATTGTCATGCAATATGAAAAAAAAAAAAAAAAATTACTTAAGTTAGAAGACCATGCAAGGAAGTAAAAGCTTGAATTGCAAAGAATGAACGATTTGATTTATCAATATACACCACAACCTAATTTGGACTTTTTGGTTCATAAAAAGTTCAAACTGTAAAAAAATTAACGTGTAATAACTTCATAAATACAACAATTTGATGTGAGGCAAGATGTAAACAAATAGGAACCAGTTTTGATTTCTCAGGGTTAGAGTATGGAGTTTTAGACTAATTACTCCTCAAGTTACGATTGTTAGGTTTTATATATTTTTTATCCATCCTATAAATTGTAAAAAAAATTATATGAAAATCTATACCACTCGGGTATCCACGGTTTTGGTTCCAGAATCGAATCGAACTCAGTTAGTTATCAGTTTTCGTTTTCGGTTTCGGTTTCTAATTTATTTTTTTGGGAACCGGATCGGGACCTTCGGTTCCGGTATAGTTTCGGTTCGAAAGACCCAATTCCAATTAAAATGCTCAAGCCTAACTTTAATAAATAGAAGATTTCGTAATTGGGGATACTGTAGCTTTGATTCCCATCATTTATACCTGCAGTGTATGAATCCTCATCTTTCATTATATTTGCACTCTCATCTCCAACGACGGAAACATTCAAATTTAAGTTAAAACGGTAGTGTGTACATCCAATGTCAGGAAATTGAGTTTACTTTGAAACTTGGAGAGGTGTCCAAAAATCTGTCCCTTTTTGGTGGCCTTTAATTCGAAAAAAAAGTATGTTTTAAAAAGGATAATTAGCACATAGCGTCATTACTTTTAACTACTATTATGGAAAATGCTCTTACCTTTAATTTTTTGACACTTTCACATTCCATTGTACGAGAGGTAATTTTCATCCATTTTCTAAATTAAAAGCTCCAAAATGAAGAATATATCATTCTACTTAAATAAAAGTCCCAAATTTTTTTAAAAAAAAAGTTCAAACGAATTTCAAATAAATTATTAGAAGGGTAATTAACATATAATATCTTTACATTTCACTATTATTATGAAAGTCCAAAACTTTCATTTTTCAACATTTTCACCTTTAATTACACATTTGATTACGTAAACCATCATTTCTAATTTTCTATCCATTTTCATCTAATTTCTTAATAAAAAGCTATAAAATGATGAATATACCTTCATATTTAAATAAAAAAGTAAAGAAACCTAATTGCAATTATAGTTCCAATTTTTTTTTTAAAGTGCAAATAAATTATTAAAAAAATTCCAAACTGTTTTTTTTTTTAAAAATGCAAACGAGTCTCAAATGAATTATGAAAAAAATTAAAAATAATAAAGTGCAACGAGACACAAATAAATTATTAAAAAAATATAAAAAAAGTGCAAAGGAGTGTGAGTCCCAAATAAATTATGAAAAAAATTAAAAAGTGCAAATGAGTCCTAAAAACTTATTAAAAAATTAGAAATTAATTCTTTTTAAAAAAAAATGCAAACCACTAGTAAATAAATTATTTTCTTAAAAAAAAGTACAAACGAGTTCCAAATAAATTATTAAAAATTAAAAATTTAAAAAATTAGCTCTCTCTCTCTCTCTCTCTCTCGGTTAAATAGTATGATATATTCTTCATTCACAGATTTTATTTAGAAATTGAATGAAAATATATAGAATGATGGTTGGTGTAATCAAAAGTGTAATTAAGGGTGAAAATGTTAAAAAATGAAAGGTAAGAATGTTTTTTTACAATAATTGTGAAAGATATAACATTATGTGCTAATTATCCTTTTAATAATTTATTTGAAATTCGTTTGCACTTTTTAAAAATATTTGAATTACAATTAGATTTTTTTCTTTTTTTTTTATTTAAACAAAATGATATATTCGTCATTTCACAATTTTTAATTGAGAAAATAAATAAAAACGACCTTTTGCGCAATGAAAGTAGAAATAAAAGCAAAAATGTCAACAAATAAAAAGTAATGACGTTTTCCACGATAGTAGTGAAATGTAAGGATGTTATGTGCTAATTATCCTCTTGGATAGTATTTTTTAGAGAATGCGTGGATAAAAAGTTGAAAAAAGTTTTTGTTTTACATATATAATATTTTATTGCTTGAATGTATAATTGAAAATGAGTATAATTAAAATAAAATAAATTAAATCAAAAGCCACCAAACAGGGGCTTGAATTGCGAAATATTTTCACAAGGTCTTGTAATATATTTACAAGATTAAGAGTTTGTTTTATCCTAATTTTTAGAAGAATAAATTTTGTAATAGTGATTTTTTGAAGAATACGTAGGTAAAAAGTAAAATTTACATGTAAAATTATTTTATTGAGAAAATACGTGATTACAAAAGAGTTGTAAAAAAAGGGACCGAAAAAGAGTCTTTAAGACAATTTTCATGGTTGGTAGCCTGGGAGTTTTTTATTTTTTTTTGTCATCGATTTTGGGTGGCACCACGCTTATGAAATGTTCGGAAAATCAATGTTTGCTAGATTTTTTGGATACCGATTTTCGAAGGTTTAAAAATCATCCAAAATCAGTGTAGTGTAATTTTGACCAGTTATCTCAACACACCAAATTGGCGGATTTTGACCGTTTCTCATATTCTATTCTAATTTTACTTTCTATAAAATAATTATTTCAAACCAACATATTTTCTTCAAAACTAACTTGTAAATAAAAGTATATTAACTAAAAAAATTACTTATAGTTAAAAAAAAAATTACATTAGAATTTAAAAAAAATACTTATAAGAAAAATTGCATTTTAATTAAAAAAATTACTTGTAAGTAAGAAATCACATTTATGTAAAGATTTTTGTTAATTTCAACTACGCATTTTTCAATAAAATAATATTTTACGCAAGTTCAAAATTTTTTCTTATTTTTTAACCGTACATTCTTGATAATAACATTATTAAAAAATGCATTTTTTTGAAAAGAAAATAGGGCTCAAACAAGGTGATAAAATAAAAATACTACTAATAAAATAAAAATTGACTAATATAAAAAGTTATTTACAAGTAAAAAAAATTCAATCAAAATTATTTAAAAGTATAAAATTAATTTATAGATGAAAATATTAACTTAAATTTTAAGTAAATATTAAATTTATTTAATTTTTTAATTTAAATATTAACTTATATGTAAAAAAAATTACCTAGAAGATCATTTATGACTAAAAAATTTCATATAAGAAATTACAAACCGAAAAAATAATTTGTATAAAAAATTATAAACTGAAAACTTTATAAAATGACATATATGTAATTTTTCTTTTAAAAAAATTTCAAAATCGATGGATGGATAGCTGTAAAAATTACTACTAAGAGCATCTCTAAGAAACTTTTTAAATATGTGATACTCTCTATTTTAAAGAGTCAACCTTTAAAATTATGTTCTAGTAGACTCTTTAAATATATTCAAATTATTTCAATTTTAATGTAGAAAAATAATAAAATAATTTAAAGAGAAATCAATTAAAATAAAAGATAAGGAAAAATAATAAATATTTTTTAGAGTAATAAAATTAAATGTTAAATATAAAGAATTCATTGAAGTACTTCAAAATTTTAATTCTGTAAATTTGTAGATACTCTCCAAATGATAGAATACGCGCTTTAAAAATATATTCTCTTGGAGATGCTCTAAAATCGATCAAAATTGATAATTTAAAAAACACTTAGGATGCATTTGATTGCTAATATTTTTTTTATGAAAAAATGTGTTTTTTCTACTTAATTTCTTATTTTTATGCTATTTGATTGACACATTTTTGAAGAAATTTTTTTTTTCCTATTTTTGATCACATGACCATATTTTTCTTGAAAAGAAGGAAAATATTTTCGTTAATGAGATATAGTTTTTATTTTTTAGGTAATTCACTTACTCTTTCTCTCTCATCTATCTCCTCTCTCATATACTAAAAAAATGGGCAATATAATATTTTCTTAATTGAAAACAAAATTAATTAAATATGTTTAGTTAAATATTTTCATACAAATAAGTTCTAATTTATTTATTTTTATGTAAATTTGTATTCGCAATCAAAAGCATCTTTTTTTTTTTTTTTTTTTTTTTTTTTCTTTTTCTTTTAAGTTTGAGAACAACTCGTTGACGGAATTATGTCGGGCAGTAATTTTCTCCTCACTTGTAGAAAACCAAATAATAATGCTCTTTGTACATGGTCAACAGAGATGTGACAAATAATAATTGGTATTATGTTTTTATTTTTTTCAAAATATCTAATCATGTGTCAATTTTTGAACCTGTTTTCGATTCTGTATGTATTGGACAATTGAAAACCGAAAGTAAGAGAGAGAGAGTAGGGAAGAGCAAAAGAGAGCAGTGCAATTTTGAAAAGAGCAGAAAATCAAATCAGAAGAAACAAACAAAGTGCAAATTGTTTGTTCTTCTTCTCTTTCGAAATTAATTTCAGATTTCATTAACTGACCCAGTTCTCAAAACTCGATCTTTTCCCCTTTTGTGCTTTTTCCTTTGCTTAATATTACATGTAAGAATCAATGACCCGTAATTTATTCACTTTTTTGCTCGCAAATATGCATGTAAAACTTTGTTCTCTAGGTATTTATACATTTATAGCTGCTTTTAAGGTGGGTTTTGGTGATACTGTTTGACGCCTTTTGTAGGTGATTCTTGATGAAGAATATTATATGGGGTTTGTAGATCATGCGCAGATCTTGTTGTTTCTAGCAGAATAATTGGGAATCTTTGTAAAATTGGGTGACAAAAGTAAGCAAAAATAAGTTTAAATTTTGCTTCTTTTCTTGTGGTTTGAGGTTGTGAAGAAGTCAAAAATGTAGAATCTCTCTATTATATTCTTGGAAGTAAATTTTTTAATTTCAACTTTACTCTGCATCCGGGTTTTTTTATTATTGTATTTAATAATGACTCACTATTTATCTTAATGAGAGTGGGAATAATATTTTTTGGAGGGTTTGTAAATTTTACTTGAAAGAGGTGAATGGATCTTTCTATTTTTGTTTTGGATTAATGAAGATTAACTCTAGCTTGTACAACTTCTGGTGGTGTGTGTTTTCTTTAGTGTGAATTTGTTTTAATTTTTTCCTCTCCGTTTTCTTTTTTTACATCACAGGCGTCTGGTATCTGAATTTACATCGATCATGCTCGTGATGGAGACGATTACTTTCGTGAAGGATTCCTGATCCTCGTTGAATAGCAACTAGTGGTTGGAATTGGTTTAGTGATCCAGTTTATGCATGTCATATGCCTCCTCCTTATTGAGGGTTTGTCTACCGGAGGTCGTTTAATAATTGGATTGGTCACAAGCAGTTGAGTTAGCACGAAGAAGATAGTGATTTCTAGGTGTAGGTGATGATTAAAAATATACTCAATAGGCTCCCACGGAAACACACCAAGTTAGGGGATAATCGTGATGGAGGATCCTCTACTTGCTCTTCAAATTCTTCTACTACTTCGAGAAGCAATTATTCTACACTCTCTCGGTTGGGAAATTCAAATGCTACATCTCTTTCTGGGATCAATCCAACTTCGGATTCTGGCCATACATCTAATTCAAAAGTGAATGAGAACGCAGTAGTTGCTTATGAGGCACTGCCTAGTTTTAAAGATGTTGCTAATTCTGAGAAGCAAAACTTGTTTATCAAAAAGGTGAATTTGGGTTGTGTGGTATTTGACTTCACTGACCTGACGAAGAATTTGAAAGAAAAAGACATCAAGAAACAGACATTGGTGGAGCTTGTTGATTACATTACTTCTGCAAATGGAAAATTCACAGAAACCGTTATGCAAGAGATTGTGAGAATGGTATCCATAAATTTGTTCCGGGCACTCTCTACTCAATCTCGTGAAAACAAAGTTTTAGAGGGCGTTGATTTAGAAGAAGAGGAGCCCATGATGGACCCTGCATGGCCCCATTTGCAAATTGTCTACGAATTACTTCTCAGGTTTGTGGCTTCACCGGAGACAGACGCAAAGTTGGCTAAGCGATACATAGATCACTCTTTCGTTTTAAGATTATTGGATCTCTTTGATTCAGAGGATTCCAGAGAAAGGGAGTACTTGAAGACTGTTTTGCACCGTATTTATGGAAAGTTCATGGTTCACCGTCCATACATTAGGAAAGCTATAAACAATATATTCTTCCGGTTTATTTTTGAAACCGAGAAGCATAATGGAATTGCAGAACTTTTGGAGATTTTGGGAAGTATTATAAACGGATTCGCGTTGCCATTAAAAGAAGAACACAAACTCTTTCTCCTCCGGGTGCTTATTCCGCTTCACAAACCTAAGTGTATACCAATGTACCATCAGCAGTTATCTTATTGCATTGCGCAATTTGTTGAAAAGGATTGCAAACTTGCCGATACTGTCATAAGGGGCTTATTGAAATATTGGCCAATCACAAATAGTTCGAAGGAGGTGATGTTCTTAGGCGAGCTGGAGGAAGTCTTAGAAGCAACTCAACCTCCTGAGTTCCAGCGCTGTATGGTTCCTTTGTTCCGCCAGATCAGACGCTGTCTTAGCAGTTCACATTTTCAGGTTCGTTGTTTACTAGGCTCAGCATTATTCCCTTACAGGTTTTTTCTCATCATGACTCTTTCAACAAGTTATGATACCGATCCCTGTTAATGTTTGGGGACCACTTTTTATTCACCTACTATATAGACATCTAGATTACAAGTATCAAATTCATTTTAATAGTTGTCATTACTGATTTTGATGCCTTTGAACTAAGAAACTTGAAAATTTTTACTCCCTTAAACTTAAGTTTGTTGCTTTCATCCCAGGGGTAATTGAAAACTGAGGAGCTAAAATATCATAAGCTTTTTTTTTTTTTTTTGCATTGTAATCACTAATTGTAAAGAGCAAACAAATACATGACCTGTGGCAATGGGCGTGCTCTTTGTACTTTAATGTTGAAACGAAAACATTGAGTTGACTGGTCAAAGTAGGATATAGAATATGGTCACATGGTGAATTATGTCCCAATTGAAAGCTTCCATTTGTTAACTGTATGTTCAATGTTATAATATCTGCTGAGATATTTTTCTACTTCTATTGCCCTGCTCTCTGTCTCTTACTAATTAAATGTTATTTATCACATGAAACATATTATTTATTTATTTGTTTGAGCCCCATTTTTAGTGTAGAATTCATTTTGGAATAGTAGATTGATGGAGAATGTGTGGTTAAAAAAATAAGGAAACGTTTTGGGTTTGCATATAATATTATTTTATCGAAGAATGTATGGTTGAAAAAGAAGAGAGAAAAATGCATTTTGGAAAAAATGGGAATCAAACAAGGTCTTAAGCAATAAATTAAACTAATTTGGTAGATTGTGTCTGGATTCAATTATGAATCCAGCAAACATGGTAGTCATTTTTAGTATGTAATGGGTTGACTCTGAGTTACATAAATCTTCTGATAGTTGGGTTTTCACATTCCTGCTCATGCTAGAAAATTAATAAATAGGCTTTTAAATAGGAAGATTCTCTGATTCAAGTAAAGCTTTATTTTGATAATTTCCCATCCTGCTCTACCATGATTCTGTGGCTTACCCTGAACTTTACCTCAATGATGTTGTACTTATGTTGTAGCATACACTTGATTGTGTTTCAAAACTTAGTGTTAAAGACAAGTATTAGGAAACCAATGTTACTCAGCTACTAATAAGAGTATATTTGGCTAAGCTTAAAAGTTACATTTTTTAAGTAACTTTTTTGCCAAACATGTTTGAGCTTTATGAGAAGTTACCATTTCTCCTTGATATTATTAGTGCAAAATTTGTTTTTAAGTCTTTTCTTAGTTTCCAAAAAAATTACTTTTTTAAGCTTAGCCAATCATGCTCTAGTTTAGTTTTGCATTCCATATTTTGGGAATTGTACAAGGTTTATCTATAAGTGATTCCAATAGTAGGTAATCACACAATCTTTCTAGACAAAATTATGAACTCTAGAATAAATTGGTGTACCATTGAGTAGGGTGAACAAAAAAACCGTTAACCTGTCAAGCTGAACCGAAATCACGGTTTTGAGTTCATTGGTTTGGTTTCAATTGATTTAAGTTTTGACTAGTTAAAAACCGCTTGAAACCAAATCAAAATGTTCACCCAATTTTTATAAACTTGCTAGTCGGCTTCCATTTCCTCTTTAAGAAAATAATAATTTATTTTTTATAATATTTTTGTTATCTAAAGAATAAAGTTCAAGCTTAAATTCTATGGTTGAACCTTGTATCAATTTATTGGTTTATGCTTTTTGTGTGACAAACATATTAGTATTGTAACTTTTATGTATAGAAGGTTTCAATTAAAATGTTACAGTGAAATTTCAAACCATTGTATTTATTTTTTTACTTGTTTGAAAGATATTATTATGTTGCTAAAACCACAAAAGAAGGTTTGTTTTGGAAAATGAAATAGTTTGATTTGGAATTTTTCAAATCGTATAAATTGGTTTGATTTGAAAATATTTCAAAAACCGTCCAAGCTGAACATCTTCACCCCTACCATGAAGTATTGACTGTATGCAATTAAGTTAATTAAGCATGCAATTTTCCATGTCCTTGATTATATTTGTCGGTGTTATGAAAACAAATTGGATCGGATCGGATCGGTCGGTCGGTCCAATCTCGACAAGGAGATAGTAAGCAATCAAAAGGATGCAGGAGAAGAGGTGCTAGAAAACTGGGAACCAACAAATAAGGTTGTCCAGTCGTGTTGTAAATCGCAAAATTAAATTGCAAAATTAAAAACCTGTTAAAAAACTGCTGAACCGACTGGTTTGCAATTATACCGGTTTATCATGTTCATAATTTAAAAAATTTCAACTATATTAATGGGATTATGCATTGCATTTGAAGTTCCAAATAGATATCTAGGTCAAGCTTGTGGCTTTTAATGGATGCACCTCATCCAACACTAGATTTGACCGTGTCTTGTGAATCTGGTTGTGACTTTCAATCCCTTGCTCCACGTCTTTCAATGCTTTAATCCACTAGTCATTCCCACTTAGAATGCCAACGTTAATCTTTCGTTGTGGGATGAAGAGAAATATCTAATTGCCTAGAAAAATCGAATGAGTAATGCAACTTTGATGAAGAGAAATATCTATTTAGCACCTTTGGCGTTTAGCACTAGTCTAGTTGGCAGTATTTATGTCATTAAATTATAAGTTCAATTAAATATAAAGATTTATGACTTATTTAATTGGACTTATGATATGTTGACACCTAAGCTACTATTCAACATCACTGGTGCTAGATAGCATTAATGAAAGTGAATTTTATGTTTACCTCATGCTTTATATTTATTTGATTGTGGGCCCAAGCAAAATAAATTTTAATGTACACCTTAATCTTTTCATTTATTTGATTTCTAAATTCAAATTAAATGCAAATTAACAAACATGTATCTATATTTACTTTGAATTAATAATATGAAAATTAAAAAAAATCTATTGTTATAGTATTTTATAGTTTGTGTGTATTTATTTATTTATTGCCTCTAGTTTGATCGTTGTTCAACTTCGGTTGAACCTTTTGACCTTTGCCTTTTTGAGGTTGATGTCCGGGTTGGTTTTTAAAACATTGGTATTTATTGAATTATTAATCCTTTCGTATTGTCATAGAATATTTATTTTCAATTTTAACCTTCGACACTAATTAACTTCTAATTATGTATTTTTTACTATTATGTTATATTGAAATATTGATTCGCACTCGAGAGTCACTAAGTCTAAAGTTAAATTGATGCCTTAGAAACATTCTTAGAGCTTGTTTGGTAGGGCTACTAATCGGATTAAAATTGAAAATATGGCCGTTGTTGGGTCCCACTCGTCTAATAAAAGTCAACAATAACGGCTAGTTTTTCAATTTTAATCCGATTTTAATCTCTACCAAACATCCTTTTAAATTTCCCAAAACATCCCTGTTGGTTAATTTTTTTTTTTCTTCTACTTTTGTGTAGTTCAAACTTGCAGTTTTATGTGAAAGTCAAATTATAATTTCTTTTTTTGGTCAACTTTTTCCATTGATAGTTCTTCTTTCATGTTCCATGTTGATCAATCGAAAATTATAATTCAAATAATTAAATTGGCCTGGCATCATTTTAATTTGGAAGTTTAAAACTTCCAATCACCTAGTTGGATATTTGTGTGTACATATAATCTTACAGGTTCTGCATCTTTTATCAAACATCTTTTAGTTTAATGATTATTTATTTTATACTTTACGAAGTGTGCTTTTGGATGTATTGGGAGTTTGGGACACTGCGTAATGTACAAGATTTTAGTTTCTTGTCTACTTTTGTCAAGTATTATGCAGTCTACCTTATTGTAAACCGTCAAAAAGTGAAGTCAACTCATTTTGTTCTGAAATAAGGTATAATTACTAAAGCTACGACAAAAAGGGTACACATAATTGGTTTTAGCTATGTATATGGCAACAGGCTTAAAAATGCTGTCGATTGTGGTGATTAAAGGGGAGAATAATCTCCTTTCTCCAACCCAATCAGCAATGAATATTACTGTATTATTGGATTTGTCGAAGTTCCTATCCGACGACCCCATTTTTCATAATTAAATCTGATAGGTTTATATAGATGACAAGTTGTTCTATAATTGATACTGCTTGAAACTTCTGTGCACTGCAATTGGTTTATATGGCATTTTAGAGCATAGCTTTTCCTTGATGAGACTGTAAATTATGATACTTCTTAGCCCCAGTTTGACAACCATTAGTTGCGGAAAATAGAGTTTTGAACGGTGATTTTTAGGAGAACGTGTGGTTAAAAAGTAAAGAAAAGTTTTGGGTTTACGTGCAACCTATTTTATTGTATGGATGTGTGGTTACAAATGAGTGGGTAGAAAAAGGAGTTTGAATATAATAGTTGTCAAATTGGGGGCTTATTAAAGTTCTTTTTAAACAAAAAAGATGGCGATATCTCCATTTTCACGCTGTACTGTTGTTTCTGCAGGTGGCAGAAAGGGCTTTATTTTTGTGGAACAACGATCATATCGAGAACCTTATCAAACAAAACCGTAAAGTTATACTGCCAATTATCTTCCCTGCATTGGAAAGGAATGCGAAAAATCATTGGAACCAGGCAGTACAGAGCTTGACACTGAATGTCCGGAAGATATTCTCTGACACTGATCCCGAGCTCCTCGAGGAGTGTTTGCTCATGTTCCAAGAAGACGAAGCACGAGAAGAAGAAGCTCAGACGAAACGAGAAGCGACATGGAAACGATTAGAAGAAATTGCTGCAAGGAAAGCTTCAAGTAATGAACCTGTGCTCGTCCCTGGCAGGACAAACTCGAACACACCGTCAGGCTAGAGACTTCGGATTACAGTTGATTTCTTAGTTTATTGGTATATATATTATTCAGATGGCTAGAATGGGCTCAGAGTTGGAACGATTACCTGAGAATTTTATATCGTTTTTGCCCGCCTTCTCTTGCTTCTTACTTTTGGCCAGCCGGGTTACGCCGGAAATGTACATATGAACTTGGGTGACAAAACTACATGAAGTTACAGGTCATGGAGGAAAAGTGTCATCAACATTGGTCTTTAGTTTTTAGAATGATGGCTTCTGCAATCAAGAAATTTCTGGTTAAATGTTTTTCAACTGATTTTCATTTATGTATTCTGTAACCTGCAATTTATGTAATGTATTCTCTATTAATTTGAGCCACAATTTTTTTTTTTTTTTTTACAAAAAATACATTTTGCAAGTGTTAGATGGTAAATGTGTAGTTAAAAAGTATAAAAAAGTTATGAATTTGCATATAATATTATTTTATTAAAAAATGTACGGCGATTATGGAGTCAAATCATCGTTTAAATGAAAACATGAGTTCAAACAAGGGTGTATCACCGTAGCATGTCATACTAGGAATTCATTTCTTTGAGATTGTCGAAAGTTGTACGCTATGACTTTCTTATTCCATTTCATACAAATAGAAAATGACGCAGAAGGGTGTATCACCGTAGCATGTCATACTAGGAATTCATTTCTCTGAGATTGTCGAAAGTTGTACGCTATGACTTTCTTATTCCATTTCATGGAGTACAAATAGAAAATGACGTAGGGGCGAAGCTATTCCGTCGAAGTAGGGAGGTCCTAGAGTTGAAGGGGTAGGGGCCATGGGGGTTTGGGGGGCAATGCCCCCGATATTATTTTTTTTTTGAAATATTATCTATTAAAATGAAAGAAGTTGGTACTTTGTGATGGAAAAAAGAAACAAATGAACATAAATTAATGTACATTAGTTGAAAACTTAAAAGATGATAATGTTTTCATGGAGATATGTCAGTAATCGACAATTATTTTTAGGGCGCTTACAATTCTACTAGTTCAAACTTCAAAATTAGAAGTTAAGATTTATAGTTGAAGAATCCAAAATTTTAGCATTCTCGTTCAGTTAATATCTATAAGCGGGTTTAAAGTATTGTCTTCTCCCGCAATAAAAAGTTTCTCACACAGACACTCCAACGCTTAGAGAATCTGAAATCTCAGTACTCCAAATAAAATACACATTATAAAATTCATGAAAGACTTTTTCAGATACAACATGGTAAATACAAAAAATTTAAAAATTTAAAAAAAAAATTGTCAAAATGGGAGTGGGAGGAGGAGGGGAGGGGGGGGGGGGGGGATTGCTCCACCCCCACGTGAGAGTGCCGTGAAAAAAACTGTTAAACAAATCTGTAACTCGAGCATCTCTCAACAGAAAAAGCACAACCACTTTAGTGGACACTCAGGAACGTATCATTCCTGCAGATCAACGGCTCCTGTTTACTTGCATCACATGGAGTACCTGGCACGGACACATCAGAACAAACAAACAGACAGCGCAAACCTGCATGTGAATCTATCTGAGGAATTTTCAATATTCATCCTCAGTTTACTGTCTAGTATTAAATTAGTATCCAATTTTGAAAATGAGCAAATTAATCCTCAAACTTTCATTATATTTCCCTAATTGGCCGTCAAACAGTAATACCGTGCAAATTTCTATTACATCATTACGCGACTCTCACTAGGGGTGGGCGCGGGTCGGTTCGGTTCGGTTTTTTCGATTCCAGAAATTTTCGGGTATTTAGTAAATGGAACCGTCGGTTCCAGATATAATTCTGGAACCGTTCGGGTTCGGGTTCGGTTCGGTTCGGTTCGGTTCCATTCGGTTATGTTCGGTTCCTACTATAATTAATTTTTTTAACATTTATAATAACACTATATAAATATATTTAGAAAACTTTGTCAGTGCGTCTTGAATAATTAATCCATAATATATTAGAAAGTTTTCACAAAATGCTAACACTTTAGTACTAGACAATATAGATCACAATTTTTTTTGTTGCTTTCCTCAAACAGTTACTACTCCACTACTTACCTACCAAAAGGTAACATATAAAAGCATCTAACTATGTTCTCCATTTTGAGAAGTGGTACCAAAATCATTCCTATTTTCTGAAAACATTGTGAGAAGTGAGGCAATCCCAACGTGCTCAGTACTTTCACCGAGTGAATCTGCGTGTGAATATTGACCAGGTTCAATCTTAGCTTTTACAAATGAACGTAATATTTTAAAGTATTAAAAATACTTACCAACTATGTAATGTAATCATCGATTGCTTGACTTGCCATGTACCATTAAAATGTTAACAATTTCTTGAGTACCATGTAAAGAAAAAGAATCCAGTAACTAGAGCTGGAAATCTCTGTGCAAAGCTCTGGAAGGCTTAAAAAATTTGTCATTGTAAACACGATAAAAGAACGAAAGCACTGTTAGCGTTAAGAGGGTAAAATCTCACGTCTCTTAAATATGAAAAGAATAATTACGAGAGTACTCCAGCTTAGTGTGGGAACTAGAAGGAGGAGGACTTCTTCAAGTTGAGAGAAAATGACTAATGACTGGATGAGAAACATGTTGTGCAACAGGAATGGACTGGAGAGAGAAGAAGAAGAGAAGACCGAAAATTCTAGGGCTCTTTCCCTTTTATATTTAGTGGCTTTTTTTTGCAATTTTTTTTATGTTGGTCGGTTTGGGTTATATTCAATATACTTAAAGTCCAAATGCTCAATTGTAAAAAAAAAAAAAAAAATTCGGTTCTTATTCGGTTTTTCGGTTCTTGGTCTAGAACCGAGAACCGAACCAAACCCGTCGGTTCTCGATTCGGATACCCGTTCGGGTTTTAAATTTAAGAAAACCCGTTCGGTTCAGTTCGGTTCCGGTTCGGTTCGGTTCGGTTCGGACATTTTGCCCAGCCCTAACTCTCACATTTTCAATTTTATGAATTTAAATTAATTTGGGACGATTTGATAATTTGAAGTAATTCATGATTACACAAAACTATACATGATTAATTGGGATGATCGGTGGTCCCTTGATTTATTTTTTAATGTATTAAAATTCATTACAATTTTATTGGACAATGATCGAGAGTTCATTGCCACTTAAATTAATGATGATCCCAACTAAAAATAAATAAAAGTATAAAATTGCTCGTTTTTTACAATATTTTTTTTATCAATTTAGATGAATACCATAAATATAAAAAAATATATTTAATAGGAGATTAAAATCAGATTTTTAGTAAATTTTGTCAAAAATTGATGGAATGTATAGTTGAAAAGTTGTGTAATCTATGAAATACGTGATTAAAATTAATAGTTGACTTCAACTTTAATTAAAATTTAAATTTTACCGAAAAGGGTATTATAAGTTTGACATGTACTTAAGAGACTAATGGTGAAATTCTTTAAGATATCCTTCCACTGTACACATAATCGATTGCACTATCATTACTATTCTAATCTCTCTCTCAATCTGCCACTTTTTTCCGTACAAATTAATGAAATTTTGATTTCAATTTTTCGTAAATTACGAAAATCCAAATTATCCAATGTAAATCCATAGATTAGAACGAGTTCAATCATAGCTAAATTTCATGGTTTTATTCTCATTTTTACTGTCTGTCTAGATCAAATTATAGAAACAGAGCGAGAGGGAGAAGAATTTTGTGTAGATATAAATATATAATATACGTATTTTTGGATTCGCCGGAAATGCCAAGCATTGGGGTGAAATTATATAGCGTATTCTTCAAATTTATGCTGAAACATCGGTTGCAGGGCCGATTACAGAACCCGGATAGCGATGTTGGTGATGGAGGGAGTTTTGGTGTGACGTCACGGCCGGAGGAGGAGACGGTGGCGGCTGCCAACCCTTCGTTCACCGACGGTGTCGCCACCAAGGACATCCACATCGATCCCTTGACATCTGTCTCAGTCCGTATTTTTCTTCCCGATACTTGCCTTAATTTTTCTGAAACCCTTAACAAACCTCTGTCCCGGGTTGCTGGATCGGATCCAAATCTAAGCGCGCACCGTCGGAACAGCTATGGGCATGCGATTAATAATGTTTCTAGTAGTAATGGTGTAACGGTCAAGCATGCTCACAATCAGGATAATTACAGGAGAAATAGTTATGGATGTAGTGGCGATGGTGTTGGTTTGAAATCGGAGAATGGGATATACAGAGGTTATAATCCGATGGGGAATAATTTTCGAAAATTGCCGGTGATGTTACAGTTTCACGGTGGAGGGTTTGTGAGTGGGAGCAACGATTCTGAGTCGAATGATTTTTTCTGCAGGCGTATCGCAAAGTTATGTGATGTGATTGTGTTGGCGGTGGGGTATAGGCTAGCCCCTGAGAATAAGTACCCCGCGGCATATGATGATGGGTTGAAGGTACTGCATTGGTTGGCAAAGCAATCAAATTTAGCTGAATGTGGTAAATCACTGGGCAGTATGCGGGGTGGTGGGGCAGATTTGAGGAAGTCTGATGGTCAGTGGCACGTTGCTGATGCCTTTGGTGCGTCAATGGTGGAACCCTGGTTGGCTGCCCATGGAGATCCATCGAGGTTAGGCTTGATCACACTGACTTGTTTGAGGGCTATTGCTTGTTAATGCTGTTTTTAGACGTAGAAGAAAACTTTAGGGTAGACTTTATCAAACTTTAGGGTAGACTTTATAAATGAGAAGGCTAGAGAATGTATCATATAATTTGCAAACAGACATATATGTGTTAAGAACTGATGCAGCAATTTAGTGTCAGACACTATTGATCGTCCTTCATAAAATATACCAACTAACATGAATATATTAGGAATTGGTGCAGCTATGGAGCATCAACTGCTCATGATCATTCTTTTTACCAGTAGATTAGTTGTAGAGGGTGTATGTCATAGCATTCAACGCTTTTCTCGGGAAATTGGCGAGCTCTCCATTTGGTGGAAGTGAGAATTGGAAGCAACAATTTCAAGGATAATTACCTTATTTATTTCATTCCATGACTTTTGAGGGAATATTTTCTCTATTTAATTGTCAAGAGTTGGGGAAAGTCCTTCAACTTTCACATGAATTGAATTTGAGCATGTTTGGGAAGTGTTTATAATTGGATTAAATTATAAATAGATAGAAATGATAGATGAATAAGTTGGTAGTACTTGTTCTCTAAAAACGTGTGGATAAAAAGTGACTTGAATGTTTATAAAACGTTTATGAACATGAGCAATCATATGCTTTATCAAACTAGCCTGGGTTGACTTGAGCTAATGGTGTCCAAAAAAACTTTTTCCCATTTTTTTCTATTATCCAAATCATTGGCTGATAATGTGGTACTGGTACCAGAAAAATAAACAAGTGGCACTTGAATCATCATCATGAGGATATGGGCTACTGTAAATTTATATCACTAGCATATTTCTATTTTTATTTTACAAAATAGCTAGTTCTTATATCCAGTTTTACCTAAACAACTTTGAGATATTTGGCCCTTGTTTGGACCCTATTTTAATGAGATTTTGGAATAGTAATTTTTGGGAGAATGTGTGGTTAAAAAAGAAGGAAAAGTTTTTGTTTACCTGTAATATTATTTTATTGGAGAATGTGGTTGAAAAGAAAAGAGAGAAAAATGTAATAAAATTTTAATGGGGCCCAAATAGGGCTTAACTTGTTCAATATGACTTCTGCATGAGATAATCCCTTTAAAGTCTAAACTCATAAATAACTACTCAAACTATGAGAGGAAAAATTCTCATGGTATTTTTATCCTCTTCAATCCATTCTTCATATCTTGATAACTTTCAGATTTTTATCTTTACCTTTCTTTCTTCCAATGAATTAATTTTCTTTATGTTTTCTTTTGTTAAAATACATCTCTTCTTCCTTTCCATCGTTTTCTTGATGTAGTTTAGTCACTTTAGTGTTCATGTTTTGAATGTAACATGGGGAAATTCTACTCATAAATTGTCAGCAGTGATATGTGTCGGATTAATTCGCATAGTTATAATGATGGTCAGCGGGTATATCCATTCTGTCATGAATTCAAGAATCTGAAAACATACTAGTTTTAAGCAAGAATGGCTTGATAGGTTTCACAGGTTGTGAAAACTTGCATTGATTGGACAATTGAATGGTAAGTCTTCCCCGCCCACCCACTCGGAAAAAATAATGGAGTTTTGGTTTGAATTATATCAGGTAAATAATATTAAGACTTTCATTAGATGGGTGTATTTACTTAATGAATGAACTTTCAAATCAACTTCGGTTTTATTTGTCAAAAAAGATGAACGGTTATCTGTTATTTTGCACTGAACAGATGCGATTTAACATGAGAGCTGAAGATAGAAAAAAATGATGGCAAAACTGCCTCTGAAATATATCTCATGGAGCAGCTTTTGTGGCTGTATATGGAACTTATTCTTCCAGAGCTATGCAAGCACTTCTGTATCAATTATAGTTAAACCAGAATTGAACACTTTGATGGGAAAGGTCTCCTCTTGTTCCCCCTCCCCATGCCCAAAAAAGGAAAGGAAAAAGAATAGGGTGAACAAAGAAGAAACGCGTGTCTAGTGAAAATTATTATTGCAGTACAACATTAAGACTTTATGCCATTAAGTGAATTAGGAAGCGCGATGGATGAATTTACTGAATTTCCTATGCATGCAATTCTGTATCAATTTATCTCTGTTTAAGGTCCTTGTATCTGACCCAATGCAACCTTTCTGAACTACTTTACTGACTTGTTTTGACATATTCATACAGATGTGTTCTTCTTGGGGCGAGTTGTGGAGGAAATATTGCTGATTATGTGGCACGGAAAGCTGTAGAGGCTGGTAAACTTTTGGACCCAGTTAAGGTGGTGGCCCAAGTTTTGATGTATCCTTATTTCATTGGAAGTGTCCCAACACATTCAGAGATTAAATTGTCAAATTCCTACTTCTATGATAAGGCTATGTGCATACTTTCATGGAAACTTTTCTTGTCCAAGGAGGAGTTCAACCTTGACCATCCCGCGGCCAACCCACTTGTTGCTGATAGAGGAGGGCCACCTTTAAAGCAGATGCCTCCGACACTGACAGTGGTGGCAGAGCATGATTGGATGAGAGATCGGGCTATTGCGTACTCAGAGGAGCTCCGGAAGGTAAATGTTGATGCGCCTGTTCTGGAGTACAAGGATCAAGTTCATGAATTTGCAACCCTTGATATGCTTCTTAAGACCCCTCAGGCCCAGGCATGTGCTGAAGACATCGCCATTTGGGTCAAGAAGTATATTTCACTACGAGGTCACGAGTTCTCCTACTAAGTCAGAACAAGATTACAGCATTTGCGGTGTGAATATTTGGTTCTTGAAGCTTACATGTTGCCACCTTGGTATCTACTTCACCTCGTGTTTTATTTTTCTTGTAAGATAACTTTTCTGAGATTAGGATTTACTCGAGTTTGTTATCTGTAATCCTATATGAGCTTATCAAGTCACAGTCCTAAATTCAGCAATTTTCCATTAGTCGAGATGTAATGTTTCACGAGAATGTAATGATACGTACTTTTACATATCGGGTTTTCGAGATTTGATTTTCCCTTTCGACGATCGTGTCGCTTTGAAATATAAGCTATTAGACTTGAGTGTTAAAAAACGAAGAGCATAAGTTGCTTTTGGCCTACATCTTTTTCAGTTTCTTCAATTCGTGAGTTTTAAGAATTGTGATTTGGTTGTTCTAAATGTTTTCTAGCAAATTCATAATGCTTATGTGATCTAGTCAGCTCTTGAATCTAGAATGGTTTGTCGTTCACTTAAGTCACTTACGAGTTGATCATCGTATTTCTTTGGTCGAGAGAGCGGAACTGCTTGAGATTGCATATTCTTGTGCAAAATGCATTTTTTATATTTGAGTATTGCTATTTATTTATCGTGATAATCACATCGGTCTATATGACAATGTGTCACTACCTCATTGTCCAATAAATAAAAATATATTCTAACTTCATTGGGCGGGGCGTCAATGATCGAAACCCACTGCCATATTGATAATGATCATTACTCTAGGTGAATAGCATTATTCTTTTACATCAGTGACATGAGAAGGCAAGAAATATGATGATAATTTGACAAGACTAGCAGATAATCAACCATTGCCTAGTCTGCGCGGCCTCTAATACGAATATTAACAGCGCGTGATGCCATAGCTCTCAAGTTAGCTCTAGCTAGTGCAAGTGAGTTTCTCTGCTCACTGGGGCTCCTAAAAACCTCCATGAATTCTTCTCTTTGCAATCTCAAAGCAAATGCAGCATCCTCGTCCTGGCTTGGCAACTCTCTTGTCCTCCTCGCACTAACATCTCTTCTGCTCGATGGGCGGAAGCTTCGGCTTCTCACACGATTTCTTCTTTCAGGGTCTCGAGTTTCTGACTCTGGACTATTCAAGGCATCAATAATTCTATTTCGTACATTGTAATGACTCGCTCTTGCTGGACTTTTCGGCTGAGATTCACTATTACTCGAGGGACTGGCTGCCTTCCTTGCCTCAACTTCTTCGGGAAATAACAGCTGAATAGTGTTCCAAAGAACTGTGTTCACCGTGCAAGATTTACCATTCCTGCCATATTATGTAAAGAAAGGCATCAATTCCTTTCTGCGAAAGAAATAAAACAGCAATTACAGTGGTTCATTATCAATATGAGACTTTAAGTTCACTTGAGATTGCAAGTTTTTACTACAACGGAGAAGAAGGTTCAAGGATCACCAAAAATATCATCTTTATATGAAAAAAATAATAATAAGGACAACCTAATACATGTATCGAATACCTATTATATATATCCTAAAAAAGTGTATATGTGATTAGGCTCAACACAGTCCAATAGTTCAAATGCCAGGGGGCTCTGGCTAATTCAAGAAGTCCCTTGTATAAACAGGATTTCTAAGTGATATATACCTGATAAGATCTCTGCATTTTGGACATCGCTTTCCACATTTATCGGCTGCAGACCGCAAGCATTTTTTGCAAAAACTGCAGAATCCAATCCATTTGATTGAGTGTATTTATCAAAATTATATATGATGACAGATCAAAATAGCCATTTATTTTACTTTACCTGTGTCCACAAGTTGTGGTACTTGGTTCGAAACATATGTCCAAACAGATCTGCCAAATCAATCAGACATCAATCCACATAGAAACAATAATTTTCAGAAGGATTTTCTTCTGTTTCGTTTAAAAGGCCTTCTTTTGCACTAAGAAGTCAATTTTATGATTATTGGGTAGGAGTGAAGATGACGGGAATGAGTATAGGATATATTAAGATTTTAAAGAAACATAAGGCTTGTTCACGATGATTTAATTTTTACCGCACAAGAAAGTTCTTCACGTAATCGATCAATGCAAGGAATGGCAGGAATCGACTTGGATCCCTTAGTATCAACTTCATCATCCTCAGTTTTCTTCTCTATTTCTGCAGTAACTTTTGACTCAATCTTCTTTTTCTCGCTCTCTATCCATCACCATTCGGTACCAACGAAACAAAATTGAATCCGAATAAGTTAAAAAACATTCTAACCCAATAATAAATTATCTGAAGAAATGAAATTACCTTGTTTTGAAGTGGAAACATCTTCATCAAGATCAAGAACAGCCACGGGTATTGAAGCAGGACTCCTCTGAGCCCTGCGTTTTCTGGAAATTAAAAAGAACAATAGGGTAATTCCTCAAAAAGATAAAGTAAACACCGGCGGATGAATCTGGAAAACGAAAACTATTTACATGAATCCCAAGTACTGTTAATACCTTGTTGAATTTGTAGGTGGGGTCTTGATATTCTGTAAATTGGGGCGTTTCTTGTGTTTGATTTGGCGATCTGGGGTGTCTTCAACAACAAGACTGGCGACGAGCAGTGCCTCTTCATCCCAACCGGCCATGGCCGCCACTGACCTGAACCTTGGGCTAAACAAAGTTTCGTCTTTCCCGGCATTTTCAACAGCGTGTGATTGTTTTCTTGGTGGGTCTTTCGGGTTTTGGGGGCTCGTGATTGGCTCATTTTCAGTCACCATTTTTAATTCTCTTTTAGGGTTCGTAATGGCAAAAAATTTCTTGGTTGATTCAGAGAAGCGTTTGGGAGGAAGGGGAGGAGGTGGGTTTGGTTGGGGAGCGAATAACGGTCAGATTTTTGAATGACGTCTATATTTTGCAATAGTAACGGCTAGTGAGGGAAGTTTGATTCTACGCTTTGAGAACAGCTAACATAGTGTGCACCTTTAATCTCCTGCCATTAAAATGTTTTTGTTTTATTGATTGATCTTATGATACCCATAATGCATTCATTCAAAAAGAATTTCTTGTCCTTTAAATACCTATCCGTCTCTAATTTATAATATTTTTTGTCACTTATTTTTTGAGTATTGTCGTTCCATTAAAATTTTTACGATTCCTAACATATGCTTGATCATCTAGAAATTGTAGTCATTAATTTTAGTTTATGCATATATGTTTTTACTTATTGAATTTGATCTCATGACCTTCTTACCTTTTGTTTTCAATCATTTTTTAGTATTATTTTTTATTTCCATTTATTCTGTTTATTATACTTAGCCCCTGTTTAATTGCCACATTTTCCATGGAAAATGTCACATCCGAGGAAAACGAAATTTATTTTGGACGTTTAATTGCAACGTGGAAATGAAAACCGAATTTTAAGGTATAATCACTTTAAGCTGCATTTTCTTCATTTTCATAGAAAACGAATTCCTATGGATTTGGTAAGTTTTTATTTTCCAACTAACATGGAATTGGAATTACTTTTCACATTTATCTATCAAACGAACCCTTATATTTGATTCCATATTGATCCGTCGGTTGAATTAATAATTCTCTAGTTGAATAAATCGAAATCACTAATCAAACCTATATCCAATCTACGTGGTTGACAATTGAATTCAATTTTAGCTATTATTTTCATATTTGTAATAGTGCAAAAAGAATGTTCAACTTTAATAACAAAGATATTGAATTGCTCGACCATTAACTTGATATTAGTAAATTTTATTTCTTGGACGAGTGCACATTGTGATCCATAGGTATTATTCTAAAAAAGTAGAGAGTACCATTCCAATCGTATAACCATAGTCATACATGATCAACAAGAATGTATACCGAATGACTAGGGATATTAAGTGGGCGAGTTGCTTGTCAGGTCGCACCCCATGCAAGCTGAGTAGCGATTTGACTATGCGAGCCGCTTGTTGATTTGGCTAACTAAATTGAGAGAAATGCTCAATTTCTTTTATTTTTATTTTTAAAAACACTCGTGGCTCTCTAAGTCGACCCACACTGCTGTTGAGCAAGTTGTCTTGCACTCAATGGTAACTCAACTCGTCTTATTTAACTTAACCCTACATTTATGTCCATTCATATTTGGCATAGCTTATAAATGCTTAGAAATTCGTGAAATTGTATTTTCATCCTCGTATTTCGTAGCTTTATCAACGTTTTTCCTACTTTTTGACTATACTTTTAGCTATAACAACGTTTACCTCCATTTAACTATCATTGAGATTCACAACTTATAATCACTTAAAAACTTAGTGCATGTTTATCAAAACTTAAAAGTAACACAATTTTTTTTACACTAAAAAAAAAAAATTAACGAGGCGGGGCTGGACTGGGCTACAGCCCGGCCTTGTCCTTCTAAATCTGTCCCTAGATCTTATAGAATGTGTATATAAAAATATACCTAGTTTGAACAACTTAATGAGTAATTATAAACTTTGACAAGCATGAATAGCCAAACAAACTATGCAATTTATCGTTAAGGGTTTTTTGCACGTTTTGTACACAAACCTTTCAAAAGTAACAAATTCATCTTCAACATTTTTCTTGTCAACATAATCCACCGCAAAATTAATTAGCAGAACTCATCATTCCAGTAATTTTGACCGTTGAACTGCATAAAATAATGAATTAGTCCTCCTAGTTAAATAAACATAATGACACGTACAAAAGCACTATGTTTGATGTTTTAAATAGGGCTTAATAGCACAAAACGTCCCTACGTTTGACAGTTAGTGTGCAAAACATCCCAACATTTCATTTTTTACATTTTCGCCCCTATTTCAACGTTTCAGTGTGGAAAACGTCATTTTCACTATTTTTTAGTGTAAAATGACCAATATACCCTCAAATTTAAATAAAACAAAGAAAATGAAATGAAAAATAAAAAAAATAAATTGTAATTATACTCCCAAACTTTTTAAAAAGTGCAAGTGGGTCCAAAAGTCTTATTAAAAGGCTTAAGCACAAAACGTCCCTACGTTTGATACTTAATGCGAAAAACGTCCATACGTTTCAAATATGTTTGTATTTGCTCATTGACACAAAATGTCCATACGTTTGACACTTATTGCGTAAAACGTCTTTACATTTCATTTCTTTTTATATTTTCGTCCTTATTTCAACGTTTCATTGCGGAAAAACGTCATTTTCACTATTTTTCAATGTAAAATGACCAATATACCCTCACATTTAAATAAAAAATAAAAAGGAAAATAAAAATAAATTACAATTGTGCTCCCAAATTTTTAAAAAGTGCAAATGAGTTCAAAAATCTTATTAAAACATTCAAATCATCAGTCTTCTCCCACCACCTAAACCACCAGACCCCACCACCATTCAAACAATCTCACCTCCCTCTACAATCCTGGGACTGATAGTTGTGGCCAGCATTAACGGTTTGAATGGTGGGGTCTGGTGGTTTAGGTGGTGGAGGGAGGATAAAGTTGAGAGATGAGGAAAAGACTGATGGTTTGAATGTTTTAATAAGATTTTCGAACTCATTTGCACTTTTTAAAAAGTTTGGGAGCATAATTGTAATTTATTTTTATTTTTATTTATTTTATTTTATTTAAATATGAGAGTATATTGGTCATTTTACATTGAAAATAGTGAAAATGACGTTTTTCCGCAATGAAACGTTGAAATAAGGACGAAAATGTAAAAAAAAATGAAACGTAAGGAGGTTTTACGCAATAAGTGTCAAACGTAGGGACATTTTGTGCTATTGAGCAAATACAAACATGTTTGAAACGTAAGGATGTTTTCCGCATTAAGTGTCAAACATAGGGACGTTTTGTGCTTAAGTCTTTTAATAACACTTTTGGACTCACTTGCACTTTTTAAAAAGTTTGGGAGTATAATTACAATTTATTTTTTTATTTTTCATTTCGTTTTCTTTGTTTTATTTAAATTTGAGGGTATATTGGTCATTTTACACTGAAAAATAGTGAAAGTGATGTTTTCCACACTGAAACGTTGAAATGGGGGCGAAAATACAAAAAAATAAAACGTTGGGATGTTTTGCACACTAACTTAATATATATATCTAATTTAATATTGGATCAAAGGCTTGAGCTAGACCGAGTTAGTCGGTCCAATCATCCCTTAAATCTTCCCTTGTGTTGTAGGGATGGATTGGATTGCAGGGCCTTGGGGAAGAATATATTTCTCATTTATTTTTAAATTATTTCCTTTTCATTTTTTTGGACAATTGTTTTTAATTGTTTTAGGTTTGTTCTATTTGTATTTCGTTGAAAGGCTGGAGACTTGAGTTAGATCGAGTTAGTTTTTTTTTTTTTTTTAAGATGAGGACAAATTGATTATTTTAAATGGCCTCAACCATGAAAATGGACAGAAAGACGAATTTGGTTAATGCTAAAGAAAAATTGAAGGTAAATTTGTTACTTGTGAAAGGTTTGGAACGATACATGCAATAAAACCCCTATTTTCAATTATCTGTGTACGACAAAACAGTTCCAAAGTTTTCACGTTTGAGCTAAAATCGCTATTTAGTAGTCACCTTCTTCCCTTGAAAACACATTACCTCACCTGAAATGAAAATTCTGTAAGATTGTAACTTGTTAAACAGTTAACTGAATTAGAAGAAGTAACAAACAAATTGCAGTGGATAGAAAATAAAATGGACGTCTTGGAGTCGGGCCTATGTTCAACACAGTGTCTTTAAAGCAATATTCGTCCCATCACCGAAGTAATTCGAGCGCTTGCTTCCCAGGATACAGCGGCGTGAACTACATATGCGCAATCGAACTGAAAGAGTGTGCCGGAACGGAATCACCAAGTGACTAGAGGAAGACAGGAATTCGAACAGAAGCAGAGAGATTTCGTGCAATTGTTGTGGTGTGTTTGAAATGAAGAGATTTTTCAGTATATATAAGCAAGGAAGAGCATTTGTCTCTTAATGCGACCATAACTCATGCCATTACACTGTCATTTTAATTCTAACGTTTTGGAGTTACAAAATAAATGGAAAATCGTTTTCAGGTTATGTTTTAAATGGAAAAACGTAAAAGAAAAATTTCAAAAATGTGGCTTGCACTTTGTGGCCAATTTCTGACTCATTTGGTCCGACATTCGTGCACGCAGGTAGCGCCCCACACAAGTTCAAGGCTCGAAGGTCAAATCGGTCCAAGATTTGCGCCCCTCCTTGCGGGCGCGTAGACCATGTAGAAGTCTCTATGTAACAAATGGTTACACCTTACAAATTATAAATCATATATAAATTGGTCCACAAACTCATTTCTATCATATGTGGGATAATTATTTAAGTTTTCCCACATTGCCACATTTCTTTTCCTTTTTCAATGTGGGATGACACTATTTATAGTCCACATATATTCCCACATTTCCATTTCTAACCAATGTGGAATTGTAATCCCTTTTAAGGCTCCTCTTCAAATCCCAACTTTCAATTAATGTGGGATTAATTTCACATACACAAGTGAAAATCTATTTGCCAATCAATCCAACAATCCCCCACATGAATGGAAATTAATAGAGACACAGAATACTTGGTGACAAAGTTCCACAGTTAAAACCTGCATATGATAGGTAGGTGCTACCCTTTGAACATTCCTTTTATGAAAATACATTTACTTTACTAGCTGATCAGTAGACGTGATTGATGTCTTTGAACTGTTCTGCCTTTTGAAACGATGATGTACCTTACACAGGATTCTTCCTAACACAATTCAGTTCTCATGGTTATGTTCATTTGTGGTCATGAACATATGCCTGGTTCAGTGAGAGTTATTAAGAATTGAGCCTCACAATTCGTTTCGAAGCGACCACACTTTTCTCTCACATATGTGATTTCTTAATTAAGAGTAACCCGTATTACTCCGTTCAGATTTCCGACACATTAGAGTCATTAAAAGCCTATTGCTTATCCTCTTCCCATGGGCATCACTATTATTACATGAATGGACATGAGATAACCCCTACAGTGATACTGTTAAGTATTTGCAATTAAGTTTTCTCATTGAACCTAGATCTTGGAATCTCCAGTCAGCCAAGTTGAGTTTCCATTACAATAACTTATTCTTTTAGAGGCTTAAGTCTCATTCCTCTTGATGACTTTGCAACTAACTCTCTATTTAACCCTTTGGTTAGCGGATCGATCCGCAATGTTATCTTTAGATTTTACATAGTCAATAGATATAACTCCAGTTGAGAGTAACTGTGTTATGGTATTATGTCTACGATGTATGTGTCTAAACTTACCATTGTACATGTTGCTTTGTGCCCTTCCAATCACAGATTGACTATCACAATGTATGCAAATTGCTGGCACAAGTTTTGACCATCTTGGAATATCCTCTAAAAAATTGCGTAGTCATTCAGCATCTTCACCACATTTATCTAGAGCTATAAACTCATATTCCATGGTAGATCTCACAATAACTGTTTGTTTAGAGGATTTCCATGATATAGCTGCACCTCCCAAAGTGAACACAAATCCACTAGTAGACTTTGAGTCTTTAATATCAGATATCCAATTCGCATCAGTATGTCCTTCAATAACCGCAGGATATCTGGTATAGTGCAATCCATAATTACGAGTATATCTCAAGTATATTAGTACTTTTACTATTCCTTTCCAATAGTCAGACCCTGGATTACTAGTATATCTACTCAGCTTACTAACTGCGTAAGCTATATCTGGTCTTGTACAACTCTTTAGGTACATAAGACCTCGATTATTCTAGAGTACTCTACTTGAGAAATACCATCGCCTCTATTTTTCAATAGATGTTGACTTGTATCTATCGGTATTCTAACCACGCTAGTATCATCATTATTGAATTTTTTCAAAATTTTGTCCACATAATGTGACTGACTCAGAACGAGTCCATCTGATATTCTTGAAATTTTAACTCCAAGAATCACATCAGCTAAACTCATATCTTTCATGTCGAATCTTGAATGCAACATATTTTTAGTAGATTTAATCATCTTATCATTACTACCAACGATGAACATGTCGTCAACATAAAGACATAAAATGACATAACCATTTCCTGTGTCTTTGATGTAAATGCATTTGTCACATTCATTGATTTTAAATCCACTTTCCATTATGGCATTGTCAATTTTTTCACGCTACTGTTTTCGTGCTTGTTTTAAGTCATATAATGACTTTACCAATTTACACACCTTGTTTTCTTGTCCTGGTGTAGAAAACCCATCAGGTTGTTCCATGTAAATTTCTTCTTCTAAAATCTCAATTTAGAAAAGCAGTTTTAACATCCATTTGATGTACTTCGAGATTGTACAAAGATGCAATCGCTAATATCATTCGAATGGAAGTTATTCTCGTTACAGGAGAATAAGTATCAAAGTAGTCAATGTCTTCTCGTTGCCTATAACCTTTAATTACAAGTCTGGCCTTGTACTTATCAATAGTTTCATTTGCTTTCCTTTTCCTTTTCAAAATCCATTTGTAGCCTAGTGGTTTGATTCCTGAGAGAAGATAAACCAGCTCCCATGTATGGTTTTTCAGAATGTAATCTATTTCACCTTTAATGACCTCTTTCTATTGAGGTTCTTCTGAAGAGTTTACAGCTTCTTTGAAGCTTTGAAGTTCAGTTTCTAGCATATAGGTCAGAAAATCAGGACCATAAGACTTTTCTGTCCTTTCTCATTTGCTACGTCTTGGTTCAACCTCAACTTTTTTTCTACTTATTTATCTTGACTATTTTCAATCATAGTCTCATATGTTCATTTAGAAGAGCTTGCTTCTTCTTTGGACTTACATGGAAATACATGTTCAAAGAATGAAGCATTTCTTGATTCCATTATCGTGTTTTTGTGTATATTAGAAATTTTAGAATCAAACACAAGAAACCAATAAGCACTACTGTTATGTGCATATCCGATAAATATGTAATCAACAGTTTTTGGTCATATTTTCACCTTCTTTGGTAAAGGTACAACCACTTTAGCAAGACACCCCCACACTTGTAAGTACTTATAGGAAGACTTCATTCCTTTCAATAACTCGTAAGGGCTCTTTTCTTCTTTCTTTCGAGATACCTTATTTAAAAGGTAATTAGCTGATAACACAACTTCCTCCCACATGTTCTGAGGTAACCCATAACTTAATAACATTGCATTCATTATTTCTTTCAATGTTCTATTTTTCCGTTCAACAATAAGGTGCTGTTGTTTCATGTTTAATTACATATTGTGCACAGAATTCTGTAAATGGTGATTCATATTCACCACCTCTATCACTTCTCAACATTTTGATTTTCTTGTTGAGTTGATCTTCAATTTCATTTTTATAGAAAATAAATTTCTCCATAGCTTCGTCTTTACTTTTAAGCAAATACACAAACAATATTTTGTGTTGTCGTCAATAAAAGTAATAAAATATTTGTTTCATCTCCTTGTTTGTACAGATTTTAAATCACTTACATCGGTATGAATTAAATCAAGAGGTTCAGTTCTTCTTTCAATGGATTGAAATGATGACCTTGTCAATTTTGCCTCAACACAAGTTTCACATTTATGTTTATTATCAATTTGGAATTTAGGTATGCAATTTAAGTTAATTAGTCTACGTAAAGTGTCGTAATTAACATGTCTTAGTTGACCATATCACAAATTGGAAGACTCAAGCAAGTAAATGGAAAAGTTATTCATTTTATTAATTTTTGGCTTAACAGTCATTACATTGAGCTTAAAAAGTCTATCACTAACATAACCCTTTCCCACAAACATTCCAGACTTAGACAAAATAACTTTGTCTAACTCAAACACCATACGGAAACCATGTTTGTTCAACAGCGAGCCGGAAACCAAATTCTTGCGAATCTCTGGCACATAAAACACGTTGTTTAGAGTCAGCTCTTACCCAAAAGTCATCTTTAGAACCACCTTTCTATGACCCTTGATTTCGGAGGTCATTGAATTTCCCATATAGAGCTTTTCCCCATCCTCTGCTTCAAACCCACTAAACATCTCCTTATCGGAGCAAACGTGTCGGGTGGCACCGGTGTCTATCCACCATTCTCTCAGATTTGAACCCATCAGGTTCACTTCAAAAATGACAGTCGCAAAGTTGATGTCACATACATCTTCAACCACATTTGCTTCTTTTTTCTTCTTCGGCAAACGGCACTCCGTAGATTTGTGACAACTCTTGTCACAATTGAAGCATTTCCCTTGAAACTTCTTCTTGGAAATTCCACATTTTGGCCTTAACTTGAGCCATTTGCCACCAGATGGCCCAGACTTGTTCTTATTGGTCCTGGAGCTTTGGCCATGCTCCACAACATTGGCTTTAGCCACAACCGGATTGAACCCTCTTTCAGAACTTTTGTTATCTTTTTCAATTCGAAGTCTAACAATTAGTTCATCAATGTTCATTTCCTTTCGCTTGTGTTTTAAGTAGTTTTTGAAATCCTTCCATGCAGGAGGTAACTTTTCAATTATGCAATCCACTTAGAAGGATTCACTCACAACCATTCCCTCAGAATGAATTTCATGCAAGATCACTTGTAATTTTGTACTTGACTAATTACAGATTTGGAGTCCACCATTTTGTATTCCAAAAGTGGCCAACAAGAAACTTCTTGGCTCCGGCATCCTCGATTTTGTACTTTTTATCCTAAGACTCTCATAATTCCTTGGTCGTTTTTATTGTGCAGTACACATTGTACAATGAATCAACTAAATTGTTCATCACAAGAAATCAGAATGCTTCTAAGCATCCACTGCACTGATTAATTGAATGTCTCCTTAACCCTCTTAGAGCATTGGAGCGTTTTCATTTACAGATCAGAACTTGGCATAGCCACAACTTGAGCCACAGTTTCATTTGCAGATCCCACATCGTTATTGGTAGGTGTATTTTCCATTTCTGAAACACAATCAGAATATCAATACCAAAATATTGCTTTAAGATTGTAAGATTGTAACTGGTTAATCAATTAACTGAATTAGAAGAAGTAACAAACAAATTGCAGTGGACATAAAATAAAATGGACATCTTGGAGCCGGGGCCTGTGTTCAAAACAGTGTCCTTAAAGAAATATTCGCCCCCTCACCGAAGTAATTCGAGCGCTTGCTTCCAAGGATACAGCGACGTGAACTACAGATGTGCAGTCGAACTGAAAGAGTGTGCCGGAACGGAATCACCAAGTGACTGGAGGAAGATAGGAATTCGAACAAAAGCAGAGAGATTTCATGCAGTTGTTGTGGTGTGTCTAAACTGAAAAGATTGTTCAGTATATATAGGCAAGGAGAAGCCTTTATCTCTTAATATAGCCATAACGCATGCCATTACACTGCCATTTTAATTCTAACGTTTTGGAGTTACAAAATAAATGAAAAATCGTTTTCAGGCTATGTTTTAAATGGAAAAATTCTAAAATGTTGCTTGCACTTTGTGGCCAATTTTTGACTCATTCGATCCAAGATTCGTTCACGCAAGTCGCACCCACACAAGTTCAAGTCGCGCATAGGCCATGGAGGAGTCTCTATGTAACAAATGGTTACACCTTACAAATTGTTAACCATATATAAATTGGTCCACAAATTCATTTCTATCCTATGTGGGATAACTATTTAAGTTTTCCCACATTGCCACATTTCTTTTCCTTTTCCAATATGAGATGACACTATTTATAATCCCCATATATTCCCACTTTTCCATTTCTAACCAACGTGGGATTGAAATCCCTTTTAAGGCTCTTCTTCAAATCCCAACTTTCAATCAATGTGTGATTAATTTCACATACACAAGTGAAAATCTATTTGCCAATCAATCCAACAAATTCTACGATGATACGGAGAATGATTCGACGCATACAGATGGATGTGGAATGTCCCCGTCTCACAAGATTCTCCCTTCAAGCTCTGTTAGAGCTAGCTCTGGAGCTGAGCTAGTCACTTGGCATATATTCTTGTTAGTTAGTTTATTGTATTGGTTAGCTATTATGTCAGAATTAATTAGTTTGTTGATGGATGGATGGCCAGTTGTCCTAACGAAATCAAACCTTATATGCTATTTATACAGTGGTGGCCCTGACTATAGGCGGGGTAGGCGACCGCCTAAGGTCCCGCTTTGACGAGGGTCCCGGATTTTATAAGATTAATTGGTTGGATGAAGAGAAATAAAAATTATATTAGTGAAATTATTTAAAATAGAATTGTCCTATGCAAACACAAGAAATTAATAAAAATTAAAAATATAAAAATCTTTAAATAAAATATATATAAATGACATAAAATTTATACTTACATTTATTTATCATATAAATATATCACAACCATAACTTTCTATTTCTATAACTAATTTGATCATTTATCTTCCAAACATTCATTTTCTTTTTCTTACACCTACCATTATTTTTTTAAACCCAACATAAAATAAATTCTCTCTCTTTGAATTAAACTTTCAAAGATACAATTTAGCAAAAAAATGGTCTATTCAGTCTTCACGTACAAATCAAAAGTTTTGCAAGACCAGTACCATTTTCAAGTGAAAGAAATAATTGGTAGAGTTCCTTGATTAGAAGAGGCATCGATGTCGAAACTTTTTACGGATTTGTAGACAATTTTAGTGGTTCCAACACTAACACTTTCCAAATTTAGTTAGTAAAAAGTGTCGGAGATTTATTTATCAAGGGAGTTGACACAACATTTGGCTGAGAGTGATCGAGTGGGCATTTTTGTGACATTGCATGAACTGCCATGTTTTATTGTTCCTCAACTAATTTAAAGTTTAATATTGTATTTATTTTGTTTTTTCTATTACTTTAATAAGTTTACTAGAAAGTATTTGTAGATGTCATAGCAACTCTAGTAAAAGTACAAGAGTATTTTTTAGGATTCCTTAAGGTAGATGATACTTCGGGGCAAGGAGTGTTTGGTAAATTATTAGATATTTTGAAAACACTTGAATTTAATATTGGTGATTTAAGAGGTTAGAGTTATGATAATGGGTCTAATATGAAAGGGAAGCATAGAGGTTTACAGAAAAGAGTACTGGAAGTAAATCCAAGTGTATTTTATACACCATGTGATTGTCATAGCCTTAATCTTGCACTTTGTGATATGGTAAATTCTTGTATAAAGGCTAATGTTTTTTTGGGAATTGTGCACACACACACACACACTATATTGTTTTCATCTTCTACGAAGCGATGTAAAATTTTTCAAGACAATGTGAAAGGTTTGACACTTAAGCCGTTATCACAAATATGTTGGGAAAGTCAAGTCGAAAGTGTTAAAGCAATAAGATTTCAAGTACTAGAAATAAAAGTAGCTTTAAAACACTTGGTGGAAACATGTGATGATCCTAAGACATATAGAGATGCTCAAAGCTTATTTTATGATATTATGGATTTTGAATTCTTGTTTGGCATGGTTATTTGGTACAATATATTGTCTACTATTAATAAAGTAAGCAAAATGTTACAAAGTGAAGACATGTCAATTGATGCTGCTATTAGTCACATGAAATCCCTTATTTCATTTTTGAAACATACAGAGAAACTGGATTTGAGTTTGACAAAATTACTGCTAAAGAATGGTTGATCAAATGGAAGTTGAATCTATATTTCAAGAAAAGCGTATTATTCATAGAAAGAAGCACTTTGATGAAAATGTTAATAATAAGATAACACATTCAGCTGAAGAATGATTTAAAATTGATTATTTCTTATATATAGTTGATCAAGCTCTTTCTTCGCTTAAGTTAAAATTTGATCAATATATAAGACCCCCAAAATATTCGGGCTGGCCCTGTATTTATATAGCTAATGTACATATGATTTCCTATTCAGATTAAATGAGAATTAGTTCATAACATTTCTTTTCCCTGAATCTAATATGGTAACAAAGCAATGGATAATTTCGCATCCTTGTTCTTCATTCATTCAATCTGTTCAATCATTCAATTGTTGATTCTTGCTTCTAATTTCAAATGGAATCACAACAATCAGAAGACTCAAGGAAATCAGTGAACAAATCATCCATTGATGATCCTTTAGGTCCGTACTTTCTTCATCATTCCGATAGTCCGGACTGATCTTGGTATTGCAGCAGCTCACCAAAGGTAACTATGTCTCTTGAATTCGAGCAATGACAATCACATTATCAGTGAAAAATGAACTTAGATTAATTGATGGATCCATAACAAAACCTGATGGTGTAAATTTTGAATTGCATAGTTCATGGATTCAAAATAACAATATTGTTATATCATGGATTTTGAACTTAGTCTTAAAGGAGTTTTCCGCTAGTGAATATATGCTGTGACAACATACAAAATCTGGATTAATCTTAAAGATAGGTTCCAGCTGAAAAATGGACCACAAAACTTCCAATTGAGAAGAAACTTAATGAATCTGGTTAAAGATCAGGATGGCGTAAGTGTCACTAAACTCAAAACAATTGGGAGGAATTGACCAATTATCGCCCTCCCTTCAATTGTGGAAAATGTACTTGAAATGGTGTGAAGGAATTGAACAAACACTATCAGATCGAGTACACTATGCCATTTCTAATGGGGTTACGTGATTCTTTTTTGTAAATTAGAGGAAATATATTGCTCATGGATTCTTTACATCAAATTAACAATATGTTTGGTTAATTTCTCAAGAAGAAAATCAGGGGAAAATTGGCACTCAGGTAACATCTGGAATTGATCTAAATAGAGCTGCAACTTTTGCTTTCAAGGCCAATAATGGCAAGGGAACGATTCACCCTGGAATATATAACAGCACTTCAAGGTTTGGAAATACTAGATGTGGTAAGACAAGGAAATACCTTTTTGCACTCATTGCAATTTTCATGGCTATTCTATTGATAAATGCTACAAAATGCATGGTTATCCACATGACTGTAAGTCAAGATCAAGAGATAATTCTCAAAATTATTCTGGCACAATCAAGTTAATCTGATTTCAACAACTATATCAATTCCTCAAATTGAAGATAGACAACATGATCAACAACCAGGATTTGGAAGTTTTGTGCAAAATCTCAATTCCAGTCAGTACCAACAACTCATTGACAGCCACATGGCATGACATCCAAATTATGGTAATCTTATTCAATCTCATTGATAGCTAGGGCTGGACAAAAGTCCCGAACCGAACTGAATCGGACAAAACCGAACTCAAACCGAATCGAGCGGTTCTTGATAAATTAAATACCCGAACGGGTACCCGAATGGTTTGGATAGGGTCTCGGGTCTAGACCAAGAACCGAATAAGACCTGAATCTAAATAAATTTTTTTATTTTTTATATTGGATTAATTAAATTTTTAAATTTTTTAAAAACAAATTAACACATTAACTGGCTAAGAGAAGATTCTAGACTCTTGAAAGTTTCCCAAGATAGATTTTGCATTGAAGAAACAGAGTTTTATGAGGACATTGAGTCAGGTAATAAATATATTATATTTTTTTATTTACATCTTATTAGTTAAACAATTTTTAGTTTATTTATGTTTGTTAATTATGCTTTTTCAATTATGCCTGTAGAGTTTTTTACTATGACAAGTAAAACAATTGGAATTGATAATTAAAGCAAATAGTTGGTAAGTATTACTAATACTTAAAAAAGATTTTATTTTGATAACTTTTAATTTATATTTCGTTTCCTTTATGCATGCTGCTTGAAGCAAATGAATTATTAATGTGGATCATCGATATTTTAATATTAGTATATACTTTTTGGTATTTGTGTTAATTGAATTAATCTTATTGAACATATTGTTATTTATGTGTTTTTAAATTATGCTACGTTAATTTGTAAAAGTTACGAATGAAAATGTCATTGTTTGTATTTATGTAGTGTTGTTGTAAATGTTAAAAAAAATTAATTATGGTATGGAACCGAATGGAACGGAACCGAACTCGAACAGTTCCATAATTATATTTGAACCCTACGGTTCCATTTATTAAATACCCGAAACTTTTGGAACCGAAAAAATCCGAACCGAATCGGCCCACGGCCAGCCCTATTGACAGCCACGTCACATGTTGTAATTGGATAGTTTTAAAAAATTCATTATTTCAACCAATACTTTTTTTGCCACAACCAACGTTGCCAATGATTTGCAAAAATATTGTACAAATGGCACAATTCAGAGGTTGAATATGACAGTGGCAGTGATTATAATTTATCAGCTGACTACTTGAGGCTATGTAGTCCGACTATTGACATAAGATTAGATCAGTTGGAGGTGAAAATGTAATCAGATTGATTTTTTTTTTCATTTCTATAACATCCGTTTTAATTGAATATTTGCTGTAGAGCCCATTTTCTCAGGATTTCTTATTGTAAAATGGTTCATATTGTGACAGCAAATTTGAAGTCACACTTCCAATTTTAGTTACTACTATAGCAATTCAGTTACACTTTCGAGGATTACCCATGTGTTACGAACAAAATGAAATGAATATTAATGTGTTTGAAGTTGTGAATTTTTCATTGCTACTTGTCCATCATCTCTATGGTTACAATACCAACTATTTGCCAAATGATTTGATGATAAATGCATTTTTTGGTTGATGGTGATTAAGACATCGTTTGTTCTTGAAAAAGGTTATATCTGGGTGGCGTTTTGTGCGAATCATGTCTGCAGAACCTGTAGGGAACTATGGGGTAAGGTATTATGATCTTATTGAGTAGTACTGTGTGATCGAGAAATTTTATTATGGTATATTCATAATTCTATGTGATGGCTGATGTAGAATGTTATTTGATGACTTGCACAAGTGTCACAGGTTGCAGTTTTGCTTAAACCCCGTGATTCTATCGCAGCTGTAGTTTGCCCAACTTCAGTCGCACATTATAAATAATTTATTTAAATAGATAGAAATTAGAAAATTTTAGTATGCCTAAAGACGTCTACTCCTGTCAGTTGAGTTTTTGTTTCGAAGTCTATTATAGGGGGTATTAGTCTTTCAAATATTGTCAAGTTTTCTAGTGTTCGCTCCCTACACTAGCCTTTGTAATTTTCTACTTTCGTATATTGTAATGTTCAGCTTTCTGCAATTAATGATCAAGTTTATTCCAATGCATTTCAATCTCATGTTGTAGGCTTTCTTTAAATTGTGATCAAATTTACTTTCGTCCCGAAACGATTGAGAGAAGGCAGAAGGTAGTCTAGCGGAGCAGACTATTGCCGTACGGTGTTCTTTTCTGTGCCAAGAAAAGGTAATCCGTGAAAGTTGGTATCAGAGTTGCGGCTTAAGACTCTTGATAAGAAAGCTATGGATTTAGATCCAAATTTCTCGAACACCACAGAGGTGGTAGATGTTCAAAAGAGGAATACGAAACAGTGTTTGGAGACACTTGAGGTGACAAATACTAGGTTGTGTCTTACCATGGAGGGCCTCGGAGAAAAGGTCGAGGTGGCAGAGACAAAAATTCAGGAATTACGTATCCAACTGGATGAAAGCCAAGAGGCTTGCGCAACTATGACTGAAGCTGTTGCTATCATACCTGATCTGCAGGATAAGGTGGGAGCGTTGAGAGCTTAATTACTAGTGCTTCAACACGCGGTTAGCAATGGGCAAGCCACCGCATAAGAGCCTGTGCATATACTCATAATTCCAGAACCGTGTACCTACGGAGGGGCACACGATACTAAAGAAGTTGAGAACTTCTTGTTCGACATGGAACAATACTTTCTAGCGGCTTCGATCAAAGACGAAGCGAGAAAGGTTACAATAGCTACCATGTATCTAAGTGGATATGCAAAACTTTGGTGGCGAACAAAGTATGCTGATATTCAGGCCAATAGGGTCTGAATAGATTATTGGGATCTTCTCAATGAAGCAATCATATCTCAATTTTTCCCAGAGAATGTAGAATAGAGGAACGTCGGGCCTTACGAGAATTGAAAAACACAAGCTCCATCAGGTAGTATGTGAAATATTTTTCAGGACATATGCTGAACATTCAAGATATGTCGAAAAAGGATAAGCTATTTACCTTCATGGAAAGGTTGGAATCGTAGACATGCAGGGAACTCCAGAGATAGAAGGTCACTGATTTGAGCGCGGCTATGGGAGCTGCGGAATGTTTAAGTGACTATCAACCGAATTCAAGAGATGATCAACCTTCGGGAAATAGTTAATATGTTGAAGGTGGAAAGAGACCTTAGAGACCCATCTCGAACTTAAATAGGAAAGAGCGTTACTCTCAGAATATGGAAGGAGCCTATCAAGGCAACCGCCAGAGTAACTCGCAAGGAAGTTATCAAAGCAGTCATCAAGGAAACTATAACAGCAGTACCAGTAATGACTGGAATCATGGAAAGGTAAAGGAGGGCAGATCTGATGTCGTTCCTAAATTGAAGTGCTTTCTATGTGAAAGACCTCATCGGGTATTGAAGTGTCCTTAGAAACGGATGGTGAATGCATACTGTTAACTAGCAATTGGTGGCTCGAGTTCAAAACAAAATACCCCACAAGCTAGCTGTCATGGTGACACCGACTCCAAAGGGAATGAGGATATAGTCCGTGTATTCTCACATCGGTGTAATACACTATTGTACCGAGCTACACGAAGGGAAGATGTTCCATCGAAAAATCCAAAGATGGAAGAATCGAAGGCTCGCACTTGTAGGGCGAAAGGCCTAATGTATATTGATGTGAGGATCAATGGAAAACCAATCAGGGCTATGATAGATACCGGAGCTACCCATAACTATCTCGCAAGTACCAAAGTAGAGCGGCTCGGACTTGCTCTGGAAAGAGTTAAGAAGAAAGTTAAAATTATCAACTCCGCTGCTCAAACAATAGCGGGAGTAGCAAAATCTGTGTCGATTGGAATAGGTCCCTTCGAAGGAATGAGGAATTTGTCGGCAGTTTAGATGGATGATTTCAAGCTCATTTTAGGATTGGAATTTCTATGAGATACAAAGATAGCATTGTTGCCGCATTCCGACTCTTTAATAATGATGGGTAGCAAACCATTCATTATCCCCACACAGGTTAAAAAAATATGCAAGAAGGGTATTTCGGCCATACAATTCAGTAAGGGTTTCAAGAGGAATGAACCATCATTCTTGTACACTCTTCGAGTAGAGGATATTGAAGAAACAACTGACTCGATTCCAAAGCCTATCACAAGGTCTAAGGAAGTTAAAGACGGCTTGTCGAATGAGTTACCAAGAAAATTGCCAACAAGGAGGGCAATTGATCATAGAATTAGACTTGTTCCGGGTGTCAAACCTTCCACAAAGGCACCATACTGTATGGCTCAGCCAGAGTTTGAAGAGCTTCGAAAATAAGTGGGAGAAGTGTTGAGAAGTGAGACTATCGTGGAGTACACTTCTGCACTACTACAATGTGCTTACTACTGGCCTCAAAGGCGGGACAACATTGCAAGTTATGGGAAAACTTATCTTGTTCGTCAGCTAGATGTCGCAGATCATCAGAAAAAATAGGTTTACTGAAGCCCCCTTCCATCCCGAATAGATCAATCGAGAGTGGATCGATGAACTACATTGATGGATTGTCAAGAGTTGGAGACTTTGGTACTATCATCATTGGGGTGGACCGTTTATCTAAAGATGCAACTATCACTACAGCGCCCAAGTATATATCAGTCGAAGAGACAGCTCAACTCTTCTTCAAACATATTGTCAAATACTAGGGACTGTCTATCATCAATGATCGAGATTCTCGATTTACTAGCATATTTTGGACCGAGTTGTTCAAACTTCTTGGTTCAACTTTGAGCATGAATTCTAGTTTTCACCCACAATCAGACGAACAGACGGAGCCTTCAATTCTATGCAGGAAGACTATTTTCGACACTTTATCTCTGCTTCGCATGAAATTTGGGCGAAACTTTTGGATGTGGCTCGGATGTATTTCAATGCTCAAAAGAACTCTTTTCCCAATAAAAGTCCTTTTGAATTTACTACTGGCCAGCAACCGTTATTCCCCTACACTGCAAGTACCGATCAGAAATAGCACAAAAGTCTGCAGATCTGAAGCGACCGGTGTTTAATTTGAAAAGATCAGAGAAGAAGGTTGCTGAAAAGATTCTTGGCCACCTAACTACTCGAGCTTCTAGGAAATATCTTCAAGAGTACTTGGTCAAATGGATCGGATGCAATATCGAGAAGAATACTCAATGGCTCCGAGGACGTCGCCAAAACAAATGAGAGAGAATATCACGAGCTGCAGCTTTGCTTAAGCCCTGTGATCCTATCGCAGCCGTAGTTTGCCCAACTTCGTCTACACACTGTAAATAATTTATTTAAATAGATAAAAATTAGAAAATTTTAGTATGATTCTTCGACCTAAAGATGTTTACTCCCATCAGTTGGATTTTTGTTCCAAAGTCTATTATAGTGGGTATTAGTCTTTCAAACATTTTCAAACTTTCTAGTGTTCGCCCCCTGTACTAGCAATTATAATTTCCTACTTTCGTCTATTGTAATGTTCAACTTTCTAGGAATCAATGATCAAGTTTATTTTAATGCATTTCAATCTCATGTTGTAAGCTTTCTTTAAATTGTGATCAAATTTACTTTCGTCCCGAAACGATCGAGAGAAGGCGGAAGGTAGTCTAGCGTAGCAGACTACTGTTGCACGGTGTTCCTTTCTGTACTAAGAAAATGTAACCCGTGAAAACAAGACTGGAATCTTTGCATGGGATTAATTCTATCATTTTGGGTGTAACAAGTACACTCCTATGAGAAACTACATCAAAACTCTAAAGAAGCATGGACTGAGTTGGGATCCACCAAGAATGAATTGATTGGGAAAGTTATCGTGTAAAAAACCAGTAAACACATAAGTGACTATGTCCAATCCACAAGGAGAAATGATGGTTTCTCGGAAGAAGCTTTTTGGAATCTGAATTCCCTTGTAAACTTGATAAACATAACACATTCCTACATATATGGCAGGTCCATTTCATAGATCACCTGCTCCATGCCTGGAATCGTCTCAGCATATTTGGCTAAGCCAGGGTCGTACCTATGTTTAGCGAGACCTGAGGTGAACTTAAAAAATTGGGCTCCTAAGTCATACCAGACAATCCATTTTTTCAATTAAAAGAGTCTTGCGGAACTAAAGTATAACCTAAATCATCTACTAATCAATGCCCAAAATTCTATCGAGGTAATTATAACTACAACTTTCGAGTCCTATGTTGCTAGTGGAAGACCTGTGTTGTTGGTTTATAAGGACATTAGGCACTCCCTGCTTACAGTTCTAAGAATGAATACTACCCAACATGTATATAATAATAAAGAACATCAATAAAGCAACATACTTGAAGGTCTATTATAAGAGGCGCTTGAGTTTCCTCCACCTTTGCAGCTATAGAAAAACAAGCTACAACAACCAATTGACTCACCCATGGCTTATCTTTATGAAAACAAGAACTTGTAACAAACCTATCATAATAATTCACAGCTAAAACAACAGTATTCGTCGTGAATCCATAGTGGGCAATCATCGTCTATTTCATCGTCACCAGAATCTATTTCATCTCTTCAGCAAACTTATTGGCTCCAAGACTAATATCATCTTCCCTATTCTCAGCCATTAATTCTTTATTGGCTCCAAGCCTAACATCAGAAATAGAGCATCACAAAAATGTGGAAAGAAAACTGAAAGCGAAAGTAAATAAAATTTTTCTTTGAAAGATTTCACTAAAAAATGCCCAGAAATCGTTGGATTTGATCTGCCAATCTAAAACCATATGCATCAACAAATAACCAATTCCAATTTCATCCTAACTTATAGAAATATATGTTGAGTATTGAACCTCATTTCAATCTTCACAGAATTACATTTTCCCATTTCTCAAAAGTCAAAACCCACAAAAACTTATAAATAAGATATTCAAAAAGAACAATTCAGATTTAAACCATTTACTTTTTTCTCTCTTGCACGTTACAAATATTTTATGGGCAAAAAGTTGAATACAATACTGACAATCACCTACTATTTTGTCGGTAAAATTCTTGTAGACGTGAAATCTTCCCTTATCTAGTACAATTTCCATTTAGATTTCTTGCTTTTCATGAAAGCCTTGCCAGTCCAGGGATAGAAACCCACCTCATTTTAAAGAAAAAAATCTCAGTCAGCAGACCAATATGTAGGTAAATCCTTCTTAATGGACTTTCAAGTGCTGATATTCCATGACATTCAGGCAGAATGCTTTGGCTTCTTCTGGTGTAGTCAAACTTTCGGCCTCATTAAGGGTTGTTGTAAAGATTGAATTTTTGTTAGAGCCCTGATTCAATCTAATTGCCAAGTTGTCAATTCTCGCACTTGTAAAGTGATTAACTCTACTAGTATTGTCAAAGATTAATTTAACAACACAGAAGTTACGGTGTACATAAGAGTAAATACTTATACAATAATCACGGATTCACGAGCGACGAGGCTCACGATGACACGGCCTCACGGAGTCACGGTTCTCTCTCTCTCTCTCTCTCTCTGTATTTTGCTGGAGCATGGAGGTAAGTGAACGGTGGCTGAAGGCTTAGGTTAAAAAAAATGGGCCCCTGAAAAATCTGGGCCGGAGGCCTCTTGGGCCTCCCCTCAGGTCCGGCACTGGGCTAAGCTTAAAAGTTACTTTTAACTTCTATGCCAAACATGTTTTAGCTTTTTCATAAGTTACTTTCTTTCGATAGTTTTAGGTCAAAAACTCTTACTTTGAAAGAAAGTAGTTTTGCCTAGCATGCTCTCCTCCAGAAGAATAGTTTTTTCCCCCTTGAATCTCCAGTACATTTAGCACCATGGTCATGTGCCTCATTTATGTCTTTTCTTTTGCTATTCTCTTGTTTACTTTTTCAGGTTCTCCACTTCCCTAGTATTTTCTTCATTTGCTTTTTTTTTTTTGGTAATCTTCCCCCCCTTTCTTCCTTATCTTAATTCATAGTTTGAAAGTAGAAATAGTACTTTTGGGTTAAACAGGCTGTACTTGTGTACCTGTTTTTCCTTTTGATTTGAAATGGGCGATTCTCGTGAGACTTTTACATCTTATATTTACTCGTAGTTTGTAATTTTCATGCGATTTTGATGCAAAATATTTATCTATAAAGGAATATAGCTCTTCGGTGATGGTAAATTGGAATCGAGCAAATGGTAGGATCAGTTATTGATAATTCACATCCTTCACTAGAAACTATAGTTAGAAACCAATATTAATTATACTTGGCTATGGTTTACAGCAGCAGACAACACCACATTGGAGCTCCTTACTTTTAGGAAAACAAAATCAAATATGTTATGCCAGCTGCTTAATTTGTTAGCCTCATTCTAGATCATTCTTACCCCGTGTATAAAGCTATGTATTCAATAATGATAATTTTATCAATTAAGCTTCATTCCATTCGGTATTTCTGCTTGGTATCAGAGCAATACAATGGCCAACACAGACTCCGGCAACTAGTTAAATCCGTTTGAGTCTATTATAGCTCCAATTGGTCAGGTAGCACCAGGGTAGAACATAGCCTTTGATATGAACACAACACAAATACCATCAGTGAAGCTAGATCGAAACAATTTCCTTCTATGGAAAACTATGATTATGCCCATCATCGAAGGACATAACCTTGAAGGGTATTTGCTGGGGACAAAGTTGTGTCCACCAGAATTTTTAGCAACCCAGACAACCATTGGTCAAGGAGAATCAGTGGAGATAACTCACAATCCAGAATTTCTGAAGTGGATGTCAGCTGATCAATTGCTTATGGGATGGTTATATTCCTCCATGACCCCAAGAATAGCCATGAAAGTCATGGGATGTACGAGCTCAAACAAACTGTAGGTAGCTGTTGAAGAAAGCTTTGGAATACTAAATAAGTCTCGAGTGATGTTTCTCACAGGAGAATTGCAAAGAACAAGGAAATGGGTAATGACAATGGACCAGTACTTAACCACCATCAAGCAACTGGCAGATAATCTGGATATGGCTGGTAAAATCATTGATCAAGGTGACTTGATTACTCAAGTTCTATCAGGCTTGGATGAGGAGTATACTCCCATTGTGGTGAAGATTAGCAGCAGAGAAACCATCTCCTGGCATGAAATTTCCTCAGTATTAATGACATTTGAAAGTCGCCTTGAGCACTTGAATCAAGTGAAGAACAACTTTACCTCACTCAATATTAATCAATCAAGTATCTAGTTGGCACATAGGACTAGCACTGGCTTTGGTAGAGGTTTCAGAGGAACTGGCAATGGTAGATCATCAAACTTCAGAGGTAGGTCAAGAGGCAAAGGTAGAACTACTATTGGTAGGCAAAATGAAGGTAGAGGCCCTTGTCAAATCCGCGGTTTAAATAATCACACTGCAAGCTTCTGTTACAATAGATTTGATGAAAGGTACATGGGAGGAAAGCCGCCTAACTCAGGCCAGTAGAATTTCAGTACAGCCCCATCAGCTTACATAGCATCACCTAGCACGCTTGATGATCCAGCATGGTATGTTGACTCAGGTGCAAGCAATCACGAGACTAGTGACAAAGGTAATCTGGAAACTATAGTGACATATGAAAGTAAAGAAAAACTACTTGTTGGAAATGGAGATAGACTAACTATTGCTCATGTTGGAAATGGAAAAATTTCTACACCTAACAATAAGTCACTTAAGTTAAATAAGCTATTATATGTTCCCTCAATCAAAAGGAATATGATAAGTGTTTCCCAACTCACTAATGATACTGATGTGTTCATGGAATTTTATTCTAATTGTTGTATTGTGAAGGATCTCCAAACGAAGAGGATACTGCTGCAAGGAGTTCTTAATGATGGATTGTATCAGCTGCAGTCATCAAAACTCAAGCCAAAAAGAACCGTTTTTGAACCTAACCTTTTGAATAACTATCAGTGTTTTACAGCTAAGCCTAGTAGTAAACAACCCTCTGTTTTACCAATTTCAGAATCTAAATTTCAACTTTGGCATAGAAGGCTAGGACATCCCTCAAACCTTGTGGTGAATCAGGTCCTTAAGTCATGTAATAGAATTATCAAATTCAATGAAATTCTTGTTTTCTGTGATTCTTGCAAACTTGGAAAATCTCATGCTCTTCTGTTTAATTCTTCTCTTTCACATGCTACTAAACCATTAGACCTCATTCATGCTGATGTTTGGGGACCAACCCTGTTGAATTCAACCTCAGGATTTAGATATTACATAATCTTTGTTGATGATCATAGTCGTTTTACATGGATTTATCATATGAGGCACAAGTCTGAAGCTCTAATCACCTTTACTCAGTTCAAAAACCTTGTAGAAAATAAGTTTGAAAGAAAAATTAAAACACTCCAGTCTCACTGTGGTGGAGAATTCAAAATTTTTCACAAACTGGCACTAGAATCTGGTATAGAACTGAGGCAATCTTGTCCCTATACCTCAATCCAAAATGGCAGAGCTGAACGCAAGCACAGACACATCACAGAGGCTGGGCTAACTCTCCTAGCTCAGGCTCAAATGCCACTTTATTATTGGTGGGAATCCTTCAAAGTGGCCACTTATCTAATTAACAGGTTACCTACCCCAGTTTTACACCATAAATCACCATATCAGGTTCTGTTTAATAAAGCCTTTGATTATAAACAACTTAAAACCTTTGGATGTGCTTGTTTCCCATGTCTAAGGCCATATCAGAAGCATAAATTCAACTTTCATTCCCAAAAGTATGTCTATCTTGGCTATGGTGACTTACACAAAGATTATAAATGTCTAAGTCCTAGTGGGAGAATTTATGTTTCCAGGCATGTTGTGTTTAACGAACTAGAATTTCCTTTCAAGATAGGTTTCCTAAACAAATATTCTCAACCTTAGACGTCTAATATTGAAATATGCTACCTTTCCTTCCTTGATCCTAACAGTCATACTATATCCTCAAATAAGACTGCAGCTTCTACATTACAATCTGAAGACTCATCTGCAGCAGACCTTGTTAATGAATGTACAGAAGTTGAGGCTGAAAGAGTTATGCTGGTAGAACTTCATTTTGATGAGGTGAACCAAGAATTGATAGCAGGCAATGAGATATCAGAGGCTATAACTGAGGCATTACCTGACCCTCAGAATGTGGCAAGGGAAACAACTTTATCAAATGTAAACACACCTCAGATTGCAGGTCATTAGATGATTACCAGGAGCAAAGCTAACATTTTTAAACCCAAAATATATACTATTGTGGCAATGGATGAACTTGCTGGAATTGAGCCAACTAGTATTGATAAAGCTTTAACAAGCATCAGTTGGTTGGAGGCAATGGAAGAAGAGTACAATGCTCTCATGAAAAATGAAACATGGAACTTAGTGGCACCCAAGGCTGGAATGAAAATCATTGGCAACAGATGGATTTTCAAGTTGAAACACGATTCAAATGGGAAGGTAATAAGACACAATGTTAGGCTTGTTGCAAAGGGCTTTCTTCAAACTCCTGGTATTGATTTCAATGAAACTTTTAGTCCTATGCTTAAAGCTGCCACTCTAAAAATTATCCTAACTCTGGCTGTCTCAAGGAATTGGAAGATTAGGCAAGTAGACATCAATAATGCCTTTTTGAATGGAAACTTGACATAGATTGTCTACATGAAACAACCACAAAGTTTTGTAAGTTAAAATCACCCTTAGTATGTATGCAAACTCAAGAAGGCATTATATGGTCTTCGGCAAGCACTAAGGGCATGTCATGACAAACTGAAAAATACCTTACTGGAATGGGATTTCAGACAATCTAAAGCTGATAATTCTCTATTTTTCTTGACAAGAGGAGCTCACATATTGTTTGTCTTAATATACGTGGATGATATAGTAATCACATGCAATAATGTTCAGCAGCTGCAAGAGTTTATAGACAAGTTAAACTTTACCTTTGCACTCAAAGACATGGGAGACCTCAGACAGTTTCTGGGAATTGAAGTTGAAAGAGATTATGCTGGCTTATACTTAAGACAAACCAGATATGCTATCGAATTGTTGAAAAGATTTGACTATGAAAATTTGAAGCCTAGTCAAACTCCTATGATTGCAGGTAAACTGATTTCCAAAACTTAAGGATCCTACTTCCTATAGGAGTGTAATTGGAGGGCTTCAATACTTAGTTTACACCAGACCAAACTTAGCTTTGCTAAGTCAGTTCTTCCAGGCTCCAACAGACTCACATTGGAAGGCACTTAAGAGGGTTTTCAGATATCTAAAAGGTACTTTACACCATGGTCTAACCATTCAAAAAAATGACAGTTTTGACATCACAGCATTTGCCGATTTTGATTGGGGGTCCTGTCCAGATGATAGAAGATCCACAGCTGGGTATTGTGTTTTCCTTGGGGACAATTTAGTGTCTTGGTGTTCTAAGAAACAACATGTGATAGCTAGATCCAGCACTGAAGCTGAGTATAGAACCTTAGCCCATTGTGCAGCTGAAATAACTTGGATACAGTCATTACTTGAAGAGCTGAAGATTCCACAAACCACAACACCGTCATCTGGTGTGATAGTCTAAGTGCAAGCTCACTAGCTTCGAATCCTGTTTACCATGCCCGTATAAAACATATTGAACTAGATGTGCATTTTGTAAGAGATAAAGTACTAGATAACATGTTGAAAATCAGCTACATTCCCTCTTCTGATCAGATGGCTGAAGTGCTAACTAAACCTATGTCACAATCAAGGTTTCAACTTCTTAGAGACAAGCTTGGAGTGATTGATCACACTCCACCTTGAGAGGGGGAGTTAGAAACCAATATTAATTATACTTGGCTACGGTTTACAGCAGCAGACAACACCACATTGGAGCTCCTTATTTCCAGGAAAACATAATCAAATCTGTTATGCCAGTTGCTTAATTTGTTAGCCTCATTCTAGATCCTTCTTACCCATGTACAAAGCGATGTATTCAGTAATGATAATTTTATCAATTAAGCTTCATTTCATTAAGTATTTCTACTACTATCTTCAATACACCTTTTCAAATCTTTAGATTTTTTCCTTCGACATGTGGTAATTAGCCGTTCTTTAAATGATCTGCAAGTGCATAAAATTGGTGAGAGATAATGTTGTGGATAGAAGGAACAAAGGAATTCAGTAGGTATATATGTTGTGATAGCATTCTGGAATGATTTATAGCCTTCTTTTATGGGTTGTGATTAAGTAATTTATAAGTGCCGGTGACTTACGTACATAGTAATTAATTAACAAGATTTTAGTTATTTTTATTCATACAATCATGTATTGCACAATTTTCTGTTACTGAATATTTCTTCGTCTTAGGACAAAGTAACCATTTTCAAAAAAACATGCCCCCATGGATTGGACTAGTGCGTAAACAAAATAAAAAAAATAAAAATTAATATCATTACATGGGCAAAGGCATATATACCAAATATATCAAGCGAAGGGATTCTTCGACTTTGACAAGCATTGTGTTTTATGAATTCTTCGATTGGAATGACTTTATTCTTTCATAGGCATTATGCAACTTTCGATATCAAGGTCTGTAGTCGTGTATTCTAATTTTTCGAGTTATTGACTCCACCCCATTTTCACTAATCTGTTCTCGGGAGTACACTCAAAAAAAGCAATATTATCAAAGTCATCGATGATTCAATATAAAGGTAAGAAGTTAGTCCCAACTAATATATCAATGATACTTCAAAAACTCATAAAAAAATAATGTTTAAAATGTCAACGGTTACCTAACAACTTTAATTATCAAACATATTAGGTTTAATTTCCTTTGTGGTCAGCGAACTTCCAATTGAAATTTCAACTGACTCATTCAATTTTAATTTGTCTCATTTATTTAACTTAATGTCACAATCTTATGTAATTGTTCAAATTAACAGCAATTTGACATGTCGGATAAATAGGTTACATAATTTATGTTATTTGAGAATAAATCATATTATCTGAGTTCCTAATAGATCTCCAATTCCAAGAGTATTCTTCCATATTAACATAAAAAACAGGGGCTAACGATTAAGGAAGGAATGAGACAATTAAGTTTAGTAACATGGCCTATTGGGTGACTAACATTGAATTGAAATTAATTGAAGTTCGATAAATGATTAAATTGAGATTTCACTGAAACTTCTATGACCAAAACTGAAATTAATATTTGCAATTCCTTCCTTTCTTTTATCAACTGTCACAAAGTACTAAGGCCCCCACTTGATTCCCTCTATCTTCCTCGAAAGTTGGGATTTTTTTTCTTCATTTTTCATCTTTTACGGTGTTCGATACCAAAATTTTCTCGAAATCCGTTTTCTCTTCCCACCCCTCACGCACTTCTTTTCTTTGTTTTGACGGAAAATGTTTTCTTTTGTTTTTTGTGGTAATTGATTTTTCAGTTTTTTTTTGGCAGTTGAAAGAAATTCTGACACAATGGTAAAATTTTTTATCACTTTTATTGACAATTTTCATACAAAATAAAGCCAAACAAATGGTATTCGGCAGGATAATTTTATTTTTTTTACAATTGGAACAAATTATAGACCCCATGGTTAAAAAATTATCACTTTAACAGACAATTTTCATAAAAAATAAAGTCAAACGGGCACCAAACTTTAAAAAAATTTCAGGTGAAAAATTATATCAATCAAACATAATTAATTACAATTTCCAATAAAACAAATTTTAGATAATTCAATGATTTGTAATTCATTTTCTTTCTATCCAAATTCTACATTTACCATCAAATGGATCCAACGTTAAAATTAGTACCTAAAAGTTAGAAAAGTAGTAGTAAATTGCTGTGAAGCGACACCGTTTTGCAAGTTATGAAAAAGTCAACATTAATTTTTCCGGATAATTCTTCCACCCGCCTTTAGACTCTGTCAGCACTTCCCAAGAACAATAAACGGGAGTAATGCTTGTGCAGTTCACCTTAGGCTCCGTTTGATTGGCGATATTTTCCCTGAAAGTAGGAAAATATTTTCCTACTTCCACTTTTTGACTCTTTGATATGCTAAATTTTCCACGGAAAATGTTTTCCTCCCTTTTTCTAGGTACAATCCTTTAATGCACGAATGATGGAAAATGTTTTCCAACCTTTTAGGTGGGAAAATATTTTCCAACTTTTTTTTTTTTTATTTTTTAGCAATGACAATCAATTCTATCAACCATTGTAAAAAAAAAATTCATTTTTGTTGACAATTTTTATGCAAAACAAAGTCAAACGAATATGGTAATTTTTTCTAATTGTTTTAATTTTTTTTTTTTTTTACTTTTTGGTAATTGGAACAAATTCTTAACCCAATAATAGAAAATATTATCACTTTAATGGACAATTTCCATAAAAAAGGAAGTCAAACGGATTTCAAACTTTCAACATTTTCCATGGAAAATTATACCAATCAAACACATTTAATTACAATTCCCCGTAAAACAAGTTCTAGGCAAATATTTTCCCTGGAATTCGTTTTCTTTCCACCCTATTTTCCATAGTGCAATCAAACGGACCCTTAGATTATGATTTACGACTGCCCATTTTTTAATTTCACTTTCTCTTATTTTTGATTCACAATACTTTCAAAATTTAATAAAAAATGACAGAGATTACAGATCACAAGTTGGAAAAACATGGTCATTTTTTCTAAATTCCATTCTTAATCCGTGGCCAGTGATAATACACAGTCTTTGACTTTGAGTTAAATCATGAAATTCAGATCTTTATAGCAAAACCAATTACAATTCCTGTCTATGCAAAATGGGATTTGAGAGAATTGCAGTATTGGGGTTGGTGATAGTGATCGTGGTAGCGGTGTTGATGGGTGCCGCGTGGGTTCAAGCACAGGATGCTGCGGTGGTTCGGGAGGCCCCTTGGAAGATGCACACGCTTTTCTCTGTGGAGTGCCAGAATTACTTCGATTGGCAGACGGTGGGCCTCATGCATAGCTACCGGAAGGCCCGACAGCCCGGACCCATAACCCGATTACTTAGCTGTACGGAAGATGAGAAGAAGACTTATAGAGGGATGGATTTGGCTCCTACCTTTGAGGTCCCATCAATGAGCAGACACCCCAGAACTGGTGATTGGTAAGTGCTTTTTTTTAGCTTATGCATGCACGTGTTTTTAATTGAGTATTGGGTGGCTCGTTTGAGTTTTAAACTGATGGAATTGCTCTGCCTTTGGAGCTCATTGAGTCTTGAGTTCCATCTTAACAAGGTTGATGGAACCCCTATTCTATTTGTGCGTATAAATCATGTTTGAGATTCTTCTCATTTTGTTTATTGATTGATATCATAAGTGATATTGTCCGAGAGGTATTTTTCTTTTGAGTAGTTTCAAAATTGTAACGCTTGGATATGAAGAGGGTATTTTAATTTTATGTTATTTTTGGTTTGTTGCAGGTATCCGGCAATTAATAAACCTGCAGGCGTTGTCCACTGGCTTAAACATAGCAAAGAAGCCCAAAATGTTGACTGGGTAGTAATTCTAGATGCAGACATGATCATCCGAGGTCCAATTATACCATGGGAGCTTGGCGCCGAGAAAGGCAGGCCTGTTGCTGCATATTATGGGTAACTCTTGTTTAATGTTATGTTCTTCATATATTTATCCCTGGAAATTTTTAATTTTGTAATTTTTACTTATGATTAAGAAGTCATGAGCTTGAAACACAACAAGGAGTCTTTTTGGTGCAGTATGTTAATTTGGTTGTTCTCTTGCTCATTAATGATAGATTTACATGCCTGTATAGCTGTATTTGTACTTTGTTGCTTATAAATGGGGCGTTTAGTTATATACTAGGTGAAAGCAACGTGCAATGCACATTTGCTTAGTTCATATTTAATTTATTTGATTAAGAATAAATCTCTTATTAATAAAGATGTAATTGTTTTGGATAATTAAATAAGTAAGTTTATGTAATTAATAAATAATTACACGTTGTGATATATTAAAAAAAGAACATTAATAGAATCTATGGAATGGTCCTATAAATAAACATAGCTCAATAGTTTTATGAAAGGTGTTTGAAATAATTTTGATTCAAAGATGACAATTCATCATTTTCCTCATCTTGCACTTTTTCAACAGAGATGACATTAAAATGCCTATTTTTTTTTCTCATTCAGTTTTTCTGGATCTATCAAAAGTTGAATCTTTTAGATTTTTTTGATAATATATCTGCAACGCTTTTAACATGCATTTTCCAAAATGCTATCGTATGTGGTGTTATTAAAAGTTATATCTTTATTATAACGTTTTATAAATTATAAAATGTTATAAAAAACTTTTACATAGAATTTTATTATTGTAATGGTTTGAATATTTATAGCATTTTTTTTTTGTGCAATATTTTTTAATTTGATAGCTCTTTTTTTTTTTCCCTATAATTTTGCCTTTAATAACATTTTTTAATCATCATGATTACATTTTCAATAGCATTCTTTTTACATCATAGCTTTTAAATATTTATAGCATTTATTGAATATAATGTAATGTTTTTTATAGTATTTTTATTATAATGTATACATATTACATAGCATTCCTCGTTCCTCAATTATCAAACGTAAATATTCAATCCCATTATGTTTTGGACTAAAAAAATTTAAACAACAATAACCGAGCCAATAATAAATTCCAAACAACCATCAATATTGTTTCGTAGAAATACACAACTTTAGCTATTCAATAGAGAAATTTAGACATTTCCATCTACACATCAATTACTAATAGCAATATATGCTTGAAATTGTAGTAAACAAAATGAAATTGGAACCATCTTGTTCTAGTTCTTGAAAAAAAAATTCTAACAACATTTCTAACAACATTTGCATTCTCGTATGCTAATTTTGAAGCAATGATACATAGGTCCATAAGAACCTGGCTTCCAGCTCCAAATTGCAAATTTTTTCTTCCAAAACTCGGGTTCAATGGTGTTGTTAAGCATCATCTCGCTTTTGAATAGGTCTATACGCCCGTCTAAATGCTCAATTCCACTAATAAATGTTTCGGAATCTCTTTGTGGAATCACGACATTTCCTGTTTAGCCAAATTATTGTTTTATATATCTTATGTTCACATAACTGTGGGATTTTAAAATCCCTGCACATTGAAAACATTACTTGGGAAAACATGAACCAAGATAATAGAGAAATTTCTATTGATAAATTCAGAAACCAAATTACAACATTTCTCTGTGCCTCATTTGAGGCGAAATGGATAAGTTGATTTAATATCAAGAATGTACTTTTGGCAGAATTTCTGTACTCTGGAAAGAATTAAGGAAAGCCAAGCTCAACATTCACTTTGAAGTTAAGGGATGTGTAAACAATTTTACAATTTCTTTTTAAGGGACAAACTTCAAATGAAATGAGTGATTAGTTCAAAACAACACTACCCTGAATAGCAAACCTTTCAAACATCACATGACACATAACTACTAAACCATCGCTTAAATTAATGATTCGAGACATGCACAAGCACAGTTTTCATAAGCAAGTGATGACGGAATTTGAACCCTAAATCTTCTATACCGTAAACCACTTAGTCTATAAGCTTAAACTGCTATTAATGTAGCTCATGCAAATGCAATCATATAACAATTTATTAAAAGAAAAAAAAAAGTGTGTCAGGATTGCTGGTATACCACTCCATGGTCTTTCTTAAACCTTCATTCCATGTAGTCCTCTCAATCCAACCCAAATTCTTCAACTTCTGATCATCAAGGAAGTATCTCTGATCGTTGAATGGCCTGTTATCCACAAACTGAATGCTTTTGTCTGGATCCATGTTAAATAAATTGCATATATCTTTGGCGACATCAATCACTCTTCACTCCTTCGTTGTTCCAATGTTGTAAACATGACCAACTTCTCCCTTGTGAAGAACACATTTGAATGCCTCAGCAACATCCTCACAATAGAGATAACTTCGCACATTAGAACCATCCCCACGAATAGGAACAGGCTGCCCTCTCATGGCTAAAAGGATGAACTTGGGAATTAACTTTTCGGGAATCTAATTTAGACCATAAACATTGTTTCCTCGAGTGGTTATCACAGGCAATCCATATGATCTACCATAAGCCATAACAAGCATTTCTGCCCCAGCTTTTGTGGCTGAATATGGGTTTGTCGGCAGAAGTTGCGATGCCTAATGATTTCCTACAAATGCATCCTCGTCAGTCTCTCCATAGACCTCATCCGTGCTTACGTGAATAAATCTTTTGATTTGTCCAGTAACTTTGCAGGCCTCTAGTAGAACATGGGTGCCATATATGTTGTTCTTGGTGAACTCAAAACTGTTACCAAAAGAATTATCAACATGGGTCTGTGCTGCAAAGTGCATTATAGTGTCAATGTTCTCAGTAATGAGAAGGTAGTTGACAAGATCATCACTACCGATGACCCCCTTAACAAACTTGAAGTTAGGGGGAGAATTGGAAGGAAGGAGGTTCTTAAGGTTAGAACAGTAATCAAGCTTGTCTAGGACAACAATCTTGTAGTCATGATAGTTTCTGATGAGCCTATTTACAACATGAGATGCAATAAATCCGGCAGCACCAGTACTGAGGATATTCTTGGGTGTATATGTTGCCATTATTGCTCAAAATCTGCAACTTGGAACAAAGAAGAAAATGAGAAAAAAGGTCAAATCTAATAACAGATTCGCCAAGGAAATCAATGCAAAATTCTAAACAGTATTTCATGAATAAAGTAATACAACAAGAATCTTACTACATAAAATCGAAGATTATCTTTAATTGTTAGCTCGGCACAATGAAAGGAAAGAAATGATTACGTGAAAGTCAGAAAGTCCATCAATTTTCAATATGAAATGACCTTAATAAACCAAGAATCATAGAAGATATTAATGCAATAAGGCTTAGATTGTTTCGGAATTCATTTATTCAAATTTAAAAAGTTTTATTCCTTGTTTAGGCAAAGTAAAAGCAGAAATTAATCAATTAAAGAAATTACAAGTAGAAGAAAGATTCTACACCAACAATCGCGCCAAATTGGGAAATGGTTAAAAATGATAAGTTTGCTTCGGGAAATGATTAATCCCAATTAGAAATTGATTAGAATGCAATAAACAGAGCAGCAGCATAAAAAAATAAAATGCCGATCAACCCGATTTTTTCAGATCCGATTAGATAAATACATAGAATAAAAAAAATAATACTTGATCCAACAAACACCAAACGACATGATGTATAAACAGAGCAAGTACAACCATATAAACACAGAGTATATGCAAATACAGATCTGAATTAATTGAAGCAATGCCATTTACTCGTAACAGATCAACATAATTAACAAAAACCCACATGACAAAACTAAATCTTTCGCTGAAATTAGATAGAATGTGATTATCATCCAAACCCGACTCCAATATTGCCAACAAAGAGAGGAGGAGCCTAGGAGGAGATGGTTGTCTCTGTCAAAACCCCACCCATCCCCTTTCTCACCCCACCATGAAAATCAGCCACCGACAACATTACCCAACGTCGGCATGGTCGTCGGTGACGACCACATGGTTCTTCTCCTTATCATCCAAACCCGACTTCAATACTGTCACATCCCAACCCGATTCGCAGTCCGAACTCATTTGAAGCGGCGGCGTAACGTTGGCCAGGCTGGTGGAGGAAGGGGGAAAACTGAAATAAATTACGGTGGCTAGGCTTGCTGATCCCACATCGAAATCTAATTGATAAAGCACAAGAATATATGCCTATAAATAAATGGGCCTTTCAGAGAAAAGACTCTTGAGCTTCCTCGGCCTGTCAATTGGGTTGGAAGATGGATAGTTAATATTATAAAATATATTAGTAAAACGAACGGGAAATAAAGATTTTTTGTCAAAATAACTAATTCTGTTAACTTTTCCGTTAAAATAAGAATTTTCATAAACTTTTCCGTTAAAACAAGAATTTCCGTTTCATAGGCATTTTATATATATAGAAGATATTGAAAGTTTCGGACGAATAATTTTTAAGTGGAATGAATGCATGTGGAATCATTTCTATGTCTCTTGATGTGTTATTGAATGCATCTCTTGCTTTATATTTTGGCACACTTGTAATCAATCAAAACCAATGGTGGTAACCACAAAGTGATTCTACAAGTAATATCATTGTAACCAATTTACACCTAGATTTTTGATGTGTGTATTATGGATGACCTCAGTAATTTTTTAGTTCTGTTTCTAAGCAGCCAGGAACTTACAGGAGATACTTCTCAGTTCCTCCTATATATAATTTTTTGGCATTGTCCAGAGTAAGTAGGGGGGAAGATACATAATTGTCAATTTTTTTTATTTTTTATTTATTTATTAATTTTTTTCGAAGATGCCACAAGTTATTGAGATTAATTTCCAGATTCAAAAACAGAGGCTTTGCATTTTGGAAACTTACTCTAGACTATAGAATGGTGTTCATTCTAGGAACCAACTTTATTTCCATATAGGTTAGTTCTTCATTTACATATCCTTATACGTTTGTAGAATTTAGTTGCGGAGATGTTCAGAAGTTGGATGTCAAGTTGAAAGGTGTATCTATATTTCCGCATTGCCAAAACTGTGGTAGCTAAATTTGGTATATAAAAGTCAATTTATTTTCTGAAGCTGACATTTTACTCAGTTTCTCTTGAAGCTTTAGCTTTTCCTAATGTTATCTCTGAGCAAGTCAAGATTTTCAACAAGGTTCTCTAGAAAATTATTTTGTTTTTAGATTGAGGTTTCCGTGGCATCAACTAAATAACTTCTTGACTTCTCTTTATTTATATTATAACAATACTCTCCCCAAGATAAAATTATTGTTAAAAGTACAATCCTCCACCAGATACTTGATCGGATGTGACAATGATCTTGCTAAGTTGCACACTAAGCACCCTGAACTCTGTGACAAGGTTGGTGGCCTTTTAGCCATGCATATAGATGATCTTCGAGCTTTAGCACCTATGTGGATCTCAAAAACGGAAGAACAACAAGAGGACAAAACTCATTGGGGAACAAATTATACTGGCGATATATATGGAACAGGGTGGATCAGTGAAATGTATGGATACTCATTTGGTGCCGCAGAGGTAATTTGTTTTATTCAGTTTATCTTATGCATTCCATCCTTCTCAGGTGGTCTTGACTCGAGTACATACAATTTCTTTTTTTTTTTTTGAGAAATTGCATCATTGATTCCCCAACGTTTAAAAGGATTTCTTATTGTTCTTTATCCTGTACGTATGCATATTTATATCCTGTATCTTGTTGTTGCTTTTTCAGGTGGGACTTCGTCACAAAATAAATGATAACTTGATGATTTACCCAGGATATACTCCAAGAGATGGCATTGAGCCCATTCTTATGCACTATGGCTTGCCTTTTAGTGTTGGAAATTGGTCATTCAGTAAATTAGAACACCATGAAGACGATATTGTGTACGACTGTGGGCGGCTCTTTCCTGAACCTCCTTATCCTAGAGAGGTAACTGATAATGTGCTTATTGAAATGGATGATTTGGTTATAATATATGAACCGCCTCAACATGACATCTTATGTGCAGCTGGATTCAATTTTCAATAATGATTGGACGCACACAGTTTTCAAAAATCCGTGGTTTGGAGATTTGACCCATTTTCCGTGTTCCTATACTGTGTCAAAACTTTCATCTAAAACTGAAAGCTTAAACTATTGGAGAGGTGACACATTTATTTTCAAATTGAGTCTTCGACAATTTTTAGGCTCATTCCTTATTCTCGTTCTGTTATTATTTCCTTTGGCTGGAACTGCTGTATGCCCTAGCTTACGATGTAATTCCGCACTTTATTTGAAAATCCTTGTAGTTTGAACATAAATTTAAAATCTAAGCTTACAAGAATATAAATGCGTCATTATTCTATGATGCACCGACACGGATACGTGTTGGATACGTCGACACGCGATTTTTTTAAAAAACACATGCATGACACGTTGATTAAATTCTTAAAATTTCTTCATTTATATAGTATAAATTTAGTTTTGTACTTGTTATTAATTTTTCTTTTTGAAATCTTTTAAACATATTCACCTATTTGTTACTTGCTAATAACTTTGAATTAACAATATATAATGTTTCTAATATAAAAAGAAAACTGACTACGGTGTTCGAGAAGTGTCGGTATCGAGTCGGACACAGACACGGACACGCTACCCTAATTGAAGTGTCTGTGCTACATAGTTATTATTTTATGCTTAAGTTTTTGTCCATTTGTCGGCTTCATATTCATTATAGACTGACCTGCACTGCACCGAGCTAGAAATGAATTGGGTTTTACCTTTAGTCAACTCCTTGATTTCCTAAGGAATCAACTATGAAAAGGGTATATTGAGAAAACTAATATTGTTCTCCAACGTATGTTTCTTTCTTTCTTTTTTTACTATGAGTTACTTAATTGATCATTTCTAATAATATTTAATAACAATCTTACATATTGGTATACATCAACAAACTAGTCACTAGTTGTCTGTTTGAATTTGTCCAAATGAAAGCTCTTAGCATCTCTGGCTCAATATAATGAATTTCGTTGACAATCTAACTGTGCCTAGAAATTGAATTTTGAGATAAGATTATTTTGGCGTTGAGTTTTATGGTGATAAGAAATTTCCATGTAGTAATACCTGTGCTTGCCCAAATTCTCACCTTGACTTTCAAGGAAGTTCAAAACTTCAACAATGGGTAAAAATACTGATCCTTTATAATGGGAAGGCTCGTAGCTGATGTTTATGACTTGTCTTATTTGTTCAGACATCAGGAAACAGAGCAGGTGTTGGAATAAATACATAATAATAACTTATTTAATGTTAGATCCATCTTTGGAACTTATGTGTATGCCTCTGGATAAACTATTCGATTTCATAGGATGTTGTGTTTGCAATACACATGCTAAAGGAGAATTTGGTATCTTAAAGTGCCACCAACTGCTGTACCTTGTTTCTTTGTGACTATATGAGCTTGTACTTCTCTTAAATCATTTACTTATAAGTAAATAAGTAAAAAAAAAACAAGTGACTTCTTTATTGATTGAAATTGTAGAAACTTATTTTTACAGTATGTTAAGAACTACCTGTTAAAGTAACCTTTTTTACTTTAATGTTAGAAAAAAGTAACTTATCCAAACATGTTGGGAACCTACAAGTTAACTTTACTTCTTATAAGCTTAGCCAAACATGCTCGGTTGAGTATGATCTGAAGAGTACTCTTCGGTGCAGGTAAAAGGAATGGAAACAGATCCAAACAAAAGGAGGGCGCTATTTCTAAACCTAGAATGTATCAATACCCTGAATGAAGGTCTTCTACTGCAACATGCAGCATATGGGTGTCCCAAGCCGAAGTGGTCAAAATACTTGAGTTTTTTGAAGAGTAAAACGTTTGCTGAACTATCTCAGCCAAGATTAGTGACTCCTAAAAGTCTTCAAATGATGGAGGTTGAGCATACACAAGCACATGAACAACATGCTGGCAACCCTGGAAAGCCATATCCAAAAATCCACACCATTTTCTCAACAGAATGCTCCCCTTACTTTGATTGGCAGACTGTGGGGCTTGTCCACAGTTTTCACCGGAGTGGCCAACCTGGAAATATCACTAGACTTCTTAGTTGTGCGGAAGAAGACTTGAAGCAGTATAAAGGCCATGATCTAGCCCCCACCCATTATGTTCCATCCATGAGTCGACATCCACTAACTGGAGATTGGTAATGTCTTTTGCTTTTTCTGAAATTCTTAATCAATTTTGTCAACTTTTGGGATCATTGGCCTATATGTTTCAAATTACGTTGCATAATTATTCTGCTGAACTATTAGTTTACTTAGACTTGGGAGTGGAGGGGTCTCAAGAAATAATTTTAAAGGAATGAAGGAACTTTTCTCCTGTCATGTAATTTTCAGTGTCATCATGACTCTGTTTCAACAGACTGACCTCCTCCAAAGGCATCTTGCATTCTTTACTGCACATTACATCTTCATGACCCAAAACCCTCTGTGGAACTCCTGTTCCTCTTTTATATCCATGATTAACTGGAAATTACTCCTGAACTCATGTGGTAAAACTATATTCATCTCTTTCAATTAATGGCAACAAGATTGCTTTATAAGCTATCTAGTGAGGTCTAGTTGACTTAGGATGTAATTAAATAGTTATAGGAAAAGTGGAAAGGGGAGAGAAGAGAAAGGAGGGGGACAGAGAAGAAGAGGGGGAAGATAGAAGGACGGATATAGAAATGAGAGAAGAATTAGATAGACGAAAGCATAATTTAAGAGAGTATCAAAGTTGTATTAATTTACATTCCATAATTATAAAGGGATTTGAATTAGTTCTAATTAAAGCATAAAAATACTATAAAATTTATGAAATCAAACCCTAATTATGTTTCCTAAAATAAGAATCAAAATTGGAAATTAAATTAAATAATATATATACTAATATTTCTCGACGGAGAGAACTCAATTTCAACAAGATAGACTATAACTTCTTGATCAAGGAGGGTGATCTTTTTTCCTAACAAAATAATAGATCTAGTTAGATGATGACAATTGAATAGGAAAAATATTTCCAAGCATCTGATTTGAGCAATGAAGACGATCTTTTCTTTTAATCAAGTAGCGACTAGGAACTCTAAGAAGCAACGGCTCGTGCAACTTATTCACTAAAACTACCAAATAGTTCACATAAGGAGCATAATGCAGTAGCACAGTAGACTGGCCTGCGGAAACAAATGATTTCAACAATGGTGGCTCGACTATGCTCCTATAAGGAAGCAATTCTACTATATTGAAAACAAAACATTCATTTAAGTGTAATGAACAATCAAATAAATTAAGTTTGAGTTAGTGATCCATTTTTTCTTTACATTTTTTGAAAATTGTGCCAAATAAATTCATAAACAGGCATAAAAATTACCATAAAAACATCTATGCCTAAATTGTATGTCGAAACCACTCTTAAGTTTCATGACTGAAAATAATTTATCTTTTAATCTTGACATGAAAATCAACAAAGTATGGAATGAAAGCATTATGATTCTAATTTGTAGGCTACAATCGAATGTCGATAGAAAAAGTATGTGAATGAACAATGACATTGGAAAACAATATGGCAACCCGAGGAGTATCACATAGTGGTGGTAAAGCCATATTAAAGTGAACTTAAAATTCATAAAGGATTTGTCAAAGTCAACTTCAACATGAAATCAAGGACATGTGGACTATTTGGCTTAGGTGGCAGCACTATAATTAATTCATCATTCTTGCTATCATAATATTCAATTGACTCAACTATAGAGACCTTATCATCTTCCACAGGGCAACATAGCTAGACTTGAGAGGTGACGGTTGACACTAAGGTGGTAGACTTAGTGTATGATATACTTTGCGAAGACAAAAGGATATATGTGAAAGTTTGGCTTGTCGGTAAGTATCATCTAAGGATTGAATTTTAAGAATGTTGTCAGGTAAGATTTAAGGATATAATCCATTAGGAAACGTAGATGCTATAATGTGGGAAGCTTCATAAATATCACGACTATGAGATAGCTCTTTAAAGTATATTCTTTATGGATGTTATTAGTGGAAACGAAAGGAAACTTTATTTTATCCTCAAATGAATTTTACATTGGAATATAAATACAAAATTATCTAACTGATTACCAAGACTAATACAAAAATGACATGTGGACTAACTACCATAACTAAGGGTGTGTTTGAGCCACATTATTTTGGAAGAATGTATTCTGAAATAGTAGATTGATGGAGAATGCGTGGTTGAAAAAGAAGAAAAAGTTATTGATGTGATATAAAATATTATTTTATTAAAGAATATGTGGTTGAAATTAAGTAGAAGAATGAGAATGAAAACTTTAATGTATACCAAACATGGGCTAACTAACTAATTATCAACTTCAGCTTCTAACTGCTCTATTCAGCTCCTTGCCTTTTTCCAGCTGCTTCCCTATATCCAACTCATCTAGCTCAGAGTTCCAATACGCCCTTTCAAGATGGACTGTGAGGATTGATAACAACCATCTTGGCCATTAAGGAAAAAAGTAGATTGGCAGGTAATGGCTTAGTAAACATATCAGCCAGTTGATGTTGAGTAGAGTACGAACAGGAAGAAGTTTGATAGAGCCATCAGTAATTTTGTCTCGGATGTAGTGACAATCAATCTCAATACGTTTGGTTCTCTCATGAAAGATAAGATTGGTAGCAATATGAATAGTAGCCTGGTTGTCACAAATTATCAAAGCAGGGTCAGGAGATGGCACGTGAAGATCAAAAATCAATTGTTTAATTCAGATAAGTTCACTGTTAGTTGAAGCTGACGATCTGTATTCAGCTTCAGCTGAGCATCGAGATAAGGTATTATATTTCTTAGCTTTCCAAGATACCAAAGAGTCACTAAGAAAGACATAAAAACTAGTAACTGATTTCCTGGTATCAAGAACCCCAATCCGCATCAGCAAAGGCGCGAAGCTGGAAAGAAGATTGGCTGAAAATAGAAGGCAAGTCTTGGCATTGCCTTAAGGTATTGTAGCAGATGATGAACAACATTTAGATGTGGTTGTCTGGGCTGACAAACGAACTGGTTCAATTTGTGAACAGCGAAAGTAATATCAGGCCTAGAAATGGTTAGATATAATAACCGGCCAATTAACCTCCTGTACATAGACGCATCAGCAAGAAGATCACCTTCAAAAGAGCATAAACGAACCTTTGGATCCATAGGTAAAATGGCTGGTTTGCAGGCCATGAATCCAGTGTCTTCTAAGATCTGAAGTGTATATTGACTTTGAGAGAAGAAAATCCCTTTATGAGATCGAGCAATTTCTAGTCCAAAGAAATACTTCAGCTTGCCAAGATCCTTGAGTTTAAACTGGCTATGGAGAAAGGATTTTAGGGAATCTATGGCATTTCAATCAAAACCCGTGATAATATCGTGAACGTAAACCAGTAAAGCTACAAATGAATTCCAGACCTTTTAGTGAATAAAGAATAGTTTGTGTAGATAATTCTGAGGGAAAAAATTCATTCTCTTATTGAACAATTAGGAGAATATATATACAGGAATGAGGTCAGTTTAGATCCTCGAAATTAGGAAACAAAATCAGCCTAGAATCAGTCTAACTAAGGTAAGTAAATATGAGAGAATATTTAGTTACCTTCTATTCCTACTTTCCTGCTATACACATGATTTTAAATTACAAGTAAATATTTTATTCCTAACTTCCTAGACAACTTTCTACACTCCCCCTCAAGCTGGGCTGTATATGTTTGTCATGCCGAGCTTGGAACATAATTCGTGGAAGTTAGGGCGATGGAGAGCTTTTGTTAAGATGTCTGCTGTTTGATGTCGAGTTGGAATATAGTTGAGAGCAATTACTTTGCCTTCAATCTTTTCATTGATGAAATGACGATCAATCTCCACATGTTTAGTCCTATCATGATGAACTGGATTCTTAGCTATAGCTATCGCTGATTGACTATCACTCCTCATGTCCACCGGACCATCTGACTTAACTTTTAGCTCCTGTAATAGCCTCTTCAGCCAAATTCCTTCGCATATTCCAAGTGCCAAAGCTCGAAACTCTGCTTCAGCACTGCTTCGGGCAACCACAGGCTGCTTCTTGCTTCGCCAAGTTACTAAATTTCCCCACACAAATGAACAATATCCTGACGTCGATTTTCGATCTGTAGGTGAACCAGCCCAATCAGCATCTGTGAAAACCTCAACTGTCCTGTTTGTCATTTTTCTGAACAATAGTCCCTTACCAGGATCCCTTTTGAGATATCTCAAGATTCGATATACAGCCTCCATGTGTTCCTCGGAAGGGTTGTTCATGAACTGACTAACCACACCGACTGAGAAACCAATATCCGGGCGTGTATGGGCTAGGTAGATCAGTTTCCCTACTAGGCGTTGATATCTACCTTTATCCACTGCTGTACCATCAGTTCGAACCCCTAGTTTTGTATTGGGATCCATAGGAGTGTCAACTGGTTTGCACCCCACCATTCCTGTTTCCTTGAGAAGGTCGAGAACATATTTACGCTGTGACATCGAAATACCTTTGCTTGATCTAGCCACTTCCATCCCAAGGAAATACTTCAGGTTTCCAAGGTCTTTAATCTCGAATTCCCTAGAAAGCAACCCTTTTAGATGATCCATTTCTTCCCAGTGGTTTCCTGTAAGAACTATGTCATCAACGTATACAATAAGGGCAGCGAGTCTCCCATCCGTAGCATGTTTGACAAATAAGGTGTGGTCGGCTTGACATTGAACATAGCCATCCCTTTTGAGTACTCTGGAGAATCTATCAAACCATGCCCGAGGAGACTGTTTTAGGCCATATAACGACTTCCTGAGCTTGCACACTTTGTTGGAGGTGGTAATGTTTTCAAACCCTGGAGGTACATCCATGTATACATCTTCTTCTAGATCTCCATTTAGGAAAGCATTTTTTATATCTAGCTGAAACAGAGGCCAATCCTGGTTTACTGCCAAGGATATGAGTACACGGATGGTGTTTAGCTTTGCAACTGGAGCAAAGGTTTCTTGGTAGTCGATGCCATATGACTGAGTAAACCCTTTTGCTACGAGGCGAGCCTTGAACCTTTCCACACTACCATCGGCTTTGTGCTTAACTGAGAATATCCACTTACACCCAACAGTTCATTTTCCAGGAGGAAGAGTGGTGATAGTCCATGTTCCATTCTTTTCAAGAGCTCTAATTTCTTCTAGAGTGGCTGCCTTCCATTCGGGTTTTTGTAAGGCTTCATGGATTGAGTTGGGAATTTGGACCTGATCAAGCTTGGTTACAAAAGCTCTGAATTTTGGCGATAACTTTGCATATGACAAGTGATTATGAAGAGGGTGTTGTGTGCATTGTCGAACACCTTTCCGTACTGCAATTGGAAGGTCTAGATCTGAACTAGATTCTGGAATTTGATCAGATAAAGGAACTGGAGTGATATCAATCTTACCTTGCATATTTTCATTGGATTTTGGAATCGAGGAAGTGTCTTGATCATGCTGAGTTTGTACAGGCTGTACTGGAGCTTGTTCCTGACATCGGCTCTTCCTTGTATAGACTTGCAGTTTCTTTTCAATTGCAGTTTGGTTCGGGACAGGTTGAGCTATAGGACTCAGACTCAGGATAGAAACAGGACCAGAACCATTCTTAGGTGACTCGGGGGATGAATCGATTGTGACAGGGTTTGATTCAATTGGTGGAGAAGTGAGAATTTGTGGCTGAATAAGTGAGTTCCAATCCCAATTCTGAGATTCCATCATGCTATTCTCCCCCTGAATTGAAGAATTGGGGTAGAATGGTTGATGTTCAAAAAAAGTGACATCCATGGAATGAAAGAACTTCTTTGTGAGAGGGCAATAACATTTGTAACCCTTTTTGTTGGATGAATAGCCCAAAAGTATGCATTCAGTGGCCCTAGGATCCATTTTCCCTCGGTGTGGTGCATGAATGTGTACAAATGCTGAACAACCAAAGACCTTAAGTGGAATCTGAGTAATGAGATGAGAATTGGGAAAGGCTTCCAGAAGTGATTGGCTAGGAGTTTTAAAATTCAAAATTCGAGAGGGCATCCTATTAATGAGGATAGCTTCACCCCAAAATCTCTTAGGAACGTTTGAGGTAAACAACAATGAACGGGCAACCTCGAGAAGGTGGCGGTTCTTTCGTTCAGCCACACCATTTTGTTGGGGTGTGTCAACACAAGAACTTTGGTGAATAATCCCGTGAGTTTGCGAATAATCCCCCAAGACAGAATTGAAGAAGTCTCGGGCATTATCTGTCTTTATAATTTGAATATTTGTTTTGAATTGATTTGGTATCATAAGATGAAAGGTTTTGAAAATTTGGCTAGTTTCAGACTTGTCTTTCATTAGAAATACCCAACTTAGGCGTGTGTGATCATCAACAAATAATAGAAACCATCGAGCCCCAGTAATATTTGCAACCCTCGAGGGACCCCAAATATCACTGTGTATAAGGGAAAAAGGGTGAGAAGATTTATATGGTTGAGATGGATAAGAACTACGTTTGTGTTTGGACAATTGACATATATCACAATGAAAAAATTTGGAACTTTTATTGATAAATAAGAATGGAAAGAGTCGTTCAAGATACATAAAATTTGGATGACCTAGGCGGTAGTGCCACATCATAATTGCACTATCTTTATTGGACAGACTTGAAGACAAAGAAATACTAGATAACTGACACTTTGGACTGACTGGAACGTTGCTGCAAGATTTTCCTTCGGGAGAGTCATTATGGTTGAGGAGATAAAGACCTGCACAAAGCTCAGCATTGCCAATCATCTTCCCCGATCCCGAATCCTGAAAAACACAATATTTTGCAGTAAATTTAGTTATGCAGCCCAAATCATGGTTAAGTTTGCTTACAGACAGTAAATTGCAATCTAGTTTTGGCACAAATAAAACAGATTGTAGGACAAGATTTTCTGATAGAATAACAGTGCCAATGCCAGCCACTTTTGAGCATGATCCATCAGCTATTCGGACTGAGATAAAGTCTTTGCACAGGTTATAGGATGAGAGCAGGGATTGGTTTCCAGTCATATGATCTGATGCCCCTGAGTCAACAATCCAAGTATTTGAGGAAGCCATGGCTGCACCAAAAGCGATGGATGTATTACCTCTGTGAGCAGCACTTCCAGTTCCAATGATAGCAGGGGCTGGCTGGATGTTTGCTTGGCTAAACAACCTTTGAAGAACCTCTAGTTGATCTTTGGTGAAAGGAGCTTGAGTAACAGTAGCAGTTGCTTCAGTAGTGGCTGCATACCCGCGGCTGTCACGCTCATTAGACCCTCTAGTAGGCTTCCAACCCACAGGTTTTCCATGGAGTTTCCAGCAGGTGTCCTTTTCATGCCCTGGTCTCCTGCAATGGTCACACCACGGCCTCCCTTTCCTAGGCTTGTTGTCATTCAAATGTTGAGAAGAACCACGGGCAGCATGAGCAGAAACATCTTCTTGTGAAGTCAGGGACCCATGTGTAGTAAGGGCTGAACTTTCAGAGGTTGGCAATGTCCCAGATGGTCCTAGCATGACTTTTCTCCGACTTTCTTCCCTTCGGACTTCTGAAAAAGCTTCTCGTAGGTTAGGAAGAGGTTTAGTTGCAAGGATTCGACCCCGGACTTCATCAAGGGATTTGTTCAGTCCCATGAGAAATTTGAAAACTCTTTTAGTTTCCACGACTTTCCTGAATTTGACCCCATCTTCTGGACACTTCCAATCATGGGTTTCAAACAAGTCTAGTTGCTGCCAATGGCGAGTGAGATTAGTGAAGTAGGTTGTTACAGACCCATCTCCTTGTTTGAGATCCTGGAGAACACTTTCAACGTGAAATAATTCAGAAGTATTCTCACTGCTGGAGTAAGTCTCACGGGCAGCCTCCCAAATTTCCTGTGCTGTAGAATAGAGGAGGAAATTTTCGCCAATCTCAGTGGTCATGGAGTTAATCAACCAAGACATAACCATGTTGTTTTCAGATCGCCATGCCTTGTAGCGAGTATCAGACTTGTTGGGCTGTTCTGCCGCTCCTGTGAGGTAATCATCACGCCCTTTGCCACTGATGAACATCATCACCGATTGAGACCATTGTAAATAATTGTGACCATTTAATTTGTGACTGGTCACAGGGACAAGGTTGGTCTCAGATATAGCAGGGGTGAATGAGGATGATGAGCCAGCAGGAGAGGAGATGCTGGTTAAGGAGGACTGGTCTGTTTCGGCCATCGTTGATGGAAAAGAAAGGCAGGGAAAAACAGGAGAGATCAATATTAGGGTTCTTGGCCAGATTAGGGTTCAAAGACCAGCTCTGATACCATGTAGATAATTCTGAGGGAAAAAATTCATTCTCTTATTGAACAATTAGGAGAATATATATACAGGAATGAGGTCAGTTTAGATCCTCGAAATTAGGAAACAAAATCAGCCTAGAATCAGTCTAACTAAGGTAAGTAAATATGAGAGAATATTTAGTTACCTACTTTCCTGCTATACACATGATTTTAAATTACAAGTAAATATTTTATTCCTAACTTCCTAGACAACTTTCTACAGTTTGAGTTCGATTGATGATAACCATGTGAGACAAGAGCATTGGAGAATTTTGAGAACCAATGTCTTGAGGCCTGTTTAAGCCCATAAATGGACTTATGTAATCTGCAAACCAACTTATTTGAATTCTGTGTATTACCAGTGGATTGTTTTATGTAACCCAGCGGTAGATCCATAAAAATCTCTTCAAATAAGTCACCATTTAAAAATGCATTGTTCACATCAAGATGTCAAAGAGATTGAATAAGATTCCGAAGATCGTAAAAAATTACGACTATTATAGATAGATTGTTTCTACCATTAATTAATATTGTAATTGATTGCTTCCATATTTAGTTGTTATTTTGGTTCTATATAATGAGAGAATCTCTCACATAGAGGGATATCGAGTCTTTTATTGAGTATATTTGACATGGTATCAGAGCATTTTTCGTAGAATTTTTTCTTGTTTTCTTGGTTAGGTTTTCTCAAGGCGTGAAGAGTTTTTTGCTCCTCCCGTCCGGTCTTCGTCAAATTGAATCAATTGTTTCTTTTTCTGACGAGCAGCCAATTTTTTTTTGAATAAACACGATCCTTCTCTCATTATTATCCAAGTTGTTAATGATGATGGTTCACTTCTCCTTTGTACTATAAAGGCAAGATGTTCTGCCCTTGTAGATTCTAGAATTCCTTTGAAATATCTTGTCGTTGCCATAAGTTGTCTATCAGAAGATGAGTATTTGTATTGGATCCCAACAAGCTAGAAGAACAAAATATGAAGGCACTGGTATATTTAGTTGCCCGAAACTCGATTCTGTCTATACTTGATGAGGAATCAGTGGAAGTAGGAGAATCAATTTGAAAATGGAATTATCACATTTTTTACTTGTGAAGAATATTATAAATTGTATATAATAAACTTGTTTCTATTACCAAGTAAAAGACCTTATTTATAGGGTTACAAATAACTGTAAAAGGAAATAAACATAAAAAGAAATATTATGTAATCTACTACTAAGGAAAGTAATTATACACTAAAAGGAAATATTATAATTGCAATCTTTGACGATCTCTAGAATCTTATTCAATATCCTTGACATCCCCCTCAAATTGATGCTGGTAAAATCATCAATTTGTAATCATGAATTGACGACGATGACAATACTTGTACCCACGAAGAAGAAATCCAAATCAAAACAACCAACGACGAAAAGTACTGATGACGAGAGACCAAGAACAACAAAGAACCACTCCAAAACTACTTCAAGAACACTCCAAAGAAACAACGAGAACAAAAAACAAACCAAATTTTCAATCCCATCAACTGGGCCAAATTGCAAACCAAATTTCCAAATGAATTAAACCAAATTCCAGATGAACTGGACATATACTAAACCAAATACCAGATGAACTGGACCAACTAAACCAAATTCCAAATAAACTGGATCAAGTTCCAGATTATCAAAAGCTAAAGAAACTCTAAACAAACTGTAGATTACCAGAAGCTGAAGAAACTCCAAACAAAGTGTAGAAACTGAGTTGTGGCCACCAGAATGTGATGCGACTTTGTAGTGATACATCCGAAAAGAAAAAAAGAAAAAAAGAAAAACATTGGTAGCCGGACGAGCGGCTCAAGGCCGCTCGCCGGAATCGAAATTCAAATGTTAATTTGTTTAGGATCGAAACTGCTCTGGTACCATGTGAAGAATATTATAAATTGTATATAATAAACTTGTTTCTATTACAAAGTAAAAGACCCTATTTATAGTGTTACAAATAACTGTAAAATGAAATAAACATAAAAGGAAATATTATGATTGCAATATTTGACGATCTCTGGAATCTTATTCAATATCCTTGACATTACTCATGGTGTTATGTCAGTGAACGATTACTTTCAGTGTCTCGAACAAGGACGTGTTGCAATCAAGCCGCTGTTTGATTTTCTTAAAAAAAGTTGCGATCTAAGGTACAAAATGATGTATCTATAGCCGGTTGAATTTATTGAGGGCAATGGTGTAGAATCTTAGCATCAGAAAATACTTTGATTTTCTTTTTATTTACAAGTCAAAAGAACGAAACAAGAACAAGAATTTTGAAAAATAAAATGTAGAAGTCGTTTATCGAAACTTAAATGTAAATGTATACTTATCGATTCTTAGCAAGTGCATAAAGCTCAAATTATTTTCATAATCCATCACTTGCATAAAAATACATTTCATTCATAATATGAAATAGATTTTGAAAATGCAATTTAAAACAAAAAAACAAAAAAAGGTTCCAAGTTAACCGGTTGACTTCGGTCGACCGAAGTCGCTGTTTCGAAAATCCAACGGTCTAATTTGCAACGGCTATATTTTGATCAACCGAAAATTTCGGTCAACCGAACTTACCCGAGAGTGCTTCTTTTAGCTCTATAAATACCAATCTCTTTTGCATTCAATTCTAACAACTTACAAGAGATTTTGTAAGAGCTTATTGATTGAAACTCATTGAAATTACTTGAGTTTAAATTCTATTTCATTTATTACAAAAGAGTTTCTTGATTGATTCAACATATTTCATTCATCTTATCAAGAAATCTTTTTAGCAAAGAACTTTTTACAAACTTCATCTATTTTTCATTCTTGGTAGAAATTTTCTTTGCTAACACTTTGATTTAAGTGTAAATCTCTCTTCATACTTAACTTATATTATTTGTTAAGAGAGATCATTGGTTGAAAAATTTTGATACAAAGATACAAACTATTTCATTATCTATTGTTCATTCTTGATAGAAGTTTTATTTGCCAACACTTTTATTAAAGTGTAAAATCTTTCTTCATACTTAACTTGTATTATTTATTAAGCGAGATCATTGTTTGAAAACTTTGATACAAAGATACAAACTATTTCATCATCCATCATTCATTAAAGTTTACAACAAAAACACTTGAGCTTTATTATTTGCTATATATTGAAGTGTTATTCTAACTCTCTAATACTTAACTTGATTATATCATTAGTTAAGAGGGTTTCTTCAATTGTAAAATTATCACTTACATTTTGACGGTTTCGAGAGTCTTGTAAAAATTCGATTGTAAGGATAGGTGCTCCTTGTTGTAAGTCACCTAAGGATAAGTGCTCCTTGTTGTAAGTCACTTAAGGATAAGTGTACCTCGTTGTAAGTCACTTAAGGATTTGTACTCCTTGTTGTAAGTTACCATTATAGTGCATTTGGCATTGCTCGTGACGGAGAGTTTGGTAACGGGGACGTAGAACACATTGTGTATCGAACCCCATTAAATTGGTTTGTTATCTTTACATTATTGCACTTTACTTTACATTGCCATTTATATTGTGCTATATCCATAATTGAATTAAGTTATCGTATTTGTATATTTACTTGTTATATTACACTTTGCATTTATATCTTGTGTATTGAATAGTTTTGAGATTGAGTGTCGAAAAAGTTTTAAAAACCAATTCACCCCCCTCTTGGTTAGTTAATCTTGGACTAACAAGAACAACATCACGAAATGGATCAATTGAGTTATTAGAGTGAGGAATAGAATGAAAGGGAAAAAGTTGTTCGTGAAAAATGACATCTCTGGAAATAAGGAAAGTTTTTGATTGAATGTCATGTAGTTTATAACCCTTTACTCCAACTGGATATCCAATGAACACACAAGATTTGGCTCTTGGATGGAATTTTGAACAATGAGAGACTAAAGTAGAAGCAAAACACAAACATCCAAAGACTAAGAGATTTGTAATTAACAACTGAATTGTAAAGAAGTGAAAAAGGAGTGTTGTTGTGAAGGATAGGTAAAGGTGTTCTATTGATTAGAAATGTGGTTGTAAGTACACAATCTCCCCAGAATTTAACAGGTACATTGGATTGGAAAAATAGTGCTCTAGCTACATTAAAAAGATGTTGATGTTTTCTTTCAACAACAGAGTTTTGTTTAGATCGGTCATCACAGGAGAATTGATGAATAACACTTTGGATGCAAAGAAATCATCAAGTTTCAGTTCTTTTGCATTATCAAATCTGAACTTCTTGATCAACTTGTGAAATTGAGTTTCAATGAGTGTGAAAAACTTAGGAATGATGAACTCAGTATCTGATTTTTGTTTCATAAGATACATCCAAGTGAATCGTGTGCAATCATCAACTAAGGTAAGGAAATATCTGTGGCCTGCATAAGTTGGGATATGATATGGTCCCCAACTATCACAATGAACTAGATCAAAAACATTTTGAGATAGATGATTATTTTATATAAAGGAAAGTCTCCTCTATTTTGCTAATGGACAGACATCACATGGGACATTTTTATTAAAGCTACTACAAGACAATTGCAATTGATCCTTTAATTTCTCTAATTCTTGGAAAGATAAAAGTCCAAGTCTGTGGTGCCATCGTAGTATACAAGGATTCTATCATGATTTGGTAAACTGACGTAGGCATTCTGAATAGGCTTCATTGTATAAAAGGCTGATTTTGTGAAACATATATGAGATGTAGCTCCTGAATCCACCACCCAGCAACTAGGAGAATTGAGTTTTGAGTTGAGAGAAATGGAGAAACAAGTATCTGATATATGACCACCATTAGTATCTCCTCTTTCATCACCAATTTTAGCTGCTGTGATGTGATTGCTCAACATATTCATCAACTGTTGGTGCTGTGCAGAACTCAGGGTCTGTACAAAGTCTCCTATCATTCCCTGTGTATGTTTTGAACCAGATTCTGATACTTGATTCACAGTAGCAAGCTTAGCATGATTATTTGCAGCAGGTTGATTAGAAGTCCGTCTCTGTTTGGTCTTATATCCAGGTGGATACCCGTGCAATTTATAGCATTTGTCCACAGCATGACATTTATAGCCACAATATGTGCATACTGGTCTCTCCCTTTTCTGAAATTTATTATGAGACTGTGCAACTGGAAGTTTTCCCTCATTCTTGACATAAAAAGCCATGGATTCAGATGTTGCAACACTTGTATTAACACTTCGTTGATGTTCTTCTTGAGATACCAATGCAAATACTTTATTAATAGGAGGAATAGGATCCATTAGCAATAATTGGACTCACCTGAGCAAATGAATCATTTAACCCCATTAAAAACGACATCTCATATTCCATATGGTAGTGATCAATCAGCTTCTTGTTGCCGCCTCGTTCACATTTTCCACAAGAGCATATAGGTCTATAGTTGCTCAATTCTTCCCAAATCGTTTTCAGTTTGGTAAAATAGACTCCTACAGAAGAGTGCCCTTGGTTGAGATTCATCAATTCTTTCCTCAATTGAAATATACAAGGGCGGGTCATTCCTCTGCTGGTACCTTTCTTTGAGGTCAATCCATATTTCATACGCTGATTCAGCAAATATAATGTTGGCTGATATTTCCTTGGAAACTGAATTGAGAATCCATGAGATCACAATATTGTTGTTTCGGATCTAGGATTTAAGCAACTCAGTGTTGTCTTCCGGTCTAGACAAAGATCCATCAATGAAACCCAATATGTTTTTGACTGATATGGCAATCTTCATAGATCTACTCCATGAAGCATAATTTTCTCCGCTTAATGGTGAAGACATAAGGATCAGCCCTGGATTATGAGAGTGGTGCAAATAGCAAGGATTTAGACTATCATCAATGGTGGAATTAAAAGCTTCAGTTGCCATGATAATTCTGATCGGAATAGAATTCAGAATTTAACAGCAATGAAAGAAGAAGAAGAAGTTTTAGAATTTAAGAAGAAGACATTGCTCTGATACCATATTAGAGAAACGAAAGGAAACTTTATTTTATCCTCAAATGAATTTTACGGTGGAATATAAATACAAAATTATCTAACAAACTGATGACAAAGACTAATACAAAAATGACATGCGGACTAACTACCATAACTAGCCATGTTAATATGGCTCGCCAGTTCAAGTAGCTCTGGCTCAGCCCAGAAAAAGCCCGAGCCAGGTTGGCTCGAGCCGGGCCAGCCCGTGAAGCTAAAACAAAAAAAGCTTATAGCTTAATTTTTTTATATGTTAATGTTTAGTTATTATTTATAATACGTATAAATTGCACAAATTTTAAATTCTGAAATTTTTTTTTAGATTTTTCACGAATTTTTTTAAAAAAAACTGGCCTAGCTCTTTAAAGCTTTTGCTCGGCTTGACTCGGGCCAAAAAAAGTTTGAACCATTTTTATTGGAGCCGAGCTCGAGCAAAATGTTTCGGCTCACGGCTCGTTGACACCTCTAACCATAACTGCCTAACTAACTAACTAATTATCAGCTTCAGCTTCCAACTGCTTTGTCCAGCTCATTGCCGTTTTCCAGCTGCTTCCAGCTCAGAGATCCAATAGATGTACCTTGTTTACAATGCAAAAGAATTGATCTAGCAGTTGAGTTATATAGTTCACAAGGGAGTATTTATTACTTAATACTCGTTTCATCTCATCCAACAAAGAGACAGGGCATTGACCTAGAAAATCAATGTTATGTAAAAAGGACTTTCATAACACCTTGCAGATCCGACAAGTGACATATTAGTATGACAAAGACAGCACAAGTCATTTAAGTTGTGAATGTCAAAGAATTTTTCAAGAGTATTAGCTAATCAAGAAATAAGTCGGACCCAATGAGACCATCAAAGTCCCATAGTTGGAAAGCAACTTGCCTAGAAGGAGAATGTACGTCCCCGCCAAAGTTTCTAAATGAAGGATAATAATAGTGATAAGGGAAATACACACTATCGTAGTAACGATATAGGGGAGTGGTGTAGCTATAAGAGTTGGTATATGAGGACATGATTGTATATGATATATTTTTTTTTAACAACTTTTGTTTTTCTTTTAAATAAGAGGCCAAGATAACTGAAGAATTTTTTTTACAGATGAACTGTACCGTGAACAGTGCCGATTAATAGTAATTATGAATGTTTTTTTTGAAGATTTATTTGTTGTTGATTGCTGCTGCCTCTTTACGTTTTTGTGTTTGAATCTGACCTGCTTTGAGTATTTTTTGGAAGAAGATTTGGAGGTTGGTGGCTAGGGATGTGGTGGTGGTGGTTGAAGGTGGCCATGGATGTGGGAATAAATGTTTTGAATTTGAACGTGAAATTTGTTTGGTCAAAGGAAAACGATTTGCTCTGATACTAAATTGACGTAGCATGCACTCAAAGATTCAAACAGTTATAGGAGAAGGGGAAAGGAGGGAGAAGAAGAGAAAGGAGGGAAAAAGAGAAGAAGAGGAGGAAGATAAAAAGGGGGAAAAGAATAGACAGACAAAAGCAGAATTTAAGAGAGAGAAAATATATTTATTTGATTTGGGAGAATAATTGTTATCTTATAAATTCAAAGACATGTTACATGTGTATATACATACAGAGGATATTTCTCATTAGGAAATAATTCTAGATTTGTGCACCTACCTTATATACCTCCATTGTATATGTAAAGACTAAATTTAAGCCTAAACTAATGTATACAGCTCATAACAATTATCAAAGTTGTATGAATTACGTTACTTATATAAGGTTTAAACTAGTCCTAATTGAAGTAGGAAAATATTATACTATCTATGAAGTCAAACTCTAATTATGTTTCCTAAAATAAGCATAAAAATTGGAAACTAAATTAAATAATATCCATACTAATATTTCCATCACTAGTACCATACCAAACGCACCACCCTAAAGGTATGTAGAGGGGGAGGACACAAGGGCGGAATTATGGATAGTGGTGGTGAAGATATGTGGCTGAATTCGGGTGTGAATTGTTGGGTTACTGGCTTGTCGATGTCAAAGCCATATTCACTCTTCAGGAGCAATGTCATGGAGAAATTAAGATTGCTGGTCAAGAAGTCTCCTTTTTCAAATAATTTTTTCCTTGAATATTATGGAAATTGCAGAATAAAATGAGACACTGAAGTGCAAATACGTGATGCTGGTTTCTATAATGAACTTATAGATGTAATTTGTTTTCTATTTTGGTTTTTGAATCAGAAGCTTTTGTCATTTGCGCGTGTTTGGACTTCATTGAAATCCCAAAATGCATTTTCATATCCTGCCAGTGTGGGTCCGCACATTTGAAAAATGGTGAAAAGTAGTTAGCTGCACACTGCATTCGTTGACTAATGGATGATGACGTGGCAATTTATATGTATTGATTATTCATTTCACCCTTGCAAAAGTGATGAGAATGGTAGGGTTAAACAAGGGAGAGTATTTCTGGAATTATGGAAAAAGAGAAGGGGTAAAATTGCCTAACATGGATTCAACGGCAGGAATGATATTTTCCAAAATCTGACAAATGTACTGAACTTGAATAATTTTTAAACAATAAAAATACTGTAGAAAAATGTGATGTCCCATGAAAATCTAATTTTAATGAGATTACTTATTTTTTTAATGCTTAGTATGGTAGGTCTGGAACTTCTGAAAAAGACAGATAGTGAAAAGCTAGTAATTAATTTCTTAGCGTTTATTTTACTTATCTTATGATGCACATGTTTCTTTCATTAAATAAGTAGATGTTAGACATGGTTACGACTAGTAAAATAATATCAATGAAGGTGAATTGGACATTTTCAGTAACTTTGATTGAACTCTATATCTTCTTGAAAGCTCAGATATTAAGAAGTTCTTATACACAAAACCGAGTGCTTGTGAGATATTTCGAATGAACATGGGCACCACTAAATAATCCTAAAAAAAAAAAAAAAAAAAAAAAAGTCATGGAAAATTGAGAGGACTCGTGTTAGAAAAAAAGATCTAATCCACATTTTCAACCTGGTTTTAAGCAAAAAGAAGATTAATGTAATTTATCTTTTATAGTTCTTCGTGGGGATGCAAACAGGTTAAGCCGTCATGCAAGCTTTTCGAACTTAGCTTGAATTAGGCATGGCTTAACTTGAGTTTTCTCAAGCTTGAGTTGGCTGGACTATAGGGGACTTGTAAAACCAATTAGCCTATTCCGCCCTTCTTCTAGCCTAGCTCGAGTAAATGAAGTTTATGTTATTAGGTAGTGGTTGTTTTAAACTGAATAGTTCATTATGTTCATATTGTTATTAGCATTATTTGTGATTTTTATATGTTTTTATTTTTTAAAGAAAAGCATCAATTTGTTAAGCAGAAACTACATAAGCAACTAGAATACATGCTACAATAAAGAACATGGCTAATAACACCTGCATTTTGTTTGTGGCATTTCAGGTATCCAGCAATTAATAAGCCAGCTGCAGTTCTTCATTGGCTCAGTCATGTAAAAATAGATGCAGAGTATATAGTAATCCTGGATGCTGATATGATAATGAGAGGTCCGATTACACCATGGGAATTCAATGCAGCCCGTGGAAGACCTGTTTCCACTCCCTATGAGTACGAAAAAAGAACTTTAAAGAGCATGTTTTTGGTTAAGCTTAAAAAGTTACGAGTAAATAGTAACCTTAAAATAAATTTATAGTAAGTTAAGAGCCCTTGATGTTTTTGCCAGTAAGTTAAGAATTATATAGTAAGTTTGGTCAAAGTTTTTAAGGCAGCTTACTGGCCCTTCAAATAAATTATATAGTAAGTTGTCTTACTGACATGATAATGAGAGGTCCGATTACACCATGGGACTTTTTTTTTTACTTACAGGTAAGAAAAAGGTAAGTTATCCAAACACGCACTGTATTATTGCTTTAATTTCTTTGTGTCAAGGATATTGAATAAGATTCCAAAGATCGTCAAAGATTGCAATTATAATATTTCCTTTTAGTGTAGGATTACTTTCCTTAGTAGTAGATTGCATGATATTTCCTTTTATATTTATTTCCTTTTACAGTTATTTGTAACCCTATAAATAGGGTCTTTTACTTTGTAATAGAAACAAGTTTATTATATACAATTTATAATATTCTTCACATGGTATCAGAGCAGTTTCGATCCTAAACAAATTAACCTTTGAATTTCGTTTCCGGCGAGCGGCTTTGAGCCGCTCGTCCGGCTACCAATGTTTTTCTTTTTTATTTTCTTTTCGGATGTATCACTACAAAGTCGCATCACATTCCGGTGGCCACAACTCAGTTTCTGCAGTTTGTTTGGAGTTTCTTCAGCTTTTGGTAATCTGGAACTTGGTCCAGTTTATTTGGAATTTGGTTTAGTATATGTCCAGTTTTGGCCGGTGTTTTGGTTTTGGCCGGTGTTTTGGCGTTAGAACTTTTGTTGGAACATGAATTATATGTTCAACTAAGTTTTCCCGACAGATAGAGTTCGCTGTGTGTGTCGGCACACTTCGTCAATTTCCTTTGGAAATTCTTACTGGTGAGTGAGCTCTCTGGAGTGTCTTTGCAGTGGTTGAATCTTCGATTCTCTTGGGTCACAACTTAACCTTTTAGGTGTGGGTTCTTCTGGTCGTCCACGGTTGACTGAATTTTTTCAACGTGTGACTCTTCTTCGGTGGTTTCTCGTAGTTTTTCGTGATTTCTCGTTGTTTCTTTGGAGTGTTCTTGAAGTGGTTTTGGAGTGGTTCTTTGTTGTTCTTGATCTCTTGTCGTCGGTACTTTTCGTCGTTGGTTGCTTTGATTTGGATTTCTTCTTCGTGGACACAAGTATTGTCATCGTCATCAATTTATGATTACAAATTGATGATTTTACCAACATCAATTTGAGGGGGGATGTCAAGGATATTGAATAAGATTCCAAAGATCGTCAAAGATTGCAATTATAATATTTCCTTTTAGTGTAGGATTACTTTCCTTAGTAGTAGATTGCATGATATTTCCTTTTATATTTATTTCCTTTTACAGTTATTTGTAACCCTATAAATAGGGTCTTTTACTTTGTAATAGAAACAAGTTTATTATATACAATTTATAATATTCTTCACACTTTGTAAGAGTATCTGAAACATAATTCGCAGTGTGGATGCATCTTCTTTCTAGCTGAATCAGGAAATATGTGTTCTAATCACTCTTTTTGCTATATATTCATTCCAGCTACTTGATTGGCTGTGACAATGAGCTTGCAAAAATGCACACCCGTCATCCAGATGCTTGCAACAAGGTCGGAGGTGTGATCATAATGCATATAAATGACCTCAGGAGATTTGCTCTGCTGTGGTTGCATAAAACTGAGGAGGTCCGGGCTGACACGGCTCATTGGTCAAGAAACATAACCGGGGACGTGTATGAAGCTGGATGGATCAGCGAGATGTATGGTTACTCGTTTGGTGCAGCAGAGGTATTTCAGAACTTCTTAAAAGTGTTAAACCATTTCTATCTCATTTGAGTTTGCAGAATAGCTGAGGCAATAGATTAATATAATTACGCAATGAGTTAATATAAGTTTCCGCTGCTTGACATCCATTTCTACTCAATAATGCAGCATGTTGAAATATAATTTAAAATAATATTTTTTTCTAATTTTCCATGCAGCTGAATTTGCGGCACATCATAAGCAACAAAATTTTGATATATCCAGGATATGCTCCTGCACCTGGTGTCAAGTATAGAGTATTCCACTATGGCTTGGAATTCAGGGTTGGAAACTGGAGCTTCGATAAAGCAAACTGGAGAAACGTTGACTTGGTTAACAAATGCTGGGCTAAGTTCCCCGACCCTCCTGATCCATCAACTCTTGATCATACCGAGGAGAATGCATTACAGCGTGATTTGCTCAGCATAGAATGTGGAAATACACTTAACCAAGCTCTACGCCTACATCACGAGAAGAATAAATGCCCGGATCCCACTTCCAGGTCCTCTCCAATTCAAGAGAGTCTAGATTCCATTTCCTTGTCTCCTCCAAATCAAGAAACAGCCCGTGAGGTTACTGCTTCAAGGAAATTTGGAAAGATTGAGGAAATTAGTGCCTCAAGGAACAGTCCTGACCCCAAGAACGAATCTCGGGAATCATCGCTGCCGGCTATGGCAAATGAATCGTTCACTTCCATGAGATTTTGGATAATTGGCCTATGGGCATTTTCGATCTTTGTATTTGTCACAGTAATGTCGGCGATGCTTTCCAGTCGCAAGGGGCAGAAAAAAAGAGGTAAAAGTTTTAAGACAAAGAGACGAGCCTCGCATTCAGGATTCTGGGATTTGAATGGAAATGATAGGCATCTTCGAAGTGCTGAAATAGCTTAAAATGAAAGAGAAATTGCACCTGGAATTCCAGGGATACTATACATAAATTGCCCCGACAATGAAAACGTCATATAGAGGGAATCAGTGTAACATGCTCAAACCGGAGGCGGTCGAGATTCTAATATCCGGTTTCTTAAGGCGTATGAGGAAAGTTTTACTTTTTTTGGATCTTGTAGTTGGTTCCTCTGAATGCTGAACAGTTTCTTGGCAGAGCATAATTTAGAATCCAAAATTACAGGTGAAAACTGTTCTCTTGGAGTTGAATTTCCCCCTGATTAACTGTTAATTTTTTCTGTGCATGATGTTAGGTGATATCTATTTTGAGGTTTAGCATTCGGCATACTAAACATGGGACTGATTTTTTCTGCGATGGCAGATTAAGAACAATAAACCGCTCGTTGAAAAATTCTTCATTGTCTACTTTCAGAATCTGTATAAAATTTCATTTGGATTCTATCTGTTACTCCTATGTTGCAAGTTCATTAATTCCAGAATCTCTTTCTGCTCTCTATTCCAAAATGTAAACTTGAAATGTGCCAGAAAAACTGCAAAACAAACACTAATGAGAGAAGTCGGGTGGTCAATTCTACTCTAATAGTATTGTAGCTTTAGAATATCGCTGAGAGTGGAAGACTGAAATTTTATAATTGGAACAGTGACACCTTGTTTTACACAGAGGAAGAGTTCTACTGTTGCTTCTCTTGAATTCTAGATGAACTAAACCCAATTGGAGTATGATTTATGCTCTGTGTCAGGTCAGTCGAACTGAGCATCTTGTTGAGTTGGGCAAGTAAAGTTGTGTTGGCTTCTGTGTACACCGGACTTAGCTTCCTAGTGTTATTGACTTGTGTCTGGTGCACGTTGAGTTGAGCATTGTAGTGTTCTGTTGGCATAGATTTGAGCTTTTGCATTAGCGAGCCTAGCTTCTCCGACATCATGAGCCTTCGTGTCACGGGTTGCTTAAGCCCCGTGTTGTAAATAATTTATTTAATTCGTAAAATAGTTAGAAAATAAAAAAGAAAAAGTATGATTCTAGAGCCAAAAGACATCTACTCCCGTCATTTGGGTTTTTGTTCCGAAGTCTATTATAGGAGGTATTGGTCTTTCAAACATTTTCAAGCTTACTAGTATTTTCCCCATGCACTAACCATTGTAATTTCATACTTCCGTCTATTGTAATTTTCAGCTTTCTAGCAATCAATGAAGATGTTATTTTCATTGTGTTCAATTTCATGTTGCAAGCTTTCTTAAGATTGTAATCAAATTTACTTTCGTTTCGACACAACCGAGAAAAGGCGGAATGTAGTCTAGCGGAGCAGACTACTGCCGTACGATGTCTCTTTCTGTGCTAAGAAGAAAGGTAACTCGTGAAAGTTGGTCAGGCCTGGCCTTCATGTGGCTCGAACTAGGATCCTTTAGCTCGACGATACTTGGTGACTGACCTGGTACAAGCTCAGTGGCTCGTCTTGTAGGTGCATATCATTCCAAGTCATATAACAACTTATATATAGTTCATAAAACTTTTACACGATCTAGACTGTACAAGAAATGCAACAGATAATCGAAAAGTACTGTACAGTAAATTTTGTTTCTCCAAAATGCACATGAAAATCTAGTTTCACAGGGAAATTTTATTTGTACAAACATCGAAAGACTGCTCCATAACCAAAAACGACATATAAAGTGCAAGGGAATTAAGCAGGTACGTCATACAATTCAACTGTGTCATGCTACACTACAAGTCTATTGACTCGGGTACATCTCTTCAAGCCCTTGCATCCCGGGTCCAACGCTTCAAGACGTATCGACTAGGTACTATCTTTATATTACAATAATCGAGCACTTTCAGTGCATGGCTACATAAAATTCCAACAAATTGAAACTTCATACAACTGCAGGCAACTGAATCGTCTTCTGAGCAATATATAACTGTATACTGTCGAAGTTGGCCATAAGTACTGACTTGATATTCAGAAGAGGACGCAGTATCAACACATCGGTTAATGACAAGATTTAGATAATTTTCATATTCTAGCTGAAACAATTCAAAAATGTTTGGTGTGTATACATCCCTTGCCTGCTTCAGCATTGCCACGTCCCCCAGTAGTCTTGGCATGTGCTGACTCATATCGTAATTTGCTTCTAATTCCCTGAAACGCCAGTCATTCACCATCCTCCCAAAGTGCTTGAAAAATTGCAGAACATGTGATTCGGGCTTAAGGTATTTTTCCAAGGAAGTAATAGAATCCTCAGAGAGTCGAGAAGTTTCTATGTCCGCCGAGAATATATGCTTACCATACGGTAAAGCCCATTTCTCTCTTTCTTCAAATTTCTCATGCAACCACTTGTTTTCCCAAAGACCATATGTGTCCAACATAACCTTCCAGGAATCAACGAAATCTTCTTCCTCATCCTGATTAAAAATACAACTGCACAAGTCATTAACAAAAGAATCTGACCTGACCGTTACTTCCCTCAAATGCTCAAGTGCATTCTGGTATGAATGCCATACACAGTACCGGTGGCTTGTTTCTGGAAATTCAGATATGATTGCTTTAGAAATGGCAGCATCTTGATCAGAGAGTATTGTCTTAGGCTTTTTTCCCGACATCGCTTTAGCGAAAGTTCGAAATAGCCACTCAAAAGATTCAGTAGTGTCATCATAGAGAAATGCAGCACCAAAGACCAGCATTTGCTTATGATTATTCACCCCCAAAAAAAGTGCTAAAGGCCGCCATTCTTTGTTTAGATAATACGTTGTATCAAAGCAAACCACATTGCCAAAATCACTATAGTCTGTCATCATCTTCTCATCAGCCCAGAAAAAGTTGGTCAGTTGCTCTTCAGCATCGAGTTGTACAGAACAAAAAAAAGTTGGATCCTTTAATTGCTTACTCTGAAAGTACTGACGAATACTTTCTGCTTCATCCAGCTTTATTCTTCTTGAACATTTTGACGGGAGCCAAGTTTCACGATCTATGGGATCATAACTGAAATTGCCTTGTGCTCCTTCTCCACTTAACAACAACTCGGCAAGCGATTTTGGCTGCAAGTTAGAGCCCTCCAATGCACTGGATTCAACAGCTTGATTTGTAGCAAACCTCTTCTGAGATCGTAGCATGCGAACTTTACATGAAGGTACCAGCTCGTGATTGTGAGGCTCTTCAAATTGAGTGACACGATATTTACCGTCAGCTTGACGAGAAACAACTAATTGTGCCATGCAACCAACTCTAGTTTCCTTTCGAGGTCGCTTCACCTTCAAACCCCTTTTGTCTTTCTGCCGAAAACCTTCTCTAAAACAAGTATATCTCCTAGATGCCACAGCACCATCTACTTTGCTCCTGTTGACATAATCCTTACGAACACTAAAACCTAGTCGCCCTGCATATGCATTGTAGAACTCATAAGCATGATCTTCCGAGTCAAACCCCATACCCAACTTCGGTACCCCATCTGATGCAGAGTTACCAGCAGTTTCTGCCTCGATGGCCTCGACAAAAGATATTCTCTTTTGTGATGGTAACAGATGAGCTGTGACAGATGTTGCAAACTCGTGATTGTGTTTTGTTTCGAAATGAATGACACGATATTTTCCATTAGGTTGACGTGTAATGGTCATATGTGCCAGACAACCAGTTCTTGTATCCTTTCGGGGTTTATTTGATTTCAAATCACGCTTAGCAGATCCATAGCCTTGCCTATAACATGTATACCTTCTTGATACCACCAACCCTGTAATATTACTTCTATTTACAAAGTCTTTCCGGATGCTGAAACCTTCCATGAGAGCATATCTATTATAACATTTGTAGGCATGGTCTTCTGATTCAAACTCCACGCCAAGTTTTGGGACGAGATACACACAAGCTTCATCTTTTATACCTTGAACAGATTCCGAGGAGGTCGAGGATGGTGCCTCAAGAGTCTGAAACGCATGCTTATCATCAACATCGATTCTCAGCTGGTTCACAGAGCAGATATCAGGACTCTGATCTTTATGCCTGCCATCAACATCATCTTTTAATCCATTGTTGTCGATAGAGGAACCATTCTGGCTAGTGAACTCATGTTCATCATCAGTATCAACTCCATTCTTGTCTATTGAAGCATTCAGGCAGCTATATGTACTCTCACTGTCTACGTCCATGCCATCTCCACCAGCAGAGGAAACTTCTTGGCTTGGAGACCTTTCTCCACTGTTGACAGTCAACTCAGTCTCTTGAGGAGAGGAAAGTTTACGAGTCTCACCTGTCTGTTTTACATTAGTATCTAATGCATAGGACCCATCACCTTTCTCTCCAATGCACTCTTCAGAAGGGTTCCTCAGTTCAGCACCCTCACCAGTTTCCATGTAACTTCATTCCAAGGAAAGAGATGGATAGGATTATAGATTAAATCATAATAATGCAGCATACAAATTACAGAACAAACAGACATAATTCCCCAAGCACTAACAAGAAAGCTAATAAATTCTTGGCTTCTTAATTTGCGAACATCATTTCATGTAATGAAGTAATTTCTGGCTAGAATTCACCACATATTCTAAAAAATTTCACCAATTTTCCGTAAAACCGTTAACAACCCTTGGATGTATTGCTTGTTTCACCAGTATCAGGCATCATGTCATAAAAAACCTGGCATCTACTATCCATTAATTACTCCAGTGAACCTGACCCAAAAATGGAAAAAAGTTCGAAAAGTAACTAGGGCATTAAGAAGCAAAAGAAAGTTCACGAGCCAAATGTACGAAGGTTCGCACAAAAAATTCACTTATTGGGTTTTTTTTTTTTTTTAATTCTAGCCTTTTTTTTTCTCAACTGAAATTCCCCAAACAATAATTTTTAATTCTCTATTTCTCTAACTAATAATACAAGCTTCCACATTTACATACGGAGAGAGGAAGAAAGAACCTGAACCAAGGTTTTCTGAACGACGTCGGATCCTCGCCGGGGGTGGAATTCAGATTTATGTGTTTCTTCCGCAGCTTGCCGGAGGTGAAGCGGGTTCTCTACTGTAGCATTCGATCCAATCTTATCCAGTGCGCACACGACTTTCTGAAAGGGGCGGGGTTGCAGGCTATTGGGATTTTTTATTATTATTTTTTTTTTAACAAAAAAAAAAAAAAAAAGGAAATCGAGTTCCATTAAATTGTTATTGAAAATAATTGGAGATATCTAAATCGAACAGAAAAAAATTTATAATTTCAGTTAAATTTGAACTGATTTGTCTTCAAATTGAAATCATACGATTCCGATCAAATGTCTTTTTTTTTTTGGGTGTTCGCTCAATTATATTAATAGTTGATCTAAGTTTACGAATTTACACCATTTAAACACGTGTTCTGGCGAATTAATACTTCAACTCATAAGTGTCACAATGAAACTAAAAAAATCTACGTAAAAAACATTTTTTCATAAACATTAAAAGATCCAATCATGCGAGGATCAAAATCAAGCAAATATGCATCAAAAGGGTTGTACCTAAAAAAAGATGGGAAAAACAACAGTCAGACAAATTTGTGCTATCAAACACCCTTGATTGGCTAAAGTTGGAAAACATTTTCTTTTTTCACCCATTTTCTAGGCTATCAAACATGGCATAATAGTCAGTTTGATTGTAAGAGTGGAAAAAAAATGAATTTCAAAGAAAATAATTGCCTAAAACTTGTTTTTCAGGGAATTGTTAATTAAATGTGTTTGATTGGTATAATGTTCCACTGGAAAAATTTTAAAATTTTAGATCTTTTTGTGTTCGTTTGATTTTGTTTTACATGTCACAATTGGTTATAAAATTTGTTTCCATTGCAAAAAAAAAAAAACAAAAAACAAAAATTCCTAGAAAATCAATTTTCCATCAAAGTTTAGTATTCGTTTGATTTTGTTTTACATGAAAATTGTCCATTAAAGTGAATTTCTTTTTACAATTTGTTATAAAATTTGTTTCCATTTAAAAAAAAAAAAAAAACTGGAAGACAGTTTTCCCACGAAAATTGAGGAAAAACAAATTCACCAAAAAGCCGGAAAAGTGTGCACGTGTGGGGGAAAGAAGGAAAATGAATTATCTAGAAAAAAATGCCTATCAAACAAGCCATAAGTTGAAAATCTTGTCGACGTCTCCTGGCTTCTACACTTTTTATTCTCGTCTCACTTCATATTATTACATCTCAAAGGTTAGTACATGTTAATTTTTGCAATTTGGGCTTTTTATGACACAAAACATTCAAGTTAGGGTTGTGGTATAAGTTGATGAATCAAAACATTCAAGTGCTCAATTGTTGCAATTCAGGGTTTTTTTTTTTTTTTTTTGCATTATTTACAAATTTAGAGTGTGTTTGGTGTAGATTAAAATCAAATTTTAAATGGATTGTGATAGAAGTTTTTGAAATGTGTGGTTGAAAAAATGTGAGACCCATGAATGATGTGATTGATATTCATTGTTTGACTTTGACTTAAATTAAAATCAAATTTTAATTCGACCCAAATATGTCCTTAAAGTGATTTTATTTATTTTTAATAATGCATAGCATTTGAACTTGATATATTCAAAGCTTGGGTTATGATTTAATTTTTCGGTTATCTCGAGTTTGTGATTATCTCTTGAAACATATTTTTTTCCCCTTTTTACTCATACAGAGTAAGTTCAATACGTGGACAACAATTTCTTGACATTTTATAGTTAGTTCGATCTTAATACATGAACATCAAAATTTACATAATAAATTATATAATTTCATATGTCATTCTACCATTTGCTAGTTTAAAAAACAATAAACTTTTTCATCCAATCATATACTTCTATATCATATTTATGTAATCAATTATGTACATTATTTATGTACAAGTAGCAAAATCCTAGTTATATATTCCATTAGTATTTTTTTGTGTCAGTTCTTTTAAGAGTATAAGGATTTAAGTATTGCCCATAATTAAGTTAAAGGCCCTAGTGTACTTCAATAATGGATCAAACAAGATTTATTAATAAAAAAGCTTTTGTTTTTTGAAACTGTAATTTAATTCTTGATATTTTAATTTCCTAATTTTTGTGTGTGGATTTTTTGCCTTTATTATTTTGATTAATGTAACTGGATTTCCTAGCTTGTTGAAAATCAATGAACATAATCAATTAGGAACCAACAAACCAAATAATCTACACAAACATGAAAGGCGGACACACAAAATCTCAATTCAACAGTTTTAAGGTTTGTCGTTTAATCAGGACAGTATTCTTCGATATTGGAACAGATACAAGAAAATTTTAAAATAAAAAATTGCAGACTTAGATTTTTATTGGTCTAAATTAAGTTTTTATTCCACCCTCAAGCGTAAAACTTTGAAAAGCAAGCAACTAAAATCAAGAATATGTTTCCCACGTTTGATCCATCATTGCTTTCATCTTGAATTGCACGTCTTAATTTCTTCTTTGGCAAATCACCCTGCATGTACCCATTCAAAGATCAGTGTGCTACACAATCAGAGTCAATGACATGAGTTTTTTTTTTCGATTTTGCTACCGGTCGATGTACACCCCCTCACATGGGGATGGTACCCGCTTAAATAAATAATAATAAAAAAAATTATGCAGTGGGTCTCACCCCCTTATGTGAGGAGGGTGTACACCCCGATGTACAAAAATTGATGTACAAGTAGACTTTTTTTTTTTTTTTTTTTGGTACAACGTTTGACAGTTTTTCATTGGGAATTGGAAATAAAGAAGACAAAAAAACACTCAAAATCATCATTGGAAATTGGAAATAAAGAAGACGAAAAAACACTCAAAATCAGGGGCTGCCAAATCACTCACTGAACCCTATTTTTTTCCCTGTCGAAGCAACAATATTCTTCAAAAATACAAATTTGTTCTTCTAGATTTTCATGCTCGTCTTTGTAAGGCACATGCTCGATTTTATTTTGAAAGAAATGGTGAAAGGAACTTTCAAGATTGTACATCTCTCATCTCCGTGTTGGCTAGGATGCTCCTAAGGTGCTAGCATTTTCTCAAATACATTTCGAAAATTGGAACTCTTAGAAAATTATATAGAAACCCGAAAATGATTTCCTACGAGTATGTTTGGAAATGTTTATAAACACGACAAATGAGTAGTGGAGAAATTTGTAGCACTTATGGATCCTACGAAAGGTGTTAATAAAAACTTCTTTTATCCAAAATATTTGAGTAATACTATTTAAAATCACTGGTGTTAAACATCAATTTAGGTGACATGCACTGATAGATTATTTTAAAAACTATTAAATGAGTCACATTTAAGATCTTGTATCATTTGCATGCCATCGAGACTGTTACTGGATAGGCTAATACTTTTGAAATTTTCAATAAATTTCGAAAACCTTGAGGAAACTTTCGATCAAAATATTTGAGAACTTAAGACTTAAACTTAATGCACATTATCTTGAAGTTTTTGTGGCCTTCAACAAAGAATTAACTTAATTCTTGGTTTCAACAAACAATAATATTACATTATATGTGGCTTTACACTAGAATAAAATTTAATAACTGATTAGAGTTTGAATTATTTTAAATTAAATATTAACGTTATAAAATTAATGAATATTTCTTGTAAAATGTTTTCACTTTGTTTTATGTCTTATTTTTCTGAAAAAATAACATTTCTCAGTATCCTATCGCGTTTCATTTCTCGTTTTCGTTTCCGTGCAACTCAGGTGGTGGGAAAGGGAGGAAAAAAATGTATGGAGAGATGACACATACCTAGGAATCAATGGCCTTCTCTGCAGCACTGGACACACAGTGGTGGCTGTTTTCTTATATCACAATAACAGCAAGCTATATCACAGTTATTGTTACAACCTATGAACATTTTAATGCACATACTAAGTCCATCATCTGTTTATTCTTGCATGTCATTTGATACCAAGATTTCAAGAAATAAAACAGAAATTGAGTCGATGAAAATGGGATGGTAGCGCATTTAAACCTGTTACGGTGACGTATTGATATGGTTCCAGAGTTTGAGGATTTATCAGAAATGGGAGACGAGTGCTGGCTTGAACACCGTTGGATGTGAGCTGAAGAAAGACCGTGAATATTACCAAACTAGCCAGTCCTGACTTCATTATTTTAGTTCCAAAGAAGCTCAGGAAGTTACAAAGGAATCTTCAAGCTTGAATTGGTCTGTCTGTGATGTTCAATTAGCTTCTTGGTTGGTGGGATTCTCATGCTGTTCACACTATATAAGATTTTCTCAAGATTTTAGATAAATATAAGCTAACTCATTCGACATGACCCCAAAACTATGAATATGATTTCTATTATATGTACCTATTACCTTCAATGGGTCATCCAGAAACTGTGTAAATATAAGAATTGGCAAGTTCCTTATGCATTTGCATTTAGGGCATACTTAAAAGGGTCATACTGACCATATGAGAAGGAATTGTCTATGGTAGTTTTTCTTACTTTAGGATGTATTTCCTGTTGAACTCATGATCGTGAAAAAGATGTGTCAAGCACGACCCTTCGGATGTCTTAGAATTGATACATACAGATATTTGTGGACCATTCTCCACGGTTTCTTAAAATGGTCAACAATATTTTATATCTTTCATAGACAATTACTCACGTTATGGATACCTATATCGACTCAAACCGATTTTAAGATGGTCGGGCACAGTGGACAGGCTACCGTGCCCTGCGAAGGTCCATCGTGCCAGCATCTCTCTAGGGACGGTATATTCCTACAAATATATATGTTGGCAAAAAAATGCACTTATTGACAGCTCAAAATTTGCACCATGAGAACATTATCAGTGATATTTTTCTGTGACAAACAATATGAAACCACTAAAATGTCAAATAAGCAGAGAATATTTGCCCTGATGTGTTAAAAGAAACTAACAAAACAATCGGGCTGAATCAATATCGACAAATCATATATACGTGCAGTATTTCTCCATATTGCAAGTTATACACGATAGTTAGTTAAATCTAATTTTTAAAATCATGACCTTGTACTATGGTACACAATAAATACGAAAGACTGCTAATATATTTCCAAGGAGCTCAAGGATTTGACGTCTCAAGTTTCTTGATGTTCTAGATTTGCTTCCCGGGATGGCAAGCTTTAGCACAATTCAAGATCATGTGGCAGCAGTTGTTTAGACAATTAACTTAAAAAATGTTTTCATTAAGTACCCAAGAATTTGATTAATTACAATTTAATCCAAAATTAATTAAATAAATTTTATCTAAAAAGATAATATAGTACTAGAACGCACTTGCACATGAACTGGACCGAGCTCGGGTCTCTGTAGTGCCGAGCCGATCAGACGGCGGTGCTCGCGTGTGATTTGGACCGAATCTCATAGGACATAGGTTTCCTCCATTCTAAAGACTATTGGTATTCCTTGGGGCCCAAGCACAATATAAACCACACCAAAGTTTCCCAACTTTCCTATGTGGGATAAGTGTTTGAGAATTTTTCAATAAATCAAATTCTTCACTAGTTTATAGTTTCAAGTGGGTTACATTGACATTAAATATTTCATTCAATTCTAAATGGTTTTCAACAAATAAATATACCACGTTGATCACCTCGTGGAGTAGAACGTGAATATGCTTGGTCATGTTATAATCTACGTACCAGTCCCACTCATAACGGGACTTAAAGTTGACCCATTTCAAACCATTTTCCAACACTCTTATGTATATTCATCACGACTTTCCATTATCCATCAGATTCATTGACACAATTTAGGAAGAAAAGTTCAATTAGAGCAAATTGCAGGAAAATTACAATGTAGGCAATATAAATGTCATACCAGTTACCCTACACACACACTAGGTATAAGCAACGTGCAATCCCTGTTTGCTTAGTTTATATTTAATAATTTCGTTTAAGAATTAATTTATTATTAATAAAGATGTAATTTTTTTGGTTAATTAAATAATTAATGATTAAATGTTTATGTAATTGTTAAATAATTAGACGTTGTGATATATTAAAAAAATAAACATCGCCAAGTTTAATACTGATTATATCACCGAGATCTAGAATCGCAACATCTTCCTCACGCCACCTCCCATCTCTAAGAACCTACATCATAATTCATATTATTTATCGGATAAAAACAAACAAGGCAAACCATTCATGGTAACTCCAACATAAGATAATATCAATTTAACCTTAGTTTTTGGAGCAAGACAGGCAATGAGAGTTGCTGCTGCGTTGCCAGCATTGTTCTCCTCAATAAAACTAATGGTTGAATTTATCACAAACAAAGTAATAATACCCACAAAGTCTTGCCAATCCGGATGCTTTCCCTGTAAAACTTGAATTTAGACATTAGTAAACCCTCCAAAAAAAAATGCATACTTTTCAATAAGTTTAAAAACTATGCTTTTACTCCGCCATTTGCAAGGGCAATTGCCATTATAGCCGAATAAACTCCAAAAACTTAATGTTTATTAAAATAAATATTTTCAAACACTAAATAAGATTATATAAGGGTGTATTTGATAGCCATCCAATTTCATGGAAAATCCTATTTTTCATGTGTTTAATAGACACTTTTTTCTAGGGAATCTATTTTCTCACTTTGACTTACACGGTGACAATTTCCTTGAATTCATTTTCTCAACACTTCAATTTCTACTTCACGTTCGTAATACGTATCTATGTTGTCTTCTTCTTCTTCTTATCTTTTGGGTAGAAAATGATTTCTTTTACACGGTATATAAAAATCTATGAATTACCGTGTTTTTCCTCCAATAGTTCCTAATCCCGGTAATTCATTAAATAAAAAGACTTCCTTTCTCATCCACAAAAGTACAAAAGTGACATGTCATCATTACAAATATCCCCAAAATCAAGGCATTGAAATAGTAAAGAATAATTTGACACAATTTCAATTCTATCATGTGGTTGACTCACCATTCTCATTTATAAAAGAACCAATTAATAACCAATAAAACTACACGTGTCACTCTCATGTTAACTCATTAACTTAATTAATTAACAATTTAAATGGGCTGCCTTAATTGCTATTTATATATCAGTTGAATTCTTTGCATATCAGGAATTTTGTACTACGAACTGATTACAGTATCAACAATAAGCACACACTTTATAGACTTCTAATTTCGAAAACATAAAATGAAGAATTAGTAACAGCACAAGGCACAAAACTGGGAAGGAAACCAGAGCTCGACTTAATGGCCCCATTAATTTTTTGAGACATTGTCATTGTTGAAAAAGACATTACTGTTTCAAGCAAAATGCTATAAACATGCCAGGTTTTAACTCATCCAACATGATAAAAGAAGCTCGAATAATTTTGCCAACCAACATTATAGACTATGCATTAGACTCAAATTTTAAACATGAAATTCTTCTTTCATTCCTATCAATAGTTTCACTTCATCTTGAATCCAACTTGTAGTTTCTTATGCATTTTCAACAACCACCCAACAACCCAACTCAACCCAACATAAAAGGAAACAAAGAATCCTCATGCGCAACTAACTTCTCTCTCAAGCCAGTTACATTTCAGTTTTTTGGCATTTCAACCCTATTTTGACCTTTGATTGCCAAAAAGGTCCTTCGATCTACTTAACGTCTGTTGCTTCGTTAACTTGACACAAAAGCCAATTTTCTTTTCAAATACCAAGGGTAATATAGTCTTAGTCAAACTTTCCCCTTTATCTTCTCTTATGATCGACAATTCCATTACGGTTTCTCCTTCAAAAATTCCAACATTTTCTTCCATTTTTGTGCATTCCTCCCTTCTCCCGTCATCTACTCTAGTGTCCTCTCGTTGCCACTTTTAAGGGATAGAATCCCACGTCTGATAAGAGATGAAAACATAGATCACTTTATAAGAGTTTGTGCTATTCTTCTTAATAAGGTTGACCTTTTAATGGAACCACAAATCTTAACATGATATCAGAGCCCGTTAAACTCCAATTAGCAATTCGATCCGATTAAGACTCAAAAAAATTGAGTACATGAATTTCAAGATTGATCTGCTCAAACGAGCCACTATCTTGAGGGGGCACATTAAGGGATAGAATCCCACGTCAGATAAAGATGAAAACATGGTATAGTGATCATTCTCTAAATTTTTGTGTACATTCAACAAATTCCAGTGTATTAACTGTTGGAAAACTGGAAAAATAAAAATGAGTTTTGGGCTGACTTTGGCACTAGTTTTGAGCGGGACCCGCTTGGCTATTTTGAAAGATGAAAGTTGATTTGTGTTCTCCTCCATGAGTACATCGAAATCATATACTTACTTGTCAAAAATGATGCTCGGGTGAATGAGAAATTGAAGCTCAAAGTATGCCATGTGAAATGAGTTTATGTTGGTAGGAAAGGAAAAAATTAAGCTTTGTCCCACATAGGAAGTGGATGAAAGTTAAAACCACTTTATAAAGGATTGCACTTTAGAATGTTGTAATCTGTGTAGCATAGAGGCTCTCTCCACGTGCGCGCGCAGAGGGGGTGCAAATCTTGGACCGAAATTGGCTTTAGACCTTGAACTTGTGTGCGAGCGCGACCTGCGTACACGAATGTCGGACCGAAAGGAGCAAAATTGGCCCCCTAGGAGTGTCCACGTTTTGCTACATTTTTTAATTTTTTTTTCAATAGACTTTTGGTTTTCCAAAACTGTTGAAACTCCTAAAACTCCAATGTTAATTGCTATGTAGTTATTGAGCAATTATTCTACAGTTAGTCTATATAGTCATCTCATGTTTTTCTGTCTGCAGTACACGAATTCATCTGCATATTCATCTGCCTGCAGTTTCTGTTTTCTACATACAGTCTCCGTTTTTTGCATTTTTTTTTGTGCTCAGAAACTACTGGTTCTACCGTTGTATCCTGTGAAGCAGACGTTCATATCAATCCTCAAGCACGTACGGTGAGGGGGCGAATCTGTTTTAAGGAAACTGTGTTTGACACAGGCCTCGGGTTAAAAGTGTTATACAGTTTTAATAGATTCTGTTTGTTCAATTTTGCATATTGTTCTTCTGCAATTATTTTTTGATTGTTTATTGCAATTTACATATTTTACAATCTATTATAATATGTGCAAACTGTATTTGTAAATACAGTGTTCAAACTATTCATCAAAATTGGTATCAAGTTGTAAATCCAGTATTGAAGTTGAAACAATTTTCCTACAAGCTTAAAACAGACTCGGTTATTGTTTCATTTGATTTATTGGATTAATACTAGTTTATTGAAAACTAATATTTTTGTTTCATTTTCAGAAATGGCAACCGAACAAACTAACATGGATGTGACCCAAACTGTGGCTACTGGAAAACAGGCTGTGGGCTTTAGTTCTGGTGTGGCTCAGACTGTGGCTAGATTGCCAAGTCATGTTGTGAGCCAACCTATGGCTACTGTTCCGGTTAATCATAATGAAAAATCGGAGAAATTCAATGACTTGAATTTCAAAAGGTGGCAGCAGAAAATGCTATTTTATTTGACCACCTTGAATCTTGCGAGGTTCTTGACTGAAACTGCTCCAAAACTCAATGAGGGTGAGGGAGATGTTCAAGCGGTCAGTGCACTTGATGCTTGGAACCATTCGGATTTTCTATGCCGAAATTACATTATGAACAGCTTAGCAGATTCGCTGTACAACGTGTATAGCACTATGAAAACTGCTAAGGAGTTGTGGGAGTCTTTGGACCGTAAATATAAAACTGAAGATGCCGGGGCTAAAAAGTTCATTGTCGGCAAATTCTTAGATTATAAAATGGTGGACTCCAAAACTATAATTAGTCAAGTGCAATAACTCCAAGTAATTCTTCACGAAATTCATGCTGAAGGGATGGTGTTGAGTGAGACTTTCCAAGTGGCTGCAATTATTGAAAAATTGCCCCCCGCATGGAAAGATTTCAAGAATTATCTAAAGCACAAACGAAAGGAAATGAACGTTGAAGAACTGATTGTTAGACTTCGAATTGAAGAAGACAACAAGAGTTCCGAAAAGAAAGTGTTCAATCCTAGTGTTGCTAAAGCCAATGTTGTGGAGCATGGTCAAAGCAGTAAGGCCTACAAAAGTAAGGTTGGGTCATCCGGTGGTAAAGGGACCAAGCTAGGACCTAAAGGTGGAACCTCTAAAAGGAAGTTTCAAGGAAAATGCTTCAATTGTGACAAAGTGGGTCACAAGTCTTCGGAGTGCAGATTGCCAAAGAAGAAGAAAGAAGCAAATGTGGTTGACTATATGGCGCATGATGTGGTGGAGATGAATCTAGCAGCCGTCATTTCTGAAGTGAACATGGTGGGCTCTAACCCAAAAGAATGGTGGATTGACACCGGAGCTACGAGGCATGTGTGTTCTGATAAAGAACTGTTTGCTGCTTTCGAAACAATTGAAAATGGAGAGAAGTTGTTCATGGAAAATTCAGCAACTTCTGAAATCAAGGAACAAGGCAAAGTGGTTCTGAAGATGACTTCGGGGAAAGAGCTAATTCTTAACAATGTGTTGTATGTGCCGGAAATTCGCAAGAACCTTGTGTCCGGGTCGCTTTTAAATAAGCATGATTTTCGTATTGTATTTGAGTCGGACAAAGTTATTTTGTCTAAGAGTGGAATGTTTGTCGGAAAAGGCTATGTTTTCGATGGTATGTTTAAGTTGAATGTAATGATTGTTAAACCAAAAATGAATAAAGTAAATTCTTCCGCTTACTTGCTTGAGTCTTCCAATGTGTGGCATGGTAGACTAGGACATGTTAACTATGATTCTTTACGTAGACTAGTTAACTTGAATTGTATACCCGCGTTCTATATTGATTCCAAACATAAGTGTGAAACTTGTGTTGAGGCAAAATTGACAAGGTCATCATTTAAATCAATTGAACGGAATACAAAACCACTTGATTTAATTCACAGTGATATATGTGATTTAAAATTTATACAAACAAGAGGTGGCAACAAGTATTTCATTACTTTTGTCGACGATAGCACAAAATATTGCTATGTGTACTTGCTAAAAAGCAAGGATGAAGCAATAGAGAAATTCATTCTCTACAAGAATGAAGTTGAGAACCAACTTAACAAGAAAATTAAGGTGATAAGAAGCGATCGAGGTGGTGAGTATGAAGCACCATTCGCTGAATTATGTGCACAACACGGAATCATACATGAAACCACCGCACCTTATTCCCCGCAACAAAATGGTGTTGCCGAAAGAAAAAATCGCACCTTAAAAGAAATGATGAATGCGATGTTGGTAAGTTCTGGGTTACCTCAGAACATGTGGGGGGAGGCTGTGTTATCAGCAAATTACCTTTTAAATAAGGTGTCCCGAAAGAAAATGGAGAAGACCTCTTATGAGTTATGGAAAGGAAGAAAGTCTTCCTATAAATACTTACGAGTGTGGGGGTGTCTTGCTAAAGTGGCTATCCCAACACCAAAGAAGGTGAAGATAGGACCGAAAACTGTAGATTGTATCTTCATTGGATATGCTCAAAACAGTAGTGCTTATCGGTTTCTTGTCTATGAATCTAAAATTCTAGATATACACAAAAACGCGATAATGGAATCGAGAAATGCTTCTTTCTTTGAACATGTATTTCCATGCAAGTCCAAAGAAGAGGCAAGCTCTTCTAAACGGACATATGAGACTATGACTGAAAATAGTCCGGACCAAGAATTAGAAGATGAGGTTGAGGTTGAACCAAGACGTAGCAAAAGGGAAAGGACAGAAAGATCTTATGGTCCAGATTTTCTGACCTATATGCTAGAAAGTGAACCTCAAAGCTATCAAGAAGCTGTGAACTCATCAGAAGGACCTCAATGGAAAGAGGACATTCAAAGTGAAATAGATTCCATTTTGCAAAATCATACATGGGAGCTAGTGGATCTTCCTCCAGGAAGTAAACCACTAGGCTATAGATGGATTTTCAAACGTAAAATGAAAGCAGATGGATCTATTGAGAAGTATAAGGCTAGATTGGTAATAAAAGGTTATAGACAACGAGAAGGCCTTGATTACTTTGATACATATTCTCCAATAACGAGAATAACATCAAATGGATGTTAAGACTGCATTCTTGAATGGAGATTTAGATGAAGAAATCTATATGGAACAATCTGATGGGGGTTTTCATCTCCAGGGCAAGAAAAGAAAGTTTGTAAATTGGTGAAGTCGTTATATGGCTTGAAACAAGCACCAAAACAATGACACGAAAAATTTGATAATGTCATGATGGAGAGTGGATTTAAAATCAACGAGTGTGACAAATGTGTTTACGTTAAAGACACTGGAAATGGTTATGTCATTTTATGTCTTTACGTTGACGATATGCTTATTGTTGGTAGTGACAATAAGATGATTAAATACACTAAAGATATGTTAAATTCGATGTTTGACATGAAGGATATGGGTTTAGCTGATGTTATACTTGGAATCAAAATTTCAAGAACATCAGATGGGCTTGTTCTAAACCAGTTACATTATGTTGATAAAATTCTAGAAAAGTTCAGTAAGGATGATACTGAAATGGCTAGAACACCGATATATACAAGTCAACATCTATCCAAAAACAAAGGTGAAAGTGTATATCAAGTAGAATACTCGAGAGTTATTGGGAGTCTGATGTACTTGATGAGTTGTACAAGACCAGACATAGTCTACACAGTGAGTAAACTGAGTAGATATACGAGTAATCCAGGAGCTGATCACTGGAAAGGAATAGTAAAAGTACTAAGGTACTTGAGATGTACACGTAATTTTGGACTGCACTATACTAGATATCCAACGGTCATTGAAGGATATACTGATGCAAATTGGATATCTGATATAAAAGACTCAAAGTCCACGAGTGGATTTGTGTTTACATTGGCAGGTGCAGCTATATTCTGGAAATCCTCTAAACAAACTGTGATAGCCAGATCCACTATGGAATCTGAGTTTATAACTTTAGATAAAAGTGGTGAAGAGGCTGAATGGTTGCGCAACTTCTTAGAGGATATTCCAAGATGGTCAAAACCTGTGCCAGCAATTTGCATATATTGTGATAGTCAATCAGCAATTGGAAGGGCACACAGTAACATGTATAATGGTAAGTCTAGACATATACGTCGTAGACACAATACCATAAGACAATTACTCTCAACTGGAGTTATCACTGTTGATTATGTAAAATCAAAGGATAACATTGCGGATCCGCTAACCAAAGGGTTAAATAGAGAGTTATTTGAAAAATCATCGAGAGGAATGGGACTTAAGCCCTCGAATGGATAAGTTAATACAAAGGAAAACCCAACCTAGTTGACTGGAAATCCCAAGATCTAAGTTCAAAGGGACAACCTAATTGTAAAGACTTGATAGAATCACTGTGGGGGATATTACCTCATGTCCATTCCTATGATGCACAGTGATGCACGAAAGATAAAGGATAAGCAATAAGCTTTTAATGATTCTTATGCGTCGAAATTTCGAGCCAAGTAACGTGGATTACTTGTAATGAGAAATCACCTATGTGAGAGAGAAGTGGGGCCGCTTCTAAGGGAATTGTGTGGGGTGCAATTCATATGAACTCTCACAGAATCAGGCGTATGTTCATGGCCAAAACGAACATAATAATGAGAACGAAAATGTGTTAGGAAGAATCCTGTGTGGAGTATATCATCGTTTACATAAACGACAGAACAGTTCAAGGATATCGCGTCTACTGGTCAACCAGTAAAGTAAATATGCTTTCACAAGGAAAGGTTCAAAGAGTAACACCTACCTATCCTATGCAGGTTTCAACTGTTGAACTATATCACCTAGTCTTTATGTGTCACATTCATGTGTCGCTCCCAATTTTCATTCATGTGAGGGATTGTTGGAAAACTGGAAAAATAAAAATGAGTTTTGGGCTGACTTTGGCACTAGTTTTGAGCGGGACCCGCTTGGCTATTTTGAAAGATGAAAGTTGATTTGTGTTCTCCTCCGCAAGTACATCGAAATCATATACTTACTTGTCAAAAATGATGCTCGGGTGAATGAGAAATTGAAGCTCAAAGTATGCCATGTGAAATGAGTTTATGTTGGTGGGAAAGGAAAAAATTAAGCTTTGTCCCACATAGGAAGTGGATGAAAGTAAAAACCACTTTATAAAGGATTGCACTTTAGAATGGTGTAATCATGTGTAGCATAGAGGCTCTCTCCACGTGCGCGCGCATGGGGTGCAAATCTTGGACCGAAATTGGCTTCAGACCTTGAATTTGTGTGCGAGCGCAACCTGCGTACACGAATGTCGGACCGAAAAGAGCAAAATTGGCCCCATAGGAGTGTCCACGTTTTGCTACATTTTTTAATTTTTTTTTTCAATAGACTTTTGGTTTTCCAAAACTGTTGAAACTCCTAAAACTCCAATGTTAATTGCTATGAAGTTATTGAGCAATTATTCTACAGTTAGTCTATATAGTCATCTTTTTTTTTCAGTCTGCAGTACACGAATTCATCTGCATATTCATTTGCCTGCAGTTTCTGTTTTCTACATACAGTCTCCGTTTTTTGCATTTTTTTGTGCTCAGAAACTACTGGTTCTACCGTTGTATCCTGGGAAGCAAACGTTCATATCAATCCTCAAGCACGTACGGTGAGGGGGCGAATCTGTTTTAAGGAAACTGTGTTTGACACAGGCCTCGGGTTAAAAGTGTTATACAGTTTTAATAGATTTTGTTTGTTCAATTTTGCATATTGTTTTTCTGCAATTATTTTTTGATTGTTTACTGCAATTTACATATTTTACAATCTATTATAATATGTGCAAACTGTATTTGTAAATACAGTGTTCAAACTATTCATCAAAATTGGTATCAAGTTGTAAATTCGGTATTGAAGTTGAAACAATTTTCCTACATTCACCCAATTCCAGTGTACATCCCCTCAATTTAGTTGTCATTTCGAATTGAAGTATGAAACCCCCAATTTATGTCCATTTCAGTGTGCATTCAGTATATCTCTGTCACTATGCATATTTCACTTTGATGTGAATTTTCAGTGTGCATTCACTGTTGATGTGATTTCTATCATGGCCTATTTCAGTGTGTATTACCTTTTCTCAATTTATTTATAGTTTCAAATTGAAGCCTAAAACCCACAATTTATTGCTTCATTTTGATGTGAATTCCCTACGATTTGCATGTAGGCGTGAACTGATTTCTTTCATGCTAGATGGTTTACCAGAGAAATGTTGAGAAAATTCTTACATGCAGTTGGCGAAGAGGGGTGTTGGAAGTTTGTTATAATAAGCGAAAAATGAGTTTTGGGAAGGGTTGGCGAGATTGGAGAATGAAGAGGATATTGAGGGAATGCTTAGGGACATAGATGGACATTCAATAGTACATATATATGTTGTAACCCCAATGCAATCATATACATTGTTGTTGGATGCTTCAAACTCACAAGTTGATGAAGTCAAAATTTGAAGGTTGTTATGTACCATCCATTGAAGAAAACAAAGGGGGAGTTTGAAGGTAATTGGTCAATTAATTTTTCCAGGAGAATGTTAAAGAGTTGTGGTCACAGTATGAGGAAACATTGTAATATCATTATGAGGAAGATACAATTGTGGGTGATAAGATTGCAGAAGAAGATGAAGTTGTGGTTGAACTTCATAATGAAGAACAAAAGAGGGAAGAAAGAAGTCGAATGTTTGGTGGAATTCGATTATGAGATGGAGTATGAGCATGTAGCTACTGCTAAAGGTGGGAGTCAAAGGGTTACTTTTGATTTTGGATTTGGTGTATTAGACGATTAACATGTTAGGTATTTGAATATCGACTATGGGGACTTTGATGATTTAGGAAACATGAATGGTGAAGATGAGAGCGATACAACTTCAAGAAGTAGGTTGCATACAAAAAAAAAATAAAACAATAAGGATCTAATCTACCAAACTCAAAATAGGTAGGGATAGTTTGCATAATGTTTGTCAAAGGTAGGGATATTTACACAAATTACTTGGTAAGTTTGTCACACGCAAAAGATATTAATATACATGGATGATTATCACATGTTTAATTACATTCTACAAAGAAAAGAATCGGTCTAGTTCATCTTCTCCATTGAAATTTGATGGGTCATTCACCATTGAAATCTGATATGATATTTATAGCATCAAATATGTCACTGTTCTTCTCACTTTACCCCTTTGTTATGCCTTTAATACACACAAAACGAGGATGAACATCTCCAGTTCATCGACCACAAATTTAATCTCTTCATCTACCATTCCAAATTTTATGAGTAATTCGTCATTATTGCAACCATTGTGAAATAGAATGCGTTTACGTCATTTGTTATTTATTTAATGAAATAATGTTATAAATGATTTTCATATTAATGTTATTGTTAATTATAGAAGATATTTTTTGAAGGTGGGAAGAAGGGAAAAATTGAATAAGACTATGTTACCCTTTGTATTTGAAAAGAAAATTACCTTTTGTATTAAGTTAACGGAGCAACCGACGGTACGTGGATGGAAGGACCTTTTTGGTAATCAAACACATAGAAATGCAACATATAACCATACAATAGAATTAAACAATCACACGCATACAGAAAAGATTACACAAAGATGCTTAGACAGTAACTATATTTGCTCTCAATAAACCTCGCTACGGTCATCACTCAACTTTATAGCCACATTCGCCTCTACTTATCCTTTTTCTTGGGACAATCCTTCACAAAGTGTTAAGACTTACCACAATTGTAACACTGCTTACCACAAAACTTGTCCCAATCCTTAACATTTTTCTTACAACCATCATCACTCGAGTCACTACTGTTTTGAGCTCTACCCAAATTCATTTGTTAAAATTTCATTATACTCCTCACCACTCCTCTTATCATCTTTCTTAGCCTGAAGCTCCATTTTCTTACTCCTAAAGGAATTTATAACAATTTAGAGTGTTAAGGTGTCCCTACCATACTTAATCGCATTCTTAATCTCCCTATATGAGTCACGCATATAATTCAGCAAAATAATGGCATTATAAGTTCCATACACTTTTTTTTTTATCACAATTAACAATATTTTGAACAAACTTGTTAAAAACATTCAAATTGCCATCCAAATCCTTTGAACAATCCATTTTAAAACTGATTCCCTAATGACAACTAATAGCTTAATGAATGTATTTCTTTGGTGCTTAAAATATTGAATTTGAAGTCAATGGCTCTTGTTTATTTAATCAATGAATAATTAAAAAATATTCCCAAATCTAATAGTAGTATTAGGCTGAAATTTTGTAGAGTTACAGGCGAAACTTTCTTATTTTCGAATTTATTAATTTGGGTAGAGCTATGGTTATTTAGGCTGAGTCTCACTTTCCAACCATGAACATCATTGACTTTATTAAAGTAGGACACTGAAGCAACTCAAGGACATTATACAAATTTTTAAAGATTTTTTTTTTATAAATAATATTAATGGAAGGGATAATCGTAAGCAAAATTTCTGTTGACGATCATTTATATAAAGTTGTTGGTATTATCACTACAACAAAAACTGCCTACGGCAACGTTTGGACGTGTGTTGCAAATCAAGGTGTTGTCGTAGAGTGGAGAGATACGGCAACGTTTTTTTAGCGTTGCCAAAAGTCTATGGCAACGTTTGGCAAACGTTGCCTTTTTTTTTTCTTCTCTCAACAACAACAATTTATGCAAATAGATTGACAAAATTGAAAATGAAACTTACGAACAAATTTTAGAATTGAATAAAAATTGATAATTTAAATACAAATTTTTGAATCCATACACTTGAACATTAGAATGTGATACAACACCACTTAAATAAAAATGAGCTTTAAAATGAAATAAAATGGTAAAGAAAAAACTCGATCATAAACGGAACACATAAACTACTCTATTTCTTCGGCAACTTCTCTTCCTTAAGCAAGAATATTAAAAATGTAGTTTAACATGATCGAGGCACACTCGTTTGTTGAATCGTTTATATCATCAGCAAACTGACAAGCAAATTCTTTGAGAGCAGGACAACAGAGGCTGGGTGGGTAGCGTGGTCCCTTGCATTTGTTGGTGATGATAGTGTAGTTCTGGAACTCAAAGTTAACTGGGCAAGCTGTGAACCAAAGGGAAAATATTCAATGAACATTTCTTTCTTACAAAGGATGTGTCTTAGCATTCGAACTGTCCCTTAGGAGAGGTCTGCATTCCATTTTACACGAAAGATACTCTTAACAAAACCACAAGAAATATAAAATGAATGTGAGAGAAACTATGCTGGGAGTTTTGCATCAAAATCTTGCACTCAAAAGAATTTTGAGAAGCATAGAAGAAAATATCATAATTAATATTTTCCAATTCGTTAAAACTCTTTAAAGGGTGGGGAAAAAAGTGCCCTGAAGAATTACTAGTAAGCATAAACCAAAACATTTGGTGGTCAAGTAAAGTTCAATATGAGGATCTTCCAAGACAATTGCAGAAGTAGGTACTTTGCAATAATCACAGGAAAAAATTTCTTTATCTTTTTCTTTTAGCTAACTGAGATTCATCCATTAACAACAATTGTGAGTCTTCTATATGACCTCAAGAGTAATTTGACCTTCCACTTTCTTCTTCTAACAATGTGCATGAAAAGAGGTTGCAGATGGCAAAGTTCCAGTCCAAAAACTTGACAACATGGATGCAGAATAGAGGATGACAGAAAATAAATAGCTTACAACCATTATATCAAGCTATGACAGAGGTAAGTACTGCTGCAATTTACCATCAAAAAGACATCTCAACTAAAGATGAATTGAAAGAAAGAAAAAAAAGGGCCAACAAACAATATAAAACACTTGTTCACCTCATAATAAACGCACTACATATGTTCAGGGTTATCTAGATCAAAAGTTTTACCACTGTGGACCTGCAAGTGGAACATATAATATGATAAAGCAAATGATGCAAAGGCATCCCTAATATGCTTACCTCATCCCATTTAATCAAATGGGCATATTCAATACAATGAGCAGCAGTTCAAATGCTAACAGCAGCAGATGAATCTAACAAAAATCAAATAAACTAATTAGAGAAGTCAATAAAAGAAGTATACTATCATCCATTTTGAATTTGATAGCATCTTCTGTAAATTTTTTCATCTTGGCATCAAGTTCAGCTGTTGCCTCTTCTCCCTTTGCAATAATCCTATCTATATCTTCATCTGTGATAGTGCTATCTTTGCAGCTGAAAACCATTTCAGCACCAAATCTGACCATTTGCAGTAGCTCATCCTTGTTAACGGCTGCAAAACACACCATAAAAAAATTAAAACACAATGCATACTTCTGAAACTAGCCGATGAGAAGGAGCAAGGTCTGAGAATAAGAAAGTCTAACTCTTTTGCTCTGCTAGTCGCCCTTGCTGGATAACCAGAGCATCTAGTGCAAGCTTTTTATAAGCCCTTTCAATGAATTTTTCCTCAATAGTATACTGGATATAATTGATTTGAATAAAGCACATCAGTACATCATGCCTCCAGGAAGCCTAATTGCAATAAAATCATAACACTGAAACAAATCAAACCTCGGTGCAGAATCTGAACACTTGAAAAAATACTTGAATCTAGGTACTAACAAATCCAGAAATTGGAGAAGAGCAAACAAACGTCAACAACTACACTTTTAACATCCAGAATTCAAACTCCCTAAATCCCTAATTAGAAAACCCTAAATCCGAAATCAAAAAAACAGTCACACAGTGTTACAGTGAGGAAAACCGAAACTTACCTCAGGAGAAAGGTGACCGGCGACGCCGCAACGAGAGTTGGAACGGGAGGAGTGGAGACAGTCGGACCGTCACTGCCAAGTCTGTCGTGGGATTCTGGCCGTCTAGGACTGCGGCCTGCGGGTGGGAGACGGGAGAGAGGAGAGGAGAAATGTGGAATAAAGCTTACAATCCGGTAGGACTAAAAGTGGTGGCCAGTGGGAGGGTTTGAGAAGGGAGAGTCTGAGAGAGAGAGAGAGCGCGCCTGTGGAATTGTTAGAGAGGAAACGTTTTCCCATTTATTTGGGATAGAAAAAGGAAAACACACTTTTGGCAACACTTATCGAACGTTTCAAAAAGTGAAATTTTTTGCAACACTCAACAAACGTTGCGATATGTCCCTTTTAGTAACATTTGTCAAACGTTGCAAAAAGTGAGACTTTTCGCAACGTTCAATAAACGTTGCCGAAAGTGAGACTTTTCGCAACACTCAACAAACGTTGCAAAAAGTCTCACTTTTCGCAACGTTTGTCAAACGTTGCGATAGACCCCTTTTCGCAACGTTGGTCAAACGTTGCCAAAAGTGAGACTTTTCGCAACGTTCAACAAACGTTGCAAAAAGTGGTATATTGCAATATTTTTCTAAAAAACGTTGCCAAAAGTCATTTATACTAATCAATGGCAACATTCACTTACTAAAACGTTGCCAAAAGACCCTTTTAGCAACATTTATCAACAAATGTTGTTTTTTTAGTGTTGCGAATGACTCTTTTTGTTGTAGTGTATCCATGGAAGTATTATTTATTTTTAATAAGTTGTCGGTGGATTGTTATGTTGGTAATTTAATATATCTTTCTATTTTTCACTTTTCTATTTTTTAAATGTTATTTTGTTACCGACAAAATTTAATAACATCAGTCAGTATGCTAATAAGTCCGCCTAACACAAGGTGTGTGCAAAACGCCTTCCCTTGACATTAAGTGCAAAATTAAGTGATCAACTGTCAAATTGATCGTTTAATGTACGATTTTCTTTTATAAAAAAATTCCTTTATTAATTTTTTTCCCTTTTTTAAGTTCCTTTTATTTGATTTTAGTTTTGAGTTTTTAAATGGTCTTATACGTACAAATAAACAGAAGTACGAAATTAATTGTCTATTTAATTGGTAATTAAGCAATCAAACAGTTCAATGAGAATGCAAAACAAATCAAGAAGAATCAAGAAATACTAAATTAATTGTCATGAATTAAAATAAAGAAACAATATTGTTCATCATTCGTCCAATACAAATGAAAAGCTAGCATATCATCCTATTAATTAAGTTATACAAGATAATATGGAAAAACATCCCCCGAATTAAGAAAAGATGGAAGAAATGGGAGAAATCCACTCCCTTAAATGAACTCTTGATTTTGGTTGAATAATCTTGAGTAATTCGCCTTTGTTTGATGAACATACGTTGTCTTTTACCTCCAAAATATGTAGAATATATGTCTAGGGTGGTCTCTCACGTTTTGGACAGCTTCTAAGTTATAAAGGATGCAAATATACCATACCAAAATTTGTTGAAACAAGAAAAATGAAAGAAAATCTATCCCAACCGGAAAGTTATGTGTACGCGCATAGTATAAGTTGAGTGTACACATAGTAGAATGATTTTAACTTGAGTCACCCCAAAATGGGATCTCATATGCATAGATTTGTATTATTGGGGTCAATTGTGCAAATTGGTCCCCGAACTTTTCTCAATGCATTTTGATCATTTTCACTTGTGATTTCATCCATTTAGCTCCCAATTGCCTCCCCAATTGCCTCCAATTGAGTTTGTAGCATCTTCAAATCATTTTATGTCCCGACGCGACTATTGAAAAGTTGCAATTTAGTCTCCATACTTTCATTTTTTCCATTTTCACTATTTTTCCGCTTGTTTTCTCCAATTTTTTCAACAAATCATAAGTTTTACCTATTAGATACAATATAATACAAATTAGGGTATATTTCATCAAAATAATTATAAAATGTCACTATTTAAAGTCCCGAATAAGTGTATAAAATACACTTATAAGCTAGATTCAAACTGTGATAAAACCTATCATTCTCTACATTCTAGACTCCTTTGGTTAAAAATGGGCAAAATATCATTCTCTACTTTAGTTCTTTTCAATCATTTGCCTTATTTTCTCGTTTAACTGACCCTTTGCACTCTTGACTCTTTGTCTTGAGGTCCGACCTGACTTTTGATTATTTACACTTCAATCCTTGAACTTTGGCTTTCTTGCAATTTAGTCAGTTTTCTCTCCAGTTCCGCCTTTTCATCAATTGCTTCCTAAAAAACACATTTCAAATCGAATTAAACCATTATTCGTTAAAATAACCAACAAATATTCTAATATCAAAGTCTAAGTATACAAAATATATTTATCAGAATATGTGGCTTAAAATGAGTTTTAAAAAATGGAGCTCAAAGTGAGGTTTAGAGTCTAAAGGATTATTGCCAAAAGAAAATGTACATATTAAATTTATGGATTGTGCTACACTCACGTAGGGGGGCACTTGGGATTGTAAGATTTTCACAATTTGACCGTCATACAAAAGCTCCATCTTTTCAAATTCGGGTTTATGATTGAACTTGTTTATTGATTAACAAATGAAGATTATGGATTCTTCCAGTTTCCATCCGAGATTCACAAATTATTTCTTGTTATATGAGTGAAAAAAGGTTGGTAAACTGTATTAGCACAATTGGTGAGACTCGTGGGAGTATTTTTTTTTACCTCAACATTGCTGTTTCTCTTCAATGGAGAGAAATCTCCATAAATCTCGCCAACAACTCAGTGGTGACGATGGTTCGGGCGTGGTAGCGGGGTCGGGGTGGGGGTGGATGAAAGAAGATGATTTTATTTTTTTTAAGTTCGACGAAATTGCTCCTTCGAAAAAAAAAAAAAAAAAGGAATAAGAGCAGTTGCAACACGCGTAGAACTAACACTCGTTTTGGACGAAGTTCATCCAAAATGATCATTTGCCCAGAAAATATAACCAACTGTTATGTCAATAGCTTAAGTTTGAAACTTCAAATCCAACGTACAAAAATGACGTGATTTTCATACTCAAAAACAAAAATATAATAATCAATTCAATCTATTTTATGTACTACGTTAAATGAGTCCAAGGCTATTTTAATTTTTAACTAGTGCAATCAAAATTAGATCAAATTGAAATGGGCTAATCAATTGAACTAGTAAACATTCCAATTAAAGAATAATAACAAAAATTTAAACATGTCAAAATCGCTTAAAAACTCATTGATTCATATAACTCCTAAATTGATTGGTTCGTAACAAAATTTGAAAATGTTACACCCTTTCACATGCGTGCGGGACCCGCATAAAAAAATGTTCCAAATGTGTTGTCCTCACAGTCTATTATGATTATAGATAAAAGATTATGTTAAAAAAAAAAAAAAAAAAGATGTACATGTAGCATTGTCCTTATTTAAGGATAATTCATTTTTGCCCCTTCACATGCACATGGGACCCGCATAAATAAAAAAGTTCTGAATGTGTGGTCTCCACACCCTATTGTGAGTGTATGTAAAAGATTAAGTAAAAAAAAAAGATGTACGTGTATCATTGTCCTTTGTTTAATTATTTTTATCATGAGTCCAATCTCCATTCACCAATTGAACATGTAAAGTTTTATTTTATTTTTTCGAATTAAATGCTTTTAAACATGAAAAATCACTGGGGAAAAATGTGTTAAACCCAGGAAGAATTTCCTGTGCATGAAAATTGGCTACAAGCATATTTATGGGTGGCCTAAGGCCAAATTTTAGCTCATCTGCTTCAACCATCTGGAATTCTGGATCATGAAAAGCCATAATCTCCTCATTTGTGAATATACAATAAATTCCGCAACTGTTTCTGCCTACCTATCAATATTCAATAGATGTGGAACCCAATCTGCATGTGAGGGAAGGGGATGGAGTCGAGTAAACCAACATGGGGGTACAAATACAAATAGCATAATTCATCAATATTTTCTTCCAATTATGGGCACCGCCACTCACCCTGTCCCAGCCACCCCCGAAGTCGTATATATTTTAGCGGTGACAAAAAATCTCGTGGACTCGCGCTCGGGCTCGGTTACACCAAGTCGAGGCCCGGGCTAGCCCATGGCCTGGGTGAGCCGGCCAATTTTAAAAAAAAAATTAAATTTTTTTTTTTTTTTTTTTTTTAAGGAAAGCTGCCGGGTAGCTTGAATTAAGCTGCCCGCTGCATTAAGCTGCCTTTGCAGGCAACTTTTAAGCTTTATATATATATAAATCAAAAAACACGAGCCGACTCGGGTCTAAAGCTCGGGCTGAGCCTTATTTTTTTGGTCGGACTTTGTTTAGCTCGGGCCAAAAAAAACTCGACCCAAAAATACTTGAGCCGAGCCTAGATTTGTTTTTTTTGGGCTCGGCTAGTTGACGTAGCTATATATATTTGCATTTGATTGCTCGTTTGTACAACCCACGTGCAATAAATTAGCAAAAAATCCAAGCCTTTTGTTGTATTTCTTTTAGTACTGTTTCACTCTCCTAGAAATTAACTCCCGTCAAATTCTTAGATCCGTAATTCATGGCGGAGTGTATATTAGAGCAGCTCAAATCCCAGCCCAGATGGCTGCTTCCGCTTCTAGCCCTCGGGTTTCTATCACTTTTCAAATGTTCATTCACCATTCTTAAATGGGTCTACGTGAATTTCCTCCGACCCGGGAAGAATCTCAAGAAATACGGATCTTGGGCTCTGGTCACTGGCCCTACTGACGGCATAGGCAAAGCCTTTGCTTTTCAGTTGGCCCAGAAAGGGCTGAACCTGGTTCTTGTGGGTCGGAACCCAGATAAGCTCAGGGAAGTTTCGGACTCGATCAAGTCCAAACACGGGTCAACCCAAATCAAGACAGTGGTGGTTGATTTTTCGGGTGATTTGAATGATGGTGTAGGAAGAATTAAAGAGACAATTGAAGGACTTGATGTCGGGGTTTTGATTAATAATGCTGGGATTTCTTATCCTTATGCGAGGTTTTTCCATGAAGTGGATGAAAAATTGTTGAATGATTTGGTTAAGGTTAATGTTGAGGGTACTACAAAGGTTACTCATGCTGTTTTACCTGGGATGTTGAATAGGAAAAAGGGGGCTATTGTTAATATAGGATCTGGGGCTGCCATTGTTATACCTTCTGATCCTCTTTACGCTGTTTATGCTGCCTCCAAAGCGTAAGTATTTTTTGTGTGAATCTTCCTTTTCTTTTCCTTTTCCTTCTTGTTTTATTTTTTGGTGCATTTGTTTATGATGCTTATAGACTGGATTCTTAAGAGGATAGAGTAAACGAATAAACATGGCCTTTTCCCTTTTCGTGGGATTGGAAACTCTGTATATATGCTTAAATCATGTTTGGAAGTGTTTATAAAGGGTTTTGTTTATAAATATGTGTTCTGGATATGTGAATACTACTTGTTGGTCATGAATTGCTGAATAAAAAGTGGTTTGAACGTTCATAAACGTGAGCTAAACACAGACAAGCTATTCGGCTCCAAGTTTTTGGTTGGTAGGGTGGTAAACTAAAAGTGTGCAAGAGAAATTGGAACCAAAATTGTGCATAATTCAAATAAATTAGATACTTTGATCTAGGGTTGTCCGTGGGTCGGTTCGGTTCCAAAATTTTCGGGTATTTAATAAATGAAACCGTGATCCAAATATAATTATGGAACCGTTCGAGTTCGGTTCGGTTTCGTACCATAATTAAATTTTTTAACATTTACAGCAATACTACATGAATATAACTAATGACATTTCATTCGTAACTTTTACAAATTAACGTAGCCCAATTCAAAAATATATAAATAACTAGCCCAATTAATTTGTTAATTTATTTTTTTAAAAATAAAATAATTTAATTAATTCAATAAAAAAATTATTTAATTTCGGTTCTTATTCGATTCTTCGGTTTTTGATCTAGACCCGAGACTCGACCCAAACCCATCAGTTCTCGATTCGGGTACCCAGTCGGGTATTTAACTTATGAAAAACCGCTCTATTCGGTTCGAGACTTTTGAACACCCCTACTTTGATCCATTTTTAAAACAAGTGTTGTGTAGAGAGCTTAATTATTTATTTAATCTGGACAGGTTGAGCAAAGGGTACTTTTGATTGAGTTAGAGATAATAAAACTATCATGACTGATCAGCTTTATATATATGTATTACTCCATCTTGTTTCTTAGCACGAGATTTAGCAATTTATTTTTGTGAGATAATTATTGCTGTGCTCATGGGAGAATAGAAATGGTCTATTTTGTTCTGAACGACACTGGATGTTATTGGTTGATTTATTTATTTTCAGATATATTGATCAGTTCTCGAGATGCCTCTATGTGGAGTACAATAAGAGCGGAATTGATGTACAGTGTCAGGTATCACTCTGAACCCAGAATCAGTTGTCTTTCTGTGTGTAAAGTGTAATAGAGTTTCATCAGTGCTATGTTTTCTGTTGGATGCTTGTATTTTTGGATGCTCAAATTGTGAAATAGGGATGTCTTCATTGCATTAACTTGACTTGGCCACTTTCTCGTTATGGATTAAAACCAAACCCAAGACACGATAAGGGACAAACTAGGAAGACAGTTGATTTTTGACATATATGGTGGTTCAATTTCCAGTCGAGGGGAAAGATCAGAATGATTAGGCTCCTCACTATTAAACATTCTTTGGTGATTATTTTGTTTCATTTACCCAGAAGGGCTGAATGAATCTTAAAACCTGAAGAAATGGATGAAGCTGTGAGTTATGAATACATCCAATTACAATTCTTTTTTTATTTCCAGTTTTTCTCCCTGAATAATTATCTTGTAGTCTTTTGTTATCTAATAGTGGACATGAACTGTTAAGGAACTTTGGCTTGGACCACCCAATTGTTAGTTATTGTTTTTATAAATTTTATAATTGTGAAATTTTCCCATGTTGTAGCTAGAATATTTCAATTCAGAAAAACAGAGAGAAGGAAAAGAGAATGGATTTCTTGTGAATGTGTATAAGCTGAGTACCTGAAACCAAAAACAGCAGCTAAGAACATGAGAATGGCTCCTTCAAAAATCATAATTAAAAGAGTGGTGAGAATTGATTTTCCGTTTATTTGTTGGGCAAATATTGAGCTGCTGGAGAGCTATATAACTGTCTTGACGTACTCATGCCCTAGTTATTTTGTTGGATTGTGTGGATCCTACTTGTGGGGTGGGGGTGGCGTTTTCCTGTAGACAATACAGAGTCGTGTAAAAAAAAAGTATAATCTCCTTCATATGTACTGGAAAACTTCTCTTATTTCTTCAGTTCCTCGTTATTTTCTAAATGCAGGTCCCCTTGTACGTGGCAACTAAAATGGCATCCATTAAACGTTCCTCCTTCTTCGTACCATCGACAGATGGTTATGCTCGGGCTGCCCTTCGTTGGATAGGCTATGAACCACGATGCACCCCGTACTGGCCCCACTCTCTTCTCTGGGGTTTGCTGTATTCCTTGCCAGAGTCAATTGTCGATGCTTGGCGTCTGAAGTTCTGCCTTGGAATTAGGAAGAGGGGACAACTCAAGGACTCAAGGAAGAATGAATAGAAGCTCCGTTATAATCTCTCAGTTCATGTTACCTTCTGCAAGGATTTACTCATTCCAAGATGATGCCTGCGACATGGGAAATTTGAGGAATTGAATTCAAAACTCGAAAGAGTTTAAGCTTTTTATTTGTCTTGTTATGATTTCATAAATGAGTTCGATAGAAGTTTAAGATACATTGTTGTCAATATTGTAACTCGAGATCTGAACTTGCTTTTTTCTCCTTAATGTTTAGGTATGCTACTTTTCCTTTTGTTATACATCCTTGAGGCAATCGAGGATTATTTGATTTCGGGAAAAAGAGAAAATCTTGGCCTAGTTTCACGGGTTACCTTTCTTCTTAGCGCAGAAAGGGATACCGTGCGGCAGTAGTCTGCTCCGCTAGACTACCTTCCGCCTTTTCTCGGTCGCGTCGGGACGAAAGTAAATTTGATTACAATTTTAAGAAAGCTTGCAACATGAAATTGAACACAATGGAAATAACATCTTCATTGATTGCTAGAAAGCTGAAAATTACAATAGACGAAAGTAGGAAATTACAATAGCTAGTGCAGGGGAAAACATTAGTAAGCTTGAAAATGTTTGAAAGACCAATACCTCTTATAATAGACTTAGCAACAAAAATCCAAATGACGAGAGTAGACATCATTTGGCTCTAGAATCACACTTTTTCTTTTCTATTTTCTAACTATTTTATGAATTAAATAAACTATTTACAACACGGGGTTTAAGCAAAGTTGCAGCCCGTGACATTCTCCCCCATTTGATTTAACGATGTCCTCGGAGCCATTGTGTCTTCTTCTCGCTGTTGCATCCGCTCCATTTGACCAAGTACTCTTGAAGATATATCATAGAAGCTCGAGTAGTCTGGTAGCCAAGAATCTTTTCGTCAACCTTTGTTTCTGATCGTTTCACTTTAAGCACCGGTTGCTTCAAACCTGCAGACTTCTTGTACTGTTTCTGATCGGTGTCTGCAATATGAAGGAGTAGCGGTTGTTGGCCAGTAGAAATTTCAAAAGGACTCTTATTGGGAGAAGAGCTCTTTTGAACATTGAAAAACATCTGAGCCACATTCGAATGTTTCACCCGAATTTCATGCGAACCAGAGGTAAAGTGCTGAGAATAGTCTCCTAGCATAGAATTGAACTGCTCTGTCTGTCCGTCTGATCTTCGGTGAACACTAGCATTCATGCTCAAAGTTGAACCAAGAAGTTTGAACAACTCGGTCCAAAATATGCCAATAAATCGAGAATCTCGATCATTGACGAAAGACAATCCCCAGTATTTGACAATAGGCTTGAAGAACAGTTGAGCTGTCTCTTCGGCTGATACATACTTGGGCGATGTGCTGAACGTTGAATCTTTAGATAAACAGTCCATCCCGATGATGATAGTGCCAAAGTCTCCAACTCTTGGCAATCCACTAATGTAGTTTGTCGATCCACTCTCGACTGATTCATTCAGGATGGAAAGGGGCTCCGTGAGCCTGCATGTTATGGTAGTGCGGAAGTGTGCTCCACAATAGTCCTACTTCCCAACACTTCTCTCTCTTGCTTCCGAAGCTCTTCAAGCTCCGGCTGAGCCATACGGCATGGTGCCTTGGTGGGAGGTTTGGCATCCAGAACAAGTCCAATCCCACGATCAATTGCCCTCTTCATTGGCAATTTATTTGGTAACACATCCGGCATGATGTCTTCGAATTCTTTAAACCCGTTGATAGGTTTTGGAGTAGAGCCGGTTGTCTCTTCGATTTCCTCTACTCGAAGAGAGCACAAAAATAAGGGTTCATTCCTCTTGAAACCCTTACTATACTGCATGGTCGAGACGCCTTTCTCTACAGTTTTCCCAACCTGTGTGGGAATAATGAATGATTTGCTCCCCATCATTATTAATGAGTCCGAATGCGGCAACACGGCTGTCTTTGTATCCCGAAGATATTCCAATCCGAGAATCAGCTTGAAATCATCCATCTGAACTACCGACAAATTTGTTCTTCCTTCGAAGGGACGTACTTTGATCGGCACAGATTGTGCTATTCCCGTTATTGGTTGAGCAGCGGAGTTGATCGCTTTGACTTTCCCCTTACCTCTCTTCAGAACAAGTCCGAGCCGCTTTACTTCAGAACTTGCGAGGTAGTTGTGCATGGCACCGGTGTCCACCATAGCCCTGATTGGCATTCCATTGATCCTCACATTAATGTACAATAGGCCTTTAGCCTTGCAAATGCGAGCCTTCGATTCTTCGATCTTTGACTCTTTCGAGGGACCGACGTCCCTTTTAGTAGTGCGGTGCGATAATGTATTGCACAAATGCGAGAATGCACCAATTACATCCTCGTCTCCTTCGGAGTCGGTATTACCTCGACAGCTAACTTGTGGGGTATTTTGCTTCGAACTTGAGCCCCCAGTTGCTAGTTGACAGTATGCATTCACCATCCGTTTCTGAGGACACTCTGCCACCCGGTGAGGTCCTTCACATAGAAAGTATTTCAATCTAGGAGCGACATTAGGTCTACTCTCATTTGCCTTTCCATGATTCCAGTCATTACTGGTGCTGCCGTTATGGTTTCCTTGACGGCTGTTGTGATAGTTTCCCTGCGAGTTACTCTGGCGGTTGCCTTGATAGGGTTCTCCCCTATTCTGAGAGTAACGCTCTCCCCCATTTGAGTTCGAGCTGGGTCTGAAAAGTCTCCTTCCACCTTTGACCGACTGACTATTTCCCGAAGGTCGATCCTCGCTCGATTCCGGTTGATAGTCACTTACACATTCAGCAGCTCTCATAGCTGAGTTCAAATCAGTGACCTTCTGTCTCTGAAGTTCCGTGCGCATCCACGGTTTCAACCCTTCCATGAAAGTGAATAGCTTATCCTTCTGTGACATATCTCTGATATTCAGCATATGCCCCGAGAAGGCCTTCACATACTCCCTGATGGAGCTTGTGTGTTTCAGTTCTCGTAAGGCCTGACGTGCATCGTATTCCACATTCTCTGAGAAAAACTGAGATTTGATAGCTTCCTTGAGAAGATCCCAAGAATCAATTCGGACCCTGTTGGCCTGAATATCGATGTGCTTCGTTCGCCATCATAGCTTTGCATCTCCACCTAGATACATGGTAGCTGTTGTGACCTTTCTCGCTTCGTCCTTGATTGAAGCCGCAAGAAAGTATTATTCCATATCGAACAAGAAGTTCTCAACTTCTTTAGCATCGCGTGCACCTCTGTAGGTACACGGTTCTGAAATTCTCAGCCTATGCACCGGCTCATGTGCGATGGCTTGTCCGTCGCCAATCGCGCGTTGGATGCGTAATTCCCAATTTTCCGTCTGTGCTGCCTCGTCCTTATCCCCGAGGTTCTCCATGGCAAAACACAACCTAGTGTTTGTCACCTCAAGCGCCTCCAAACGCTGTCGGGTGTTCCTCTTTTGAACATCTACCACCTCCGTGGTGTTTGAGGAATTTGGGTCAATTTTCATAACTTTCTTAACGAGATCTCGAGCCGCAGCTCTGATACCAACTTTCACGGGTTACCTTTCTTCTTAGCACAGAAAGGGACACCGTGCAACAGTAGTCTGCTCCGCTAGACTACCTTCCGCCTTTTCTCGATCGCGTCGGGACGAAAGTAAATTTGATTACAATTTTAAGAAAGCTTGCAACATGAAATTGAACATAATGGAAATAACATCTTCATTGATTGTTAGAAAGCTAAAAATTACAATAGACGAAAGTAGGAAATTACAATGGCTAGTGCAGGGGGAAAACACTAGTAAGTTTGAAAATGTTTGAAAGACCAATACCCCTATAATAGACTTAGCACCAAAAACCCAAATGACGGGAGTAGACATCATTTGACTTTAGAATCATACTTTTTCTTTTCTATTTTCTAACTATTTTATGAATTAAATAAACTATTTACAACATGGGGCTTAAGCAAAGCTGCAGTTCGTGACACCTGGTCCTGGCTCCAACATGACCACGTTATGGTCATTGACATTGGCCATAGACTGGTATGAACTGGCCGGGCTGGTCGTTGCTGCCCACGCTAGCTTGTCCGGTTTACATGCCATCCTGGTTTGCAGGCTGACTCTAGCATGCTGCAGGTGGGCAATTTTGTTCAAGTTATGCTCCTGATGCTCTTTCAGGAGAGAGGTGGACTAGCGGAATCAGCATAATCTAGGTAAAGCGATGGAAATCTTCTCTTCATCTGAGCAGGTGCAATCGGTGTGCAATATTGCCCCTATAGTTTTTAAAGTCACTGCTGGTAACTAGGAGCTAACAGACCTCAGCTTTTATACACTTGGAGTAGTAAGAAGAATATTCACCCGTTGTTTGTGAGTGTTGACTACACCTATCTTACGCCCTGACTCGCCTTTGTGGTCGAACCCTTGTGTTCTCATAGCGTTCTGAAGTAGCCATTCGAGTATGGGATGTTCAACAAGAAACTCAAAGCGCTAGTGAAATAACATTTATGAATTCGTATTTTGTGTAAGTGAAAATCGATCCATAACAAATATATACAAACAATTTGGATCGAGAAAATTGAAAAACTCATGGATTGGTAACATAACTCCGACCAATGATGATATTCCATAAGCTTTTCTTTCCTCCAAGTTAGGCACTTCTAAGCTCTCTAACACTTCTAAAATGATGGTGTATGATAAATATTTGTAGTGCTTGAGCTTAGGGACACATCCCTTTATATATAGACAAGTTTCCATCAAGCTCTGTTACCTTCGAATCAATGTTGAAATTGAAAGTCCATGAATGCTGAATTAAAATTCTATAAATGCAGAAACTATAGCCATAAATGTTGGACCACTAATTGACCCGTTGAAGAAATGGATATGTTACATTCTCTGAGTTGGTATATATGTTCAACTCAATGTCTCAATTTAATCCCTCATAAACACATCATGCATTTAGTTCTTCAAGAATTATTCTTTATGTAGTAAGAATACTTAATGAAAAAACCTAGTCTTATTATTAGTCATAAGTAGATGTATTTTCTCAAATAAATTAAGGTGCACATGAATATGAGAAAACATTACAATAATAAGAGTTTCATACAAAAATTGTATATACGGTTACATAGTGTAACCAAGTCTCATTTTCTCTACATGATTCTTGAATTTCAATGATGGCTTGCTTCTAGTCAAAGAATCGGCGATTATCAATTCAGTGCTTATGTATTTAATGATCACTTTCTTTTCTTTAACATGTTCCCTTATAGCTAAATATTTAATGTCGACGTGTTTACTTCGACTAACACTTTTGTTATTTCTTAGCTATAAAGATAGATGTTGAATTGTCGCAGTAAGTTCTCAATGGCCTAAAAATAGAATCCATAACTCTTTAGCTCAGATATGAAACTCTTGACCCATACACCATGTGAAGTAGTCTCAAAATAGGAGATGAACTTGGCTTCCATAGTGGAAGTAGCAGTCAAGGTCTTCTTGGTATTCCTCCATGATAGATCTCCACCAGTCATCATAAAAACACATCCCTGGTGTTGATTTGCATGAACCAACATAGCCAGCAAAGTCTAAATTCGAGTATCGAGTCACTTTTAGATTATCTGTCTATTTATACATAAACATATACTTTTTGGTTCTTTGAAGGTACCACATCACTTTCTTTGCATCTCTCCAGTCGTCCATATTTGGAACACTCTGATATCGTCCTAACATTCGTATAACAAATGTAATATTAGGCCTTGTGTGGACCTAAGCATACATCAAGCTTCCAATAGCAAAAGCACATGGAATGTATTTCATTTGTTCCCATTCTAGATATTTTTTGGGCATTGTTTCAAATTGAACCTATCATCATTCACAATGGGAGATACACTTGATGAACAATCCTTCATCTGGAATTTTTCTAAAATTTTATTGATATAGGCTTCATGAGACAAACCCAAGATCCTTCGTAACGTGCCTCTATGAATCTTAATGCCAATGATAAAAGATAAATTGTTTCACCTCATGCAACAAACCCTTATCATTGATTGCAAGCGAGATGTTATTTACGTATAAAACAAGAAAAAATCTTACGTCCACCGACCTTCTTGTATATACATTGATCCATGAAATTTTCAACAAATCTGAATGAAGAAATCACTCAATGGAATTTAAAATACCATTGACAAGACACTTGTTTTAGACCTTGGTTTGAATGTTTTTAAGCTTACAGAACAGTGCTCACTATCATTTAGAAGGGAATCTTTTAGGTTATTTCATATAAACCCCCTTCTATAAATCTCCATTGAGAAATGTCGTTTTCATATCCATTTGTTGCAGCTCAAGGTCAAAATGGGCTTCTAATGCCAAAATAATGCGGTGGGAATCTTTCTTGGATATATGAGAGAAGGTCTCCTTGTAATAGATTCCTTCATTTTGAGTGAATCCTACAGCAACAAGTCTCGCCTTATATCTCTTAATATTGCCTAACGAGTATTTATTTGTCTTAAAGATCCATTTACAGCCAATAGCTTTTGCACAAGATCCCAAACTCTGTTACTCTTCATAGTATTCATCTCTTCCTTTAAGACATTGTACCATAATTCTGACTCTTCGCAACTTATGGCCTGTGAAAATAACTCGGGATCATTTTCGGCCCCAATAGTGTAGTTAGGTTCTTGAAGTTACACTTTATAATCATTAGAAAGTGCTGACCTTTGGGTTCTAGTAGACCTTCTTACTATTGTACCGTCATCTTCTTGAGAATCTTGTGGTTCAATTGTTTGTTTAGGAGGCTTTGATAATTCCTGAATTATTAGATCTACTTGAATGTTGTCAATAGCTTGTGGAATTTCAATGATTGGTTCTCCAACACCTATTTGCACTCAAGGGGTGATGGACATCCACAAATGCGTATGTGTCACAAACTTAGTTTTCAACCTTTCAATAATTCAAATAGCAGCAAATGTATTGATGATATCGTCGTGAGATGGACTTTCAAATGTTTCCAATTATCAGGAAGAGAATGAATCGAAACCTGAACCTGTTGTTCATCAGAAAATATTTCTCAAGCTGATTTTAGTTCTCTAATCATAGTAGACATAATCCTCACATGTTGTGTGATGATATGATTAGGAGGTTTCTTGTAAGTGTCAAACTTAATAGTCAATTGTATAAGTCTAGTCAGAGTAGTACCACCATATTTCTTTCTAAAATATTTCAACATGTCATCAGTTGTTGGAAACTGTTCATATTCATGAATGAAATCGTCTACCATGGAACTTACCAAAATTGCACGAGTAGTAAAATATTTCCTTTTCCAAATCTGGTAAGTTTTCTGATCCCTTCTTAGTTGAAGAGTTTGACACACCCCTGAGTCTTCTATCGCGTAGTTAATTCTCTAAAGCCAATTTTGTTCCTCCAACATATACCAAATTTTATTGCCAAAAAATTAAATAGTTATCGTTATTCAATTTGTCACCCTTATTAATGCCATCATTGATATTCTTAGATGTTATGGTCCATCAAAATTTTAGAGACAATCATATAAATGTCCACTTATACACATGTATCATTTTGCACTTACGCGAATTAGGTTTTACGATAATTAATATTAGACACAGAGTCGAAAGTCCACTAAATTCCCAATTATTCTCCATTATCCTAATGTTATATTATCACAAAATTATAAGTTCTAGGTCAAAATTACTTTAACTCTTTCAGCCTTAGAATTCCCTCAATTAAGCAATCATGCATGTATAAAGTAAGCAAGGCATTCTGACTATATGTAATAATCATAAAACATATATATAATTCACAAAATGTCAAATATGTAAGTACAATTAGAGTAAACTTCTTTATTCAACTACTAAATATAAAAAAAAAAATTACATAGATGTTGTTCGACAATTTGAACTAACAATACATCGATAAATTGATTGTAAAATTCTCTTCTATTTTCTCATCAAAATCTTGATAAGATAGTTGTAGGCTAGAGGTGGTGAATTATCCAAAATCTTAATAGCTCTATCATGCCATGCTTAGAAAGAGTCCTCATTAGATGATACATACTCTCCATCTCACATGTAAGCTGTTCCAAATGCAACACTTCTTGACGCACTGCTTCGAAATGTTTTATGTGTTGTGTCAGGCTATGGTGTGGATCAATTTCATAATTTCTATAAGCACGTCAGTTTTAAGTACATTCCACAACCCGCGCTTTACTAGTTTCTCCTCTAAGGATACTAAAAGGATGCATTGATCCAGCCTTATCTGATCAAGCACAAAAAGTAAAAACTAGTAACAATGAATTACATAATCTAATCAAGACACCCACAATTTATGAACGTTTATAAAATGTGGTATTTTAAACACTTTTAGAGTATTTTCATTTTCAAAAAAATGAGAACACTTCAGAAAGTAACTCTCACTAGACAAATACCGCTAAATAAATATTCTTGATTTTCAAATAAAAAAAAAAGAATTTAATTAAATCAAAAAATATATTTTTAATGCTTTTTACAAATTTATTTCAATCATAAAAAATAATAATTTTTTTTTTATTATCTGAAAGTTAACTTTAGTTGCATATAAAACTCAAAAATATTTTAGGAACCGACATACAACTTTCACAATTGATATTGGAATAATCAACGTCCAAAAAAAAAAAAAAAAAAAAAAAATAGTTTTTGGACCAACATGCAATTTTCTAAATTGCATTTGAGATTTACACGCACCTCCATGTGCAAAACATTGTCTGTTTTCATTTTTCCTTTTTTTTTAAAAAAAATTATAGTTAATGTTCAATGTCTAAAAAAGGAAAAATCTTCATCCAATAAAAGGTTTTGGGATCAACATGCACTTTTTCAAATTGCATTTGGAATTCACACGAACCTCAAAGACCAAAACGTTTTCTGTTTTCATTTTTAATTTTTTTAATTATAGTTATTGTTCATTGTCTAAAATGGGATTAATACCCTAAATAGTCATTGAACTTTGTCAAAAGTTCCCTAGATAGTCACCAAACTTCAAAATTTCCTTAAATAGTCACTGAACTTCACAAAATATTCCTAGGGGGTCACTGAACTTCAAAATTTCCCTAAATAGTCACTGAACTTTACCAAAACTTCCCTATATAGTCACTCAACTTTGCAAAAAGTTCCTAGAGAGTCATTGAATCATTGATGTATGAGGTCCCAATTTACAAAGTTCGATGACCTCCTCGAAAGTTTTGGCAAAGTTCAATGACTATTTAGGAAAGTTTTGAAATTCAGTGACCTCCTAGGAACTTTTTGCAAAGTTCAGTGATTACTTAGGGAAGTTTTGAAGTTCGGTGATCTCTTGAGAACTTTTGGCAAAGTTTAGTGACTATTTAGGGTATTAACTCTCTAAAATGAGACCGAATTTTCAGAATTTTATCCAAACTTTTAGAAGCCATAACTTATTCATTTTAAGGTTAAAATTAATGTTTTTTTTATACTATTAGAAAGGTTTCAAGAAGATCTATCCATACATATCAAATGGGTGGGCAGCATGAATCACAATGTACAAGAAAATCATGTGATGCAGTTTTAGTTTTTTTCGATTTTTCTCCCAAAATATAAATCCAAATGACATGGAATTTTGCAGACATGTTCTATTTGCTATCATTAACATATGGTATAAATTTCATGAATTTATATAGAGTATATCAAAAGTTACCCTTAATGGTTTTCAAGCTATGAAAGAAAACCAACATACATGCATTTGATCATTCTAAACCATTTACAGTAAGTAATTAAGCAAGAAAGTAGCCTACTTGGTCTCTAATATCAATGTAAAATGTACTTGCATGCTTATAGCCGAATTCCAAGTATTGAAACTTGAAATTGTTGTGAAAATTATTGCACCTAAGTTGGAGATGAACGTACCAAGATTACAACAACAAATCACGAACTTGAGAACAATGAACCAAACTTGATTGTTATGAAATGATCACCGAAAGCCTGAACGCATAAACGTTGTCCTCATATAATATTTGCCCCTTACGGATTGAAATTGATGCTTGAAGGTTTTTCGACAAATGGTTTGAAAGATTGAAAAAGCCTTGAAATGAATTAACACTTAAGCAATAAGTGTAATTCACCAAAACTTAAAAAACTATGAAAAATAATTGAATATGAAGTTTTGATCTTTGATTGGAATGTATAATTGAGCTTCTATTGTTTTTCATGTGCCAAACCTTGAACATCAATGTCCTATATATAGGCCAAGTCCAAATGCACGAAATAGTGCCAAAAAAACAAGTGAAAAGGCATCAAGCTCAAATATCAAACGGTAAAAAACAGCCACAAAACGGTCGAAAATTTGTACTATGTGGCCGCATTGGTTCCTTCTTTGTTACTTTTAAAGATACCTGCACTTAATACTGAACTTTATTAAGAGTTTAAAACTCATCACTCACTTCAGTAACAACCAGCATTATAAAAACTACGATAAGGTTATTGCGGATTTCAAAGTAAAATATCCTATATGCCTTAATCTATCATGCCATAAATTTAAAGAACACACAAAGTAAGAAGAATTTATTGTATTAATATTGTCAATAGTACACAACTTAACCATTCCATTAATAGAATAGCCTTTTCCAACAAAGAAACCATTGCGGGATAATAAAAGTTTTCCCGACTCATTAACACTTTTAATCCCTGGTTTTCACAACAAATCCCCACTTACAAGGTTTCTATTCATATCCGGTACATGTAAGACATTAGTAAGAGTTACAACGTTTTCGGATGTGACTTTTAATTCAACATTCCTTTTACCTATAACTTTTGAAAAATGTTCATTCCCCGTTTGAATTTGTTGACCATCATCAATGTCTTAATATATCTTGTAGAGAGTCTTGTCATAGCAAACATGAACGGGGGCAAAAGTATCATACCACCATCCCATAAATTTTCCTTTGACATCATTTACTTCACTTATAGTGGCGACTATCTCATCCTTGTCAATGGAATTCACATTGCCTCCAAATTTGCTTTGTTTTCTATATCGACATTCTTTCGCAAAATGACCGATTTTTTCACATACAAAGCATTCTCCCTTAGGCTTCGTTTTGAATTTGTTGTTGTCTTTAGTAAACTTTCTTTTGTTTACTTTGTTGATGTTCTCCATGGTATTTGCTTTTGAAGTACCAACATGAAAACTTTCATTCTCATCTCTTACCCTCGACTCTTCCTCAATTTGGAGATTTTTTGAATTTGCTCCAATGAAAAGTTTTCGGAGTTATGAAGAACTTTCTTCCTATATCTTCTCCAAGTAGAAGACAATTTAGCAATAATTGCTTCTACTTGAATGATTCCAAAAGTTCTATTTTCACCACTTTTAGTTTATTGACAATAACTTGCAGTTCATGTATTTGGGGGCAATAATGGACTATTATCTAGGAATTTGAATCAAAATACTTAGAAATTAAAAACTTTTTAGTACCTTCTTCTTCAGCCTTGTATTTATTCTCTAGTGCATACCAGATTTCTTTTGTAGATGTTGTGTTGGTATATAAATCATAGATACGATCCGACAAAGCATTCAAAATATGGCCATGACATATGAGTTTATCTTCTTCACGCTTCTTCCAGTCTAACCTTGATTGTTCGGTGTCATTGTCGGATGGTTAAGGTAGATCTTCTAAATTAGGATCAAGAACATAGAAAATTTTGAGCGCCATTAATAGGAATTTGATCTTGTCTTGCCACCTTGTAAAGTTTGACCCATCAAAGCGATCTAACCTCACCAAGTCTTGATTCATAAGTTTGATAGTAGCCATGGTGGTATTTCCTTCGGTTGTCATTGTGCAAACCAAATAAAGCTTTTAGATTGTTGAGATAAATATTTCTATCGAAGTAGACAAAATACCTCCAATGATAATATAAATGGAACTCAAAAAATATATGTAAAACACAAAACAAAGATGAAAGAATAAGAAGAAAATGAAGAAGACTTGAATCACATAGCTATCCTAAAAGCTTTATTTGAGCCCTTATAAGAATGTTAAAGGACCAACACACAAATAGCTTTAGCTGATTTCAATTTTAGAAACCGGGTTGCAATTAGCACTATTGAGACCCGGAAAGAAGAAACAAAAGAAGAGAATATGAAAATAATTCTAAGTATATTTTTACAGAATTTTGGGGCTATAATTTCAAGGTTTTAGATGAGAATTGTTGTTAATAATCCATGAATTCTATTCCTATTTATATAATTCCTTCATACACTTTTGTATGGGTGCCAACTTTTGACAAAAAGATGGAAATAGAGGATGAAAAGGTACCAAAACTGTCCAACTGTTTTTTTTAATTTTTAATCTATTTTCAACCACATTTGATCAATTCCCATTTACCAATATTCGAATAATATATAACAATAAATGTTCATTCCATATCATGAAATGTGGGCACATTTTTTTTGTGATTGACATAGCATCCATGTGAACCATAATATTTTCTGTAAGTAATAGTTTCAATGGATGATATCAAATTAATGGTCAATAAATTGGTTCTTTGGGAATTAAAATGAATAATGGAGAATATATATTTACAATATGGAATTCATCGCTTATTTAATTGCACAATTATGACCTCAAAATATTTTCTAGTCGATAGTTAAACTTGAGCTTAATAATTCGACATTGATTGTTAAATTAATTTTCGTTGTGATCATATGGAACTATCAGATAGAAAATGGGATTTGACGATTTATGTATGTTTGGAAAATGGTATTTTGACCATTTTACATTGTTCCAATTATTCAACATGATCTACTAGGTAATACATAAGAATAATTATTGTTTATATAACATCAATAATCTTAACTAGACTGAGAGTACAATCTTATCCTTTTATTGAACAAAACGAGATTAATAAATTATCTTGATCAATCAAGAAATGACAAGTCAAGATTAATTTATTGGAGCTTAGTTTATTTGGGTCCAATTAGGTCCATTCGATCGCTTTAAATTCAAAACTACAATAAATTATAAGGGTTATAATTTATTATTGATTGAAGTGGAATTTACTAATTGAACATGTCACTATTTGCCACTGTGTCATCACATATGGAAAGAGTTTGATTTGGAGTAAAACTAAAAGGCTCATTTTAGATAATGTATGTGGAATTCAAGTCATGTCCCATGTGATAAATAGACACACATATTTAGGTTCAATTAAGGTATTTTTGTTGTCATGCACGCACATAAATCTCTTTAGTTTTGAACTCCTAAAGAACATTGAAGTTCAAAGTGTTTGAAAGTTTCAAGATAAACACCAATGATTTTTTTAGGCCACAAGGGTAATTTCTAAAACATCTATATGTTTATTATTCCAACAAAATTGTTATATTTTTGTTTATACATTAAGTAATTAAATTTTATTTTCCAACATTTATGATCCATCCACTTCAAGATAAAATCTGCATATTCATATTAACCAAGTAAAAGAATCTTATGTCCGCGATAGAGTTATGTAACAACTAAAATCACATCTCATTTTACGCATTGTGAAAAAATGTAAATGACAAATCAATTTACGAATATACTATGCAAGGGATAAATCAATTTTATGTTGTTTAACAAATCAATTTTATGTTGTTTCGGTTGATATTATTTCTGTATTTGAACACAATCTCATGTGTTGCCTGTCTATATCTGCTTCTATTGAAATGTTGTTCAAAATTAATAAAATACGAATGTGGAATGATATAGAATGGAAATAAAAATTGGAGCCATGTAGTTGAAGTATGCGACCACATAGTTCAAGGAACTATGCGGTCGCATAGACCTATACTGGGACCGATGACCCCAATATGGAATCAACTATGCGGTCGCATAGGATTTGTTTATGTGACCGCATAGAAGTATTTTGTGGTTGTTATTTAGCCGTTAACCGTTGTGTTTTTTAATTTAGTGGCTTTTTATACATTTTTGGCACCATTTCGAAGAACATATTTGAGGGCTATAAATATGTGATTCATGTTCAAGGCAATAATATGATGAAAAACCATTATTGAACTACATATAATGTGAACCCAACCAAGAATCGATCTTGGGAACCCACAAATAAGATGGAACAAACCCAAGAAAGTTCGAAATCACATCGCGCAAAGATCAACCCAACCCGTTGTTCGACCCGTACTAAGAATCGAGATTACACGTAAGAAACCCAACCCGTTGATTACCCAGAACAAGAACCGTGAAGAGGGATTGCCACAAAAGGATTGCGAGACCTTTTGATAAGTTCAAAGTTTGAACTTTAAGCTACCAAAAATATGGAGAAATAAAACTCTCAAATAATTGAATTCTCTCAAAAGAATCATCAAAGTCTATCCAATATAATGAATTAAGATCCTATTTATATGAAAAACCCTAAAGGGAACAAAATAGAATCCAAAATATGCTAAAAGATGTGAAAAAACCTAGAATTTTAGGGAAATAAGGAAACTTGCAAAAATTGAAAAATCGCGTCTCGAATATAACCATGCGGCTGTATGGTGTATATCCATGCGGTCACATAGGAGACTCTAATTTGCCCCTTCTGCTTTCGGTAAGTAGCCATGCAGTCGCATGGCTTGTGGAACCATGCGGCCGCATGGTTCTCCAGCTTGCCTCCACGCTTCGTCTGTTGGTTTCAGCACATTCAAGCTCGTTCCAGCCTTTGATCCCAACATGAAACTTGACTGTAAGCTAGTTAACTTCAATATTTTGTACTTTGTTGCCCAACTAAATGATTGCCTGACATCTTTGCCTCGTTTGGATCTCGAACTCGTCCGTATCTTCGTCTCAACGCTCATCGAGCCTTCGTCCGCTTGATGCCTTTTTCCGGGTCACATCAACATATATTTCACAAAGCATAGAAATTACCCCTTTTTTCTTCATGTTCAATTTTCTCATTGTATTCTTCAAGTTTTAGAGGATTTCACTTAATGCTTGAGTGTTAAATCCTTTTACAAAACTTGTTTAAATCTGTTTAAATCCTACAAACCATTGGCCAAAATCCTTCAACCATCATTTTCAATCCAAGAGGGGGAAAATATAGTTTGAGGACAACGATATCGTGTCCAAGCCAACAGTATTTGTTTTTCACATCAATTTCCTAGATTGGTGTTTAGTTCGTGGCTTTCATTGGTTATCTTCAATTGTCTATTTTGGTTCGTTACTTTGTTCTCCGAACCCTCAAGAGGAAGTCATCAGATTTTCAACAATCTCAAACTATAGTTTCTTCGATGGAGAACGAAGCACGATGGCAACAATCAAGTTGTGAATCAAGACCTAGTTTGATTGGATCTTTTCGATGGCACATACTTTATGAGATGGCAAGATAAGTTGAGGTTCTTACTAACAGCATTGAAGATTTTTTACATACTTGATCTGGAATTGGCGTTATTACTGGAACCTACAAATGGAGAAACTGATGCGATGAGGGCCGAAAGACAAAATGCCAAAAATATGAACTCATATGATGTGGTCATATCTTGAATGCATTATCGGACCGCTTATATGGTTTCTACACCAATACTTCATTGGCAAAGGAAATTTGGAATGCTTTGGAGAGTAAGTATAAAGTTGAAGAAGAAGGCACTAAGAAATTTTTAATTTCAAGGTACTTTGATTTCAAATTTCTAGAGAATATTTCCCTTCTTCCCCAAATTGATGAATTGCAAGTCATTGTCAACAAGTTGAAGGTGGTCAATATTGAGATTCTAGAAACTTCCCAATTGGGAGCAATCGCCAATCATTGCTAAACTTTTCAGAACTTGAAAATGATACCAAAAGAAAATAATGCATAGTTCCGAAAACTATACTTTGGAACAATTGCAAAATATCTTCGAATTGAGAAAGAGTCGGGGTAAGAGATAAGAATGATAATTCTTATGAAGACACATCTAAATTCAACGCTGTGGAGAAGACCGAGCCTTCTAAATCTAACAAGAGAAATCCTTCAAGGAACTTTGAAGTCCAAGAACAAGACCAAATGTAGTTGTTTCGTGTGTGGAAAATCTGAACATTATGCAAAAGAATTTCAATACCAGAAAAGGAACAACATCGAAGGAAAAGTGAACTCCATCAAAGAAAACAACATTGTGGCCACCGTAAGAGAAATCAATGCTATCAAGGGAAAGATTCCTAGATTGAGGTATAATACGTGTGCAATAGTACATATATCATATGATAATTCCTTATTCAAGACTTATTATGAAGTTGATGGAGAACAAGAGATTCAGATAGGTAACAGGGTTCGATCCAAGGTGTTTGGAAAAGGAAATGTAGATGTCATCTTCACTTCCGACAAAACTGTTACCTTGAAAAATGTACTACATATTCCTAATATGAATAGGAACTTAGTTAGTGAAAATCTCTTAGGAAAATTGAGTATAAAATGTATTTATAAATCCAGTAAACTTGTACAATCACTAAATGGAAAATTTGTTAGAAAATGCTATTCTAGTGAAGGAATGATCAAACTTTGTACTGTTGACAAATCTTTTAATAATAAATTTGATTTTGCTTATATTGTTGACTCATTTCATTATGGCATGCGAGATTATATCACATAGGTAAAAGTACTATGAAAAGAATGTTGAAATGTGACATAATATCATATAATGAAAATGATGCATATAAATGTAAAATGTGTATAGAATCTAAACTGATTAAGAAGCCTTATCAAAGTGTTAATAGGATTTCTAATATTTTAGAATTAATTCATACTTATTTATGTGAATTAAATGGCATGTTAACTAGATGTGGTAATATATATTTCATTACTTCTATTGATGATAATTCTAGATATACGTATGTTTATTTAATGAAGTATAAACATGAAGAATTTGATATGTTAAAGTATATAAAAATGAAGTAGAAAATCACATTAGTAAAAAAATAAAGACTATAAGAAGTGATAGAGGAGTTGAGTACTTTTTTAGTGATTTTAACTCATTTTATGAACAACAATGCATAGTTCATCAATGTTCTGCACTTAGGACACTCGAACAAAATGATTTGACTAAAAGGAAAAATAGAATTTTGGTTGAAATGATACATGCCATGTTGATTTATGTCAAATTACCATTTAATTTATGGGGTGAAGTATTTTTGAGTGCATGTAGGATATTAAATAGGATTCATTCTAAATTTACTAAGGTTTCTCCTTACGAATTGTGGAAATGAAGGAAGCCGAATATTGGATATTTCAAAGTTTGGAGGTGTCTTACTTATTGTAAGAACATGAACCCTAACATGACCAAACTAGGTCCAAGAGGCATCAAATGTGCCTTTTTTTTTTTTTTTTGGATATGATAGCAATAGCAAATCATATTGATTGTTGAATTTGGATTCCAATGTGATTATTGGATCCAACAATATAGAGTTCTTCGAGATTTCACTATCTTCGGATAATGAATTAAGGGAAATTAATAAAGAAATTCTCAATTCTAGTAAAACACACGATGAAACATCTTCTAAAGATGTTGATGAATCTAGTGAAAATCAAAGGAGCAAAACAACTCGAATTAAGAAGTCTTTAGGATAGGATGAAATTGACTATCAACTTTTTTCATTTTTCTTAGTAGAATGAAGTGAGAAGAATGTTGTAAGAACAATTCATTTTGTTCTACAAGTGGAAACTGATCATAAAACTTATAGAGAAGCCATGAATTCTCGAGATAACATTTTTTTGGAAAGATGCGTTTAAGGATGAAATGAATTCAATAATGACTAACAATACTTAAGAACTTGTCGATTTACTATCCGGATCCAAACATATTGGATGTAAATGAGTATTTAGGAGAAAGTATATGTTGATGGTTCTCTTAATACCTTTAAAACTAGACTAGTAGCTAAAAGTTATTGACAAAAGGAAAGATATGTTATTTTGATACTTATGCACTTGAAGATAGAATAACATCAATTAGGATAATATTCACATTAATTTCAATATATGACTTATATGTTCATCAAATGGATGTCAGAATGGCATTCTTGAATGGGGATCTCGATGAGGAGGTTTATATGGAACAATCTGAAGGGTTTGTTCTACCCGAAAATGAACGTAAGGTGTGTAAATTAGTGAAGTCATTATACGGATTGAAATAAGCACCTAAGAAATGTCATGAAAAATTTGACTTAGCTATTATATCATTTGGTTTTAAACATAATAGTGTAGATAAATGTTTATATTCCAAAGTATGTATTGGTTATGTGATATTTACTTGTTTGTATGTTGATTATGAGTAATCAAATGGATGGAATAAAAGAAACAAAGATGTTTCTATCTTCCACATTTAAGATGAAAGATCTTGGAAAAGTAGATACCACTTTGGAAAGTTACTAAAACTAGTGGGAGTTATCATTTAAGTCAATCAAACTATATCGAGAGTGTGAGATGAGTTCGAATATTTGAACATAAAAAATTGTAGTATCCCTTTTGATCCAGTTCAAAGCTAAAAAAGAATGATGGAAGAGAAATTGTTCAACTAGAGTATACAAGTGCTATTGGGAGTCTTATTTATGCTGTTCAGTGCACAAGATTGGATATAACATTTGCAATTAGTAAACTTAGTATGTGTACTAGTAATCCGAGTAATGATCATTGGAAGGCTATTGGAAGAATTCTTGGATATTTAAAGAAAACTAAGAACTTAGGTCTACAATACCCTAAAATTCCCAACTGTATTGGAAGGATTTATAGATGCTAGTTGGATATCTAGCATGGGTGAAAGTAAATCCACTCCAGATTAGGTGTTTACTCTGGGAGGTAGTGTTGTTTCTTGGAAATCAAAGAAACACACATGTACACACTCAACTATGGAATCTGAATTTGTAGCATGATCAGAAATCGAAAAAGAAGTTGAGTGGCTTAAGGATCTACTCTATAAGATACCTTTGGGACCAAAGATTACATCTTCGATATCTATCATGTATGATAGCCAAGCCACAATAGCAAAAGCATATAATGAGGTATATAATGGAAAGTCTAGACATATGAGTTTAAGGCATTACTACATAAGAAAATTAATCAAGAGTGGAATAATTTCTCTAAATTATGTTAAGTCAATATAGAACTTAGCAGATTCATTAACTAAACCTCTAAAAAGAGATTTAATGACATCAATGATATCAACCTTACCTATCATTACTCAACAAGTAATACACAGGTTCAAAGGGTAATTACAAGTCATTCGATATGTGAATAGTTTCAGTATTATGTAATCTGCAATAACCCTATTATAATTAAATAATGCTGGTTGTTACTGAAGTGAGGGTTGAACTTTTAAGTTCTTAATGAAATTTAGTACTAAGTACAAGTATTTCTAAAAAAAGTAATGAAGATATTGGAAGAACTTCACTTAAATAAATTTCGAGGTGGTGCCGCCTCAACAGAGAGTTAGAGTTTTTATATTAAAAGTTTATTGAAAATGATGAGCTCAAGATCATATTAGCACTAAGCGAGATTGATGGACTTGAAAACACGTGATACTTGTGTGTATGTTCTTACCGGTATTGTCATATGAAATTATTGGTTCAAAACGTTTATGCTACCTTTAATTTCGATTTTACTTTGTTTGAATTAAACTATGATTAGATTCAAATCAAAAGATGTCTAATCGTTACGCTGATTATTGTATATTTTGAATATGGTATATTATTAAATTTTGAACAAGTGAAGAGATTGTTGAAATATTGTTCAAAATTAATAAAATACGGATGTGGAATGATGTAGAATGGAAATAAAATTTGGAGCCACATAGTATATATATTCCACAAAGCATAGAAATTAACCATTTTATTCTTCATATTCAAATTTTTTATTGTGTTCTTCAAGTTTTGGAGGATTTCACTTAATGCTAGAGTGTTAAATCCTTTTACAAGGTTTGTCTAAATCCTGCAAACCATTTGCCAAAATTCTTCAAGCATCATTTTCAATCCGAAAGAGGACAAATATAGTTTGAGGACAACGATATCGTGTTCAAGTCATCTGTGTTTGTTTCATACATCAATTTCCTAGTTTAGTGTTTGGTTCGTGGCTTTCATTGGTGATCTTCAATTTTCTGTTTCGATTCCCTGCTTTGTTCTCCGATCCCTCTAGTGGAAGTCATTAGATTCCCAATATACTTTCTAAAACTATGATTGATAATACTTACATAAAAAAATGTCATATTTTATATAAAATAAAGTAGGTGATCATATTCATTGACATCTTCGATTTTTTACATGAAATTTTTATTCTTAGAACAACATGAATAAATGTTTCATATTACCATAAGCAAAAAATTGTATATATTCTACATCCCTTCATCTTTTCGTTCCACTAGCTAATCTGGATTATATTCCTCGTATAGTATTCACATTGAACTTAAGTATTTAAATGAAAGCATCAAGGGAAATGCAAATTTCAATAGACAATTTTCCTTAGCCATTATTATATAACTAAAATACAAAGGAATACAACAGATTCTCAAATTATGTTTGAAGTCACACAAAAATTTTCCCAAAGAATTAGAAATTATGGAAGAATTTTCAACGAGGTAACCTTCGACGTCAATGACTTCCTATAATGGCAGGTTACATCAAAAAACGTATTACAAATGAAAGAATAAAGAAAATCTGAAATCGACAAAGATTCTGCATGTTTGGCCTTGTTCCCTTTGCTTTTTGACTTGGCCGAACAAGCTTTAAGCGTTGCATTGATAATGCTTAGAAGAAGAAGTAGAATCCGGTTGCCACAGCAGCAGCAACAGCAGAGGAAATTTTCAATGCGGCGGCACCATTATTGTCGGCCGCAGGTGCGTCAGCACTGGGTCCGTCACTGGCAGTGGGTCCCAAAGCATTAGGAGCACTGGAGTTGGTGGTGGTGGGTGTAGGAGAACTGGCTTCGCTGCTGGGGGCGGGTGGAGATGAGGGCTCTTCCTCGGGGGACTCTGCTGGGGTGGATGAGTTGGTAGGAGGAGAGGAAGCGGGGCTCGAGGATTTTGGCGCGGAGGATTTTGGTGCCGGTGTTGTAGATGATGATTTAGGTGCAGGCACTGGAGATGATTTTGGGGTGGCAGCCGGGGTCTTACTTTCCTTCGGCGACGGTGCAGCTTTTGGGGAAGACGATTTAGGTGCAGGTGCTGAAGTTGGAGAGCTGCTCGGAGAGGAATTGGCCGCCACCGCTCCTGCGACGGCGAGGAAAACGAGTGCAAGAACAAACAATTGACGGGCCATTTTTCTACAGCACAATGTTTCACTTTGTAGGAAATTGCAGTACCTCCGTATAATTTCTTAGAGAAACACTGCGCAGGTGATGAATATAAGAAGAGGACTACCTCTTATAAGGAGGTGACGGTGGAGAAGCCAGATCAGGCGGCGAATATGGCGGTGAACTGGTGGTTAATCTGTCAATATCCTTACAACGAGAGAGGGAATGGGAGAGCCTGTCTCGAACCGAGTTTAAAGGTCAGCGGTCAATGGGTAAATAAGATTTAACCATTTTGCATTTTTTTAGGAGTGGCATTAGGACACTACAATTTTCTTTATTCATCATGAAAAATGGAAATTATGTCATAAAAATTTAAGATTTTGTCCGTTTTAGGGCTCCATTAAAAATAAATATTCGACCTCGAATAAAGAAAAATAGAAATTTAACTAGATTCTAAATAAATACACTCAACTTAATATATGTAATTCAATGTTTCTTCAAAGTAAATATTTAAATCAAGTTAAATGAAACATAAGAATTAATGGTTATTTCAATTTCCAAAGTTTTTTTCCCCAAACAAAACCAATTCCCAAGTATGTTAATATAATCTCTCATCACTCGTACTACTCTCTTGATTTTTCTATTTCTTTTCCCGTTGGCGAACTAAACAAGTGATATTGGTCTTATTTTCATCGTCAACTCAACCATTCTCCAAATCCCATTCGATAACTAAGATTTAGTCGAGCAAACACATCGCTTATAATTTTGTTACTACCACAACACACTTTAACGTATTTTACTTTCCTTTTTGTTTTTATGTTTTGTCCCTTCATCTGTTTTTGGGATTTTTCTGATTTTCGAAGATAGTTTTCACTTTACATTGTAGGTAGCTTTCTTCACTGGTGGATTATCTCATAAACATTGGTGATGAATAGAATCAAATTACTTAACGCTAGGTTCACATTACAATGTAGATAATTTTTTCATACGTGCCACAGCTAGTGTAATGTCCTTCACTTTTTTAGGCCAACGATAAAAATCGAAAATATTAAAGTAATGATGTACTTGATTTTGGATTGATCTAATCGCCCCCCAAAGTTATTCTAAACAGGTTTGCAATATGGTTCTAAATGGAGTGATTATTGTAATAATGAATTACTATGGTTTTCAAAGACTTTATGGTAATTAATTTACACAACTAAACTCATAGTCAACATAAGTGCAGTCAAGAATGAAATATGGCTCAAGATTAAACAAAAGCCAAAATAATGGAATTCAAGTAATAATTGAAAATTCGAGAGTTTACATGAATCAATTCAAATTTTGATCTTAGATATTCATAACATTATATATGAATCACATTATTCAAGTCAAGTCATACACAAGAATGTGTAGTAAAGCTATAATTTTTTATTTTTTTATTTTTTTGAATTCTACTATTATTTTTTTACCCAAAATCTATCCTTGATTAAACACACAAAAATCATTCATGCGGATTAAATTAAAGGACTAGAAAAATTGGTTTCTTTCCATTAAATTCTTGAATTATAGTCGCAAACTCAACTTTTCCACAAGTGCTTCATGACACTTTATACATGGTTGCTTCACTTGATCAATTTGATTTTACACCAATTTACATCCACCCCCAAATTCTTACTTTACCTTTCTCCAAGTAGTATGACTTTCCTTCATCACTCGATTCAAACTCAACAATGTACATATCAATCTCCTCATAGATTTTAATCGCGAACTCAATTTTTGAGCAAACAATAAAGTCGAGGGGTTGTATGCCAATTCCCTCTTCTTTACATGTTACTAATCCTTTTTGGCTCGGTAAGATTAGTTCCTTAGTCTCTATATATTCTTCTTTTATTGTTGGTTCCTCAAGTTGAATGACACGTGTGCCACCTAAAATTTCTAGGGAGTTACAAAATGAGATTTTCATGAGAATGCTCCTTTTTTGTTGAGTACGTGGGATTTTCAATATTTTGACCTTTCGATCAATAGAGATTTTAATGTTACACCCAGCTCGGATGTTTTTGCTCATATGGATTGTAATGTACTCGATATTTTAGTAATACCCATAATAATCCCGATGGCAAATCATCTTCATCAATTTCGTTTATAGCTTGTGCTAGAAAGTCTTGTAGTCTCCATATTATTCCCAAAAGCAAGTCATTCTCATCAACTTCGATGGGTATATCACTTCCCTTTATTTTAAAGCATATTAGGGCAAAGAACTCCCCTATAGGCATGTTGCCTTCATCAATTTTGGAATCTTCCATCTCATATTATTGTTGAGTTATTGCTTCATTTAGTTCCTTGTCAACGAAACCAAGAAAATCAAGTAGATCAACTTAAAAAGAAAAAAATAATAATAACTAAAATTTAAGCAGAACTCTTACCCGCGACAAAAGGGAGCACTTCTCTCCCAATTAATTTCTTCTCCATGACAGATTCTATCCAAAAAAACTTTATTAACTAGTCACATCTTGGAAAATTAAAATATTGCCTCAGCCTATAGATCAAGAATTTAACTAATTAAATTATTTTTCATCAATCAATTTATACAGAAAAAGCCCTGAAAAGAGTTTGTATGAGAAAGATGATGATAATAAATAATTTATTCACATGTAAATATTATGATGATTTATGTAGTAGACATGTTCACAAAGGTAGATAAAGCACATGAGAAGTTGATAAACAAGATTTATATATTTCAAGTGATATTATTATGAGATGAGTAAATATACATTGTAATCAAATTTTCTTAACCGAAGTTCGTCCCATTGGCTTTTGACAAAGTTTCTAATGAGTATACTTTCATAGCATATTCAACTAAGGGAAAAAAAACTATATCTTGGGCCTTAACTATAGTCCACAATAATAATGAAAAGTAGGGATGCCATGTACTAATTAACCTAAGTTTAAATATTAATTTGAGATTTTTTTCCTGTAAAATATAATTTTATGTACAAGCGTTTTTATGAGAATGATTTTTCGTTCATAAAAATTAGTTGTAAAGCTTTAATTATTCATTATTAAAGATTGAAGTGTTTATACCTTTATAAATGAATAAAAATGCCTAATCTAAGATCTTCCTTTGACATTTGACTTTTGAAGCTTTTGTCTCGAATGATTTTGACTATAATGCTCGATTTTCATTTTTACATTCATTGTGAGTTCGATTTATAATGTGAAAATCTTGATAGTAATCTTTTTATTCTCGGTCAATCAATAATATATCAAATACTTTGAAAACTTAAATTCAATTGCTAGAACCAAAATTATATATATATATATATTTTTTTTTTATGATTAAAACATTAAGGATAAAGTTAGTCATTTGTCAACACACGTGACATGTTATCAGTTCACATGTCACTAGTCATCGTGAATAAGTCACGGATCAAATATAATTTATCACAAACCAGTCATATATGTTCACAAGTCATACTGCACATATCACATGTCATATTGTACACTCTATGAACATATGACCATTGGTAGCATTATCCCCACTATTTGCAAACCGTCACCACTCCATCACCACTAACACCATTGCCACTCCAACAACCAACAAAATAGAGAGAGAAGCGACAATTTTAAAAGTAACAGAATTGGTCATTTCCAAGTTTATATTTTTTTGATATATAAGTGAATGTATAGAGAGTCCTATAGCTGCACCAACACCATCCTCCATTACCTGCAAATTCCAAGTTAACAGAATTTCGGCAAAGTGGCCATTGTGCATTTTTTGTTCTAAAAGTGAACTTGGAAACATCCAAAACAAACAGCAAAAAAATTATATCAAAAATTATATAAGCCAACCCAATTAAAAAGTATATTACCATAATAATTTTACCGATTAATCTATGACAAATCCCAACAAATGTTGGATATCCAAACTCATCCAACGCCCACAATACATAGTTCAAACATAATTGTTGTAAATCAACTAGCACGAACAAGAATGAGGAATTGATAAACTCTCGAGTAAAATCCATTGCCATGGCTGCACTTTGTTAGATTATTTTATTCTTTATTTACTTGTTTCCTATTATTAGTAGGTTTTCTATTATTGGTAGATTTCCTATTTTCTATATTTTCTAGTGAGTCTATATAAACATTTTTATTATGTAATTTCATTATTCAGTTTTATTAGAATAAGAAGTCCTAGTTTTCTTATTTTCTACACGGTATTAGAGCCGCCGTTCCTCCATAGATTTTGATCATCTTATTAAAGAAAGATTATTTTTAGCCACAGCTTTCACAGATCATTCGTACAATAGTTCTCTTATATTTTTTGCATAGCTTTCACTATAGTTCGCTCACTTCCGCACTTCTTGCTTGGATTTTGGTTTGATTTCGCTTCTAAGTTTGATTTCGCTTATTGTTTGGTGATTATTTTTTAGTCTTATTTAGTTTGCTTCATCATGGTTGGTTGTAAAGATGATTCTCTCCAGTTGATGAGTGTGCAATTATATGGAAAAAAAATTTCGTATTGGAGTTATGTTATGAAGAATTTTTTGAGGAGCAAATGTATGTGGGGTTATGTTACGGGTATAAGAATTCAACCTATAGACAAGGCTTCTCATTATGCAGAATCATTGGATGTTGGGGAGGCTGATAATTCGAAGATTAATTCTGTTACGCACTCTATAAGTGCTCAGTTGGCAAAGTATGAAACTGCCAAAGAGGTTTGGGATCATCTGGCAAGACTATACACGTCGTCTAACTTTGCAAAATAGTATCGGTTGGAGATAGATATCTGTACTCTTCAACAAAAGAATTTGAGCATTCAAGAATTTTATTCCGATGTGGAAAAATTATGGGATCAGTTAGCACTTACAGAGTCCGTCGAATTACGAGCATTCTCACCTTACATCGCTCGTAGAGACGATCAGTGACCGGTACAATTTCTGATGGCCTTTGATCATGATTTTGAGGGATTGTGTGGGATAATTTTTCATTGTATCCACTCCCTCATGTTGATTCGGTGGTCAATGAACTTTTAGTTGTGGAGATACGTCTTAGGTCTCAGGCAGACAAGTGGACTGTCCCAACGTCTATTCCATCTATTTTTGCAATGCCTCAAAGACCCTTGAATAATAATAATCAAAATAGGTCGAATTCGAAGGCGTCTCTTGACGAATGTGCTTTTCTGTAAGAAAAAATGCCACTAGAAAGCTTAGTGCTCGTTACTGTTGAATAAAGTTAAAACCATCGGAACCCGAGCAACAACAACACAATGACGATGACTTCATAAGCCATCACTACCATCTTATAATCCTCCATGGAAATTTGGTAATCAATCACCCCATCTTAATAATGCAGTGACTACACCATCGCTAGATCCGTATATGTTTGAGCAGTTTCAAAAGTTTCTTGTCTTACAGCCACATGCCATATCTGTTTCATCTCATATAGGTTTTTCATCTTCTAGTACTTCAGGTATATCTCCCTCCTTGTAGGTCTTAGATTCTGGCGTCTCATCGTATGTCACCTAATTTATCATCGTTTGCTTCTTTTTCTCTCAATTCGTCTGTGTCAATTGTGACTGCTTATGGTACTCCTATGCCATTAGTAGGCATTGGTTCAATTGTTACATCTTGTTTGTCTCTTCTGGATGTTTATTACATTCTAGTCTTACTTTGAATCTTGTTTTTGTTAGTCAATTATGTGAGTCGGAATACTTAGTCACTTTATCTTATTCCACTTGTTATGTGTAGGACCCGAAATCTCAGAAGCTGATAGGGACAGACCATAGGTAAGGGGGACTCTATGTTTTGGATTAGCTCAAAGTACCTAAAGTTGCAACTTCTAGTATGGATTTGTTATATTTTCATTTGGGTCGTTTGTCTTCTATTTTTTATTTATGACATTCTCGTTTAGGTCATGTCTCAGCGTTTCGTTTACAGTTTCTAGCTTCTGCCGGAGCATTAGGAAATTTAAAAGCTCACGATATTTCTAATTGTAGTGGTTGCAAGTTGGCAAAGTTTTCTCCATTACCATTTTATAAAAGTCTTTCTTTTTCTCTTGCTTCATTTGATCTCGTTCATGACTTTTTCTTACTTTTGTTATTCTAGCTCTTTTGCTTCATTTTTAGCTTCTATTCATCGTCTTTCTGAGCCTTTGTCTTATAGATAGGCTTTTTGTGACCCACTTTGTTATGATGCTATGGTTGAGGAATTTACTACTCTACATCAAACTCGTACTTGGGACTTGGTATCTTTACCACCAGGAAAACGTGCTATTAGTTCTCGTTGGGTCTACAAAATCAAAACTAAGTCCAATGGATCTATTGAAATATATAAAGCCCGAATTATTGCTAAAGGTTACTCTCAGGAGTATGGCATGGATTATAAGGAGACTTTCGCCCGTATTGCAAAAATGACTGCTATTTATACGTTCATTGTTGTTGGTTCTGTTCGTTGATGGTACATATCTCAGATGGATGTCAAAAATGCTTTTTTGAATGGTGATATTCGTGAAGAAGTTTACATGGAGCCTCTTCCTGGTGTTTCTCATCAACCTGGTGAAGTTTACAGGCTCTGAAAAGTCCTTTATGGTCTCAAACAAGCACTCCGAGCCTAGTTTGAGAAGTTCTCTACTATAATTACTTCGCTTGGTTTTCATCCTAGTCATGTTTGTCAAATGTACTAGTGTAGGTCGTATTGTGCTCTCTTTATATGTTGATGATATGATTATTACTGGTGATGATGTTGACAAAATTGCATCTTTAAAGTCCGAGTTAGCTCGTTGCTTTGCAATGAAAGATTTGGGCATGCTACGTTATTTTCTGGGCATTGAGGTCACCTTCTCTCTGAAAGGTTATATTTTATCCCAGTCCCAGTATATAGCTAATATATTTGAGCATGAACGTCTTACTGATAATAATGTTGTTGATACCCCTCTTGAGACTAATGCTCGGTACTCTTTTTCTGATGGGTTTTCCCTTGTCGGATTCTAGTTTGTATCATACTATTGTTGGCAGCTTTGTTTATCTCACTATCACTCGTTCATATATTGTACATGTTGTTCATGTAGTTAGTCAGTTTGTTACTATGCCCACTATAGCTCATTGGGCTGCTGTTCTTCGTATTCTAAAGTATCTTCGGGGCACTCAATTTCAGAGTCTTTTACTTCCGTCTACTTCATCCTTAGAGCTGTGTGCGTACTCTGATATTGATTGGGCTGGTGATCCTACAAATCGCAAGTCCACCATTGGCTTTTGTATTTTTCTTGGTGATTCTCTTATTTCTTGAAAAAGTAAGAAGCAAGATGTTGTTTCTAAATCTTCCACAGAAGCAGAATATCGTGCCATATCTACTACTTGTGAGATAGTTTGGTTACATTGGTTGCCTGCAGATATGGGTATTTCTTTTCATCACACTACTCCCTTATATTGCGATAACAAGAGTGTTATTAAGGTTGCACGTAATTCGGTATTTCATGAGCAGACCAAACATATTGAGATTGATTGTCACGTCATTCGACATCATTTTCAACTTGGCACCATCACATTGCCTTTCGTTCCTTCTTCAGTGCAGATTGCCGACATGTTTACCAAGGCGCACTCCACTTCGCATTTCCGTTTCTTTTTTTGCAAACTCTCCATGCTCTAGTAGTAGCATCATGAATTTGATGGGAGATGTTAAATTATTTTATTATTTATTTACTTGTTTCATATTATTGATAAGTTTCCTATTTTCTATATTTTCTAGTGAGTCTATATAAACATCTTTGTTATGTAATTTCATTATTCAGTTTTATTGGAATAAGAAACCCTAGTTTTCTTAATTTCTACCCACTTTACCTCCTTCCTCCATTACTCAAATAAAGTTACATTTTTTAGCTCTAAATTCACTAACCCATTTCAAGACTTTCAAAAGTTGCTTCGATTTTATTCTCAAATCTCCAAATCCTCACAAGACACATCAATTCCTCCAGCAATTACGCTGCCACCACCCTTGAACAAAAAATAATAATAATAATCAATTCCTCCAGCAATTACGCTGCCACCACCCTTGAACCAATAATAATAATAATAATAATAATAATAATAATAATAATAATAATAATAATAATCTGCTGCAAGTACATATTCAACTTCGAAAAAATCAGTTCGAAAAACAAAAATATCCACATTCATCGCTACTGTGCACAGTGACACTCCCCACTGTGGCTGCACAGCCCATCAAAAAAAAAATGAAGCCCGAAAATTACGTGAGTCAAGAACTGGGCTGTATCCGGTCAGCCTAATTCCATTTCCTAGAGGCCATTTTTATAAATTTCTAATTTAATTTTCCAAAAAAAAAAGGTTGTGTAGAGAGTCACGTTTGGCTTATTTTCTAACCCTAGGGCCCCAAAAAAACAAAAATAAAAAAAATCATGTAACTTTACAAGCACCGGGTCACCATGTACCTGGATCCTGTGTGAAAGGCATACCAAAACATCCTACAATCCCAACGGATTAGAAGAAGAATCACATTGTAACACCACATTTCTCTCTGATTTCATTCAACAGCTATTATAGAATTCCGTCAAACAGACTATAAATAGAGCAAACTCAATCAATTTCCTATACCCAATATCACCATATTCTAGCACAAGTTCTACAGTTGGTTTTGAAAAAAATTTACCCTTTCGAACCGGTCAACACTCTTCCGACCTCTTTCGAGTTGAAGGTCGATACTTTTTCGGGATTTTTCAATGCAGTCGACACTCCTCCTAGACTGAGTTTTTGTATGTTCAGGCTTGTCAGTGCTGTGCCTGGGCTTTTCTCTCCTGTCAGTGCTCTTTCTTGAAGCCTCGAATATATCTGTACTCTTCCTAGATGGCTCAAACTGATCCACGCTTTTCCTTGCACTCATCCTTTGTGATGGAGTTGTGGCCACAAACTTCTTCAAATGTCTGATATACTCAGGATAGAGTTCTAAATCGCAGTGAGTTCCTCCTTTGATCCATAAAGGTTCATATTTTTCCTTGCATAGTTCCCAGAGCTGCTTACCATGCGAGAAGTCCACAACTTCATCTGCAGTTCCCTGCATAACAGATTATGTAGGCAGTTAAAATTGTTTCTCGTGTGCAAAATGCAACATACAATTCAAGCATGGTTATTCTTCAAATACTTACATGAATGACGAGAATGATACATTTGACCAGCAGGATTTTGTCGATGTTCTGCAACACAATGTTGGAACAAAGATAAACTAAACAAAGAAATGCAGGAAGCTTAATATTCTGCGTTTATAAGAAGATGAATGTTAAGCAACCTTGTAGATGTCAAACCAATATGTGCGTTTTACAGGATACATAACTCTTAAGCCAGACAATATAGGACTATGCAGGACAACAGCTCTTAATCGAGGCAAACGAGATGCAAGATCCAAAGTTGGTCCACTTCCAACTGACTGACCGTAGAGAATAACATCTTCCTGTTTAGTACCATAATTCTCCTCAAGACACTTGTATGCGGCTTCAATATCAGCATATGTATGTTGTTCGCTGGGCTATAAGAAAGAAAAGAAAACATGTAGATTATATTTACAGGAAAAGTGAAACCACATAACCATTCAAAAGAAAAAACACTGCACCTTTCCAGATGATTGCCCATACCCAGAATAGTCATACCTGATCAAAATTAAAGGGGCATCAGAAAATGGCCAATCTTCTGCTAAACTGGCAGTCATTTTTTTTATTGAAAATATTTACATAATAGAAATAACAACAAAGTTTTTTCTTCTAAAACCAAGATCGTTATACAGCAATCACACAAGATCGAAAACTTTCTCTAAAAATGGATGACAGATGCCCATGATCTATGATCACTTAACTATGCTCATTTAATGAAGACAAATAACTATTTAAGGGCAAAAATAGGATCTATTCACAATAATCAAAACAGGGACTCGGGCTCCCCTGATTCTCCACCTCATAATAGGTATAAATCGAGCCCAATTACCTCTTTACCTTTGTTTTCTTCTGGGGGGATTTTAAATGGGGACAATAAATAAGATTCTATTTCTAAATGTTCTGGTGACCACCCGTACAAGGAAGTTGCTTGTTGCGGCTTTTGCTTGTTCATGCTAAACTTTCCTAGCACTCTTACTAGCAACCATCTTTTTTAAAGTTGAATAATTGATATATGCTCTGATGGGATAAATCCAATCATATATTTCAACAAAACTGTATGAGGTAACAAAACTGAATCATTTGAAAGGTCATATGCAGTTTGGAATTGTTGGAATACAATAAGAACTATGTGCACTATCATATTTACTAAATTTGACCCGAGGATAAGTCCTCTTACATAGACAGGGCTATATGCATATTTTAGTTGGGGCATGGAAAAGCTTTTGTGTCTGTTACTATCAACTTGATATCTACTATCTTTAGCAATAATCCACAGAAAAATTGAAATTGCAAGACATATGGCATGGTATAATAAATCAAGATGGCCAGCAAGTCAAAAAGTAGAAGCTTTAATAGGAAAAATTTGCATGTCGAAAGAATGGATCAACCAGCTCAATCGATGCCTTCACTTTTGTTTTAGTTTGACCTAAATTCTAGTGGGTATTGGAGTTTAAATTGAAGTGGTCTTGAAGAGATCAAAATTAAGGACCGTAGGTAAAAATTGTCGCATTTTCACTAGCTTGGTGCTAGCTGAACGCTCAAGTGAGCCCGTTAGAAAATAATCAGAGACTTGATTGCTCACGTGGCACTGCCTTGTTGCTCGAGTGACGAGGCTGTCACTCACCTCTATCGCTCGAGTGACAGGCTTATCCAGACCGGGCTCGTTTTCACTTTTTGACGCGATTTTTGGACACCTATTCTTCTACAATTTGTTCTCCAGGGTTCATATATATATGTGTGTGTGTGTGTGTGTGTGGCACAACTTGTATAGAAATCAACCAGATTCATACAATATGTTGAGAGTTTTAGATTTCAATTGAGTGCATTGAGATCTTGTAAACACAATTGCTATTGATTATAATGGGGTTTTCCTCTTATGCCCGTGATTTTTTCCCGTATTGTATTTTCACGTAAATCTTGGTGTTTATTTTCTTCTTATTTATTTCATTATCGTCATTATCTTGCGATCCAAATAAATAACAAGTGGTATCAGAGCAAGACTGATTGTTTCGCATGGCGACAATGAAGTATGATATCCCGTTGTTGGATAGAAACACGAGATTTACCTTATGGTAAGTGAAGATGTGAGTGTTTCTAGCGCCGATGGATTTGGAGAAAGTCTTGCTTGACTTTGATAAGATGTCGCTACCAGAATGCAGGATGAAAAGCAGCGTAGGGATCGAGAAGCCCAATCTCAAATTCATTTATTCTTTCAAATCAAATTCTTGAGAATGTTCTAAAGGAGAGAAGTGCCACTGTGTTGTGATTAAAGTTGGAGTAGCTTTGCATGACAAAGAGCTTCACCAGCAAGATACACTTGAAACAACGCTTGTATTCTCACCGGATGTTTGAAGGTGTGTCATTGGATGATCACTTAACTATGCTCAAAGAAATCGTAGCCGATTTGGAGACATTATAAGTTAAGTATAACGAAGAGGACTTGTCGTTGATATTATTGTGGTCTTTGCCGCCATCATATGTGACTTTTAATGATACTATTCTCTATAGTCAGGATACTCTCCCCGTAGAAGAGGTCTATGATGTTTTACTGTCTAAGGAGAATATGAGGCAACTTATTAGAGGATCTGGGAATTATGATGAAGGTTTGGTTGTGCGTGGGAGAAATCAAGATTGAAACCTTGGCAGAAATACGAGAGACAGATCAAAATCTAGACATACTGAGAAGACATGACACTATTGTAAGAAGAATGATCATATTAGTGCTGATTACTATGCCTTGAAGAATAAAAATAAAGCTGTTAGTGCTACTGAGAAAAGAAAGCAACCTGTTAATACAGTGAAAGTTGATATTGTGGAAGATGGGCAAAGTGAAAGAGAGCTTCTTGTGATTTTTAACATGGATTCCAAACCATATGAGGAATGTGTTCTTGACTCAACTTGCACTTTTCATATGTGTCACAATAGGGCCTGGTTTTTCACTTATTAAGGAGTTGGTACAGTTAGAATCAGAATGTTCGATGGGGCTATCAGAACGCTCACAGATGTAAGGCATGTTTCAGAACCGAAGTGGAATCTCATATCTTTGAGTGCACTTGACTCAAAGGGTTATAGATACATTGGTGAATGTGGAGTTTTGAGTTGAGAAGAGTGCTCTTGTTGTTATGAGGGATATAAAAGCTCTACACAATTGTATATTTTGCATGATTCCACAGTAATTGGGGACGCAAAAGTTTCTACCTTTTATTTAACAGATGATGAAATTAAAAAAATTGAATATATCCATTTAGATCTTTGGGGACCACCCATGGTACCATCAAAGGAGGTCATTATTACTTGTTGTCAGTGATTAATGATTTTTCTAGGAAAGTTTAGGTATTCTTCTTGAAGTAGAAAATGATGTGTTGGGGACTTTCAAGGAGTTAAAAACATTGGTAGAAAAGTAGACTGAAAAACAAATGAAGTGTCTACGCATAGATAATAGGTTGGAGTTATGTTCAGATGAATTCAATAGCTTCTGTAAGGCTAAGACATCTTGAGACACTTGACAATGTCTGGAACTCCTCAATATAGTGGTGTGGTATAACATATGAATAGAACTTTGATGGAAAAGATTCATTGTATGCTTTCAAATTCTGGGTTACCTAAGACTTTTAGGATGAACCTGCTACTACATCTTGTTTTAAGATTAATCGCTTATCCTCAACTGTTATTGATAAAAAGACACCAGAAGAGGTATAGTCTACTAGACCTTCTTGTTATTCTGATTTGAAAAATTTTTGGTGTCCTTCTTGTGCTCATGTAGATAATGGAAAGTTGGAGGTTAGGTATAGAAAGTACATCTTTCATGGGTATAAATTATGTGTGAAGGGGTATAAATTGTGGTGCCTTAAGACAAGAAATGTGGTTTTTATTAGGTATATAGTATTTGATGAACTTGCTATAATTTGTGATTCATCTCTTAAAGATTCTGATAAGATTTAGGAGCGAAATCATTCAACTCGACCGGAGTTGAAAATTGGTTCAGAGGAACAATCAGAAGTTGTAAAATAGTCTACTACAGTTTAGTCCAGTTCGGGGTTGACAGACAATAATATCTTATCTACTTTGCCTACACCACCAGTACCATAGTATTCAAGAGCTAAGAATAGACATCGCAGACAGATTAGACCTCCAAAGAAGTATGGAGAAGCAGATTTGGTAGATTACGCATTGACTATAGTTGAAAATATTAATTTTACCGAAGAGCCTGCTACATATTCAGAGGCAGTCAGTTACAGAGATTCTAGCATATGGATGATTGCTATGTAGGAGGAGATGGAGTCATTAAGCAAAAATAACACTTGGGACTTGGTGAAATTACCTAGAGGTAAAAAGGTTGTTCGATGCAAATGAGTGTTCAAAAGAAAGGAAGATACATCATGGATTGAAGATGCTAGATACAAAGCAAGATTGGTGGCAAAGGGCTACAGTTAGATTCCAGGTGTTGACTTTACATATGTGTTCTTACCAGTTGTGAAGCATAGTTCGATCTGAGCTTTACTTGGAGTGGTGACTAAGAATGAATTGGAGCTTGAGCAAATGAATGTCAAGATAGTATTCTTACATGGAGAATTTGAGGAGATCATCTAAATGCAACAACTAGAGTGGTTCACAGTTTCTAGGAAAGAAGACCGTGTGTGCTTGTTGAAGAAATCCTTGTATAGACTAAAGCAGTCACCAAGGTAGTGGTATATGAGGTTTCTTCAGATGTAATAATGATAGTTGTGTTAATCAGAAAGAAAGATAGTAGATTAACTACATATTTGTTATTATATGTTGATAATATGCTCATATCAGAAAAATATAAAGCAGGGTCAAAAAGTACAGTTTTAACTTAGCAAGAACTTTGATATGAAGGATTTGGGTGCATCAAAGAAGATTATTGGTATGAACATCTTGAGTGTTAGAAATATTGGCAGATTATATTTGAGTTAGAAAGGGTACATTGAGATGGTGCTTGAAAGATTCAATATTGTGAATGCGAAGTCTGTCATACTTCCTTGGCTGCTCACTTTAAATTATTATCTAACTTGTGTCCTCACTCAGATGGAGACGTTGATTATATGTATTGGATTCCTTATTCTAGTTTAGTTGGTTCGCTTATGTATACTATGGTTCGTAAAAGACCTGATTTAGCACATGTTGTTAATGCAGTTAGCATATACATGACGAATCCTGGCAAAGAACATTGGAAAGTAGTGCGGTGGATCTTCAGATACTTGAGGGGTTCTTCTAATGCTTGTTTGCATTTTGGTAGAAGTTCCGATGGAGTCATTGGGTATGTGGATTCAGATTATGCAGGGGATCTTGATAAGAGGAGATCGCTTACAGGGTATGTGTTTACCCTTGGAGGTTGTGTTATCAGCTTGAAAGCTACTTTGCAAAATACAGTAGCTTTGTCTATAAAAGAAGCAAAATTCATGTCCATTATAGAGGTATGTAAAGAGGCTATGTAGCTGAGAGGATTGATCGGTGAAATCAGTGAAGACTTGCAGAAATCTACAGTATTTTATGATACTCGGAGTGCAATTTTCTTGACTAAGGATCAGATGTGTCATTAGAGGACTAAGCACATTGATGTGAGGTATCATGTTGTGTGATGTGATTGCTCGTGGTGATATTGTAGTGAACAATGTTTATACCAAGGATAATCCTAATGATATGTTGACAAAACCATTTCTCATTGCTAAGTTTGAACACTGCTTGAACTTAGTGAATGTTTGTCATTGATTTAGTCAATTAGGACTTGTTTGGAAGAGGAGTGGTGTTTATTGATGGAGTTGTGATTTGAAATTTCTTGTGTTGACATTTGGTTCAATGTGGAGATTTATTGTGGTTTGACCCAAATTCTAATGAGTATTAGAGTCTAAATTGGAGTGGTCTTGAAGAGATCAAAATTATGGACCGAAGGAAAAAGTTAGCGCATTTTCGCTAGCCGATGCTAGCTGGACACTCAAGTGAGCCCGATAAAAAACAACTCGAGAATTGGTCGCTCGCCTGGCTCTGCCCTGTTGCTCGAGCGATGAGGTTTCACTCGCGATCCAAATAAATAACAAATTTAAATGCAACCTTAGCATGTGCAAGTCAATGAAATGAAAGGAACACGATATTTGAGTTGTGATGCAAAAATCTAATAAAAAACAATTGGGATATGTGAAACCTTGCCAGTTTTATATTTCCATTGCCCTATAATTTGATGAAGAAGAAGCCCAATATCCCAAACCAAATAAATGGCCAAACTCGCACTTTGAAAGAATGACTTTAGTTGCCTTAAGTGATGAGAAATCGTTAGTTGCTTTGAACTATTGATTCCATTTGAGATCTACAGTGATGGTTGGATTGTATAAATCAGAGTAATATGCATTTGCCTTAATCACTTTTACGCCATCTATTTCCTTAGGTGGGTTCTGGAATTGTCTCTGAGTTTTACCCTCTATTTTTTGTCTTATTTGTTTCGATCTTCAACCTTTGGTATTGATCTCTTTGGTTTCTTTGTAATTCTGAGTATCTGTGATTCAATCTGTGAGAAGAGAGTGTTGAGTTTCAGTTTGGGGACTTCTAGTTCATAGAATTAGTTTTGACTTGCCATTGAGGGCTTGGGGTTGGTTCTTTCAATTTTTACAGAAGGGTAAAAAGTGTTTGAGCCTAAGATCGATGATATCCTGATTCTAATGATCTTTTCTTTTTTCAAAAAACAATTTTCACAACCAAATCTATTGAGATCTCATTCTTGGTTTTGAAACCCTAGATTCATTTTGAAATTCCGTAGTGGAACTAATAATGGCTTTGTAGTGATTTACTATTTGCATCTAATAATTCATTTGTCTCTCTTTTTATTAACCATATTCTCCAATAAAATAATATTACAAGTAAATCCAAAAACTTTTCCTTCTTTTTTATTCACACATTTTTTGAAAAATTACTATTCCTTTCATTATAATGAGGAATAATTGAGGCCAAACGGGAGCATAAATGGACTCGTGAATGTTTTGTTATACGAACAAAATATTGGAGACCAGCTGGAAAAATTCTACGTGGATAACTATTTGAATATCAGTGGTTAATCTCTAACGTTTGGTAGTGAAGTTGGTCATTTGATTTGAATTCATCATAGTGCCTTATATGGTGACAGTCATACTTTGATATGTTGGATGTTACTCTGTCAAGATTCGTTAATACGACATAATTTGGATATGTCAAGAATCATATAAAAATTGTGAATGATCAATAGAGAATTTGTCACTTTTATATAGTAAGATATTATGATCTACATTTCATTTAATTAAGTTGATAACGAAATTCTTGGCCAAAGTATACTCATAAATCGAAAAGAGTTTTCGACTTACATTGACTTAAGAATGGTACTATCGACAATAGAGATTGATAAGCATTCATATCTCGTAATGGATCAGATCATATTGACTAAGAATTATAGTTTCGCGATAAACGAACAAGTTTGATCTTGTTATATTACGTGATATTTTTTGTCACATGTATTATCCGACACATTGGTAGATGTCAATCTTGGACGATAGATGATAATTGTTGATTAGATCAAAATAATAATTCATGATGTCAGACATCGTGATCGGAAATCTAATGAGTCTCATACAAAATGATAAATAGAATAATATCATTGAAACACTTGTACAAATTAATTAATTGAATTGCTTATAAATGGGTTAAATTAATTAATGGATCAAGTTTAATTAAATAAATTAGTAAAATATTGGATCGGGTTAAGTTTAAATGTCGAGCCAAACCTACTGGGACTTCTATTAATAAGCTGTTAGGACTTGAGAAATCATAATACAATTTTTATCTTGCTAGCACAAGAAAAGAAAAATCATATTCTCTTGTTCTTTTTCCCTTGTGTAGATGACCATTGGATGTTGGACAAATTGATAGCTATGGTGTATGGAAATCGTGATTGTTTGTATTCCAAGATTTACAAAAGAGTTTACAAAATTTAGCAAATGTATTATTCTTTCATACTTTTTATCTAAATACAAAGCAAATCCTTGGTGGAAATTTATTTTAGATTCTGTTGTGCATGTATAAGTAAATTCCTAACAACTGGCTATATTTTACGAGTTCCTAAATTGGCTAAAAAGGCATGGCATAATCAAATTGTAAACTTCAAATCAAAGGATGAATATACATTTTTTGCTAAACCAAATTAACCTACAAAGTCCTAACGCAGCAAAAATACCATTCTCTTATGCTTCTCTTGGAACAGAGAAGAAAAGGGCATCATGCGTAAGAATAAAATCACAAGAACAGCAAACTGGATTTAGTGGCCGGTATATCAACTAATTTCCCATATGCTTCTAAGATCCATTATAACAAATCTTTCCGAATATTTTCACACGAACCAGTTTTTAAATTGAGATCAAATCTGCCAATTACATCAACAAATTCCTCCTTATTTCTTTATTAACTTACAGTTATTACCATATAATTTGTCGAGGTACAAGAACGGAGGAATAAACCAGTCATCCACACTAACATAAAACAACTATGATAAACCTATACACTATAGCTGAATTTATGAAAATACCAGACTCCTAAACTAACAAAATTTTAACCAAAGCCAAAACGATCGTGATTATAGTAGAGGGTGTGTTGAAAACAAGATTTATAAAAATTGTGTACATGTTAGTGAAGATGATTACCCGAGGAGATTGACGCGCAAATGGATACTGAGCTCGATGAACAGCTCATACATCTGGCCAAGATCGGCGGCGTTTCCATGTGAATAGAGCAGAGTGGAGGTGGCCATGGGGTGCCTCACATACATCGCAACTATTTCCGTCCCTTTCCTAGTCGACAGCTTCATCACTTCAACATTCTCCCGGTGCGGAAACGGGCTTAGCAGCAGCAGCCCCGTGAAGTCATCCTTGACCACCTTGTACGAAGGCGGATTCGGAGGAAAGAAGGCGAACTTCGCCGCCATTGATGACGTCATTCCACCCATTGATGCTTCTCTGTTACTAGGTAATTTTTTGTTTGAATTGAAGGGAGAAAAATGGAAGAATCAGATGGAATAAATGGACATTCCTTTTTTTGACTAAACAGTTTCCAGAAGAAAGAGTGAAAGTGTAGCGGAGAAGCAACAATGGTGGACTGACAGATAGAAAGGGGAAAGTGTGTTCATGTGCTACAGAAGAGGGAAATACTCACTTTTAAAATTCACTTATAAGTGAAAAAATGCTTCACGCGTTTTTAAGTGGACAATGAACGTAGCATTTTCAAGTTCTCTTTTGCAATGAAAGTTCTTTAAAAATTAGTTGAATTAAGCTTCTTGTACAAATGAAATTTACACGAATTTTTACAAATGATGAGGTGGCAACACCGATTAACTGGTTTGAATGTTTTTTTTTTTTTTTTTCTCATGCCAACTAACAATGTGTCAAACTGTCTCACGAAAATTTCTGTACATGTAACATAATTGAAATAAGTATATGATTCTATAATAAGGCTTCAAGTATAGTATAACTTAAACTAATTTGTAGAGAGCAAATATTTCACCCCATTTTGGTAGATATTAAAATCATATATTTAGCATATTTTAATAAAAGATAATGAAATGCGTGGTTGAAAAGTGATGGATCCCAAAAAAATGTGATTAAAATTGATTGTTGACTTTAAATCAAACATAGTAAATTCACAAAGTTTGTTTGGTCGTATTGAAGTCAACATTTGCTAACCTCATCTCCATTTCCGTTTGTTTGTCTCTCATGGGACGCAATTCAACATTTAAGAAAAACGTAAAATAATAATGAGTAATGTTATTTAACTGCATTGAGGTTATAATCCTAGTATATGTGATGTTAGGTGGTAAACTAAATAAAATGTGAAATTAAATTACTCATTTAATTGTACTTATCATCTTGTCTTACTAATATTTTAGCAATTTAAAACTACGGTGACGTGTTAAAATTTAATCACATTTTACGAGATCTACAACTGTTCAATAACACATTCTATTTATTTTATCAAAATTTATTAAAAAATTATTTTTTATCTAAATCGGGACCTTAAAATTGATTAGAAAATCACAAAAATAAGTACTCAAGTGGTGGTGTTGAGTCATCACGCGTGGGTGTTTGCATTATTTGCCTAAATGAACATTGAAAGAGACGTGACTGGAAATGGTCCAAATTCTAACATCCCACTCCTACTTTCTCTATCTTTTACAATTCTTTCATATTTGTCTTTTTTTCTTAAAGAAATAAATGTAATCTCCATAGGTTATGATGATGATTTGAGCTAATTAAATTAATACAAAATAGCCTCAAAAAGAAGAAATAAATAATTCTACCTAAAGTTAAACCACATATCGAAAAACCCAAATTTCATCTATCATAATTTATACAAGTCATATTCAAGATCGACTCAATAACTTTACTTATATTTCTTTATAGTAAGTCTTAAATTAATATAATGATAAATAAACTACATAAACGAAAGTAAAATCGACCATTGAGTTTATAGTTCATCGTACCAACAAAAATCTTTTTATACCGTCCTTATTTGACTTGTTGAACCTCTTTCTTTGGCATGCATTTTTCGTCCAAAGTTGGGTATGGAAAGAAAGATGAAATTGGACAATTAAAGCCGAATCCAAGAGCATTGCAGCTCGTAAAGGGGACATTCCCCTGTTATACAATTCTCCAGGCATTTTTAAAATTCAAACTGGACCACAAATTTGGTGAACTTTTAAGGGATTTTTCCCAAGGGGCTCTATAACTTCCCAATAAAATATTCGACCATATTTGGCTAAACTGGAAAAAAGTTTACTTATAAGTAAATAAGTAATCTTTTAAATTATTTAGACCTACTTTAAAATAAAAATTACATAAAACTAACTTTTACTTTTTTTTTTTTTTTCTAAGGCTAGTCATTCTTTATCCATAAAGATACGAGCAATCCTTTGTGCATCTTACCCAAGGCTAAACAAGCCAAATATTTGGTCTTAGTCAAAAAGTGACACCATCACATTTTCTTACATAAATTAATTTGTGGTGGAGACACGTAATTGACAGGGGAATATAAGCCATACCTTAAAGACCCCAACAACCATCCCATCCATGACAAATAATATGAAATAACTATGTATGTCAAAAAAGGGTGACTCATATTATTACTCTTGACAATCAAGAATTGAAGTCTCTCTCACACAAATCAAACATCATTCTTGTAGGTTGATGTGAGTGTTAGTTTAGTATTAGCCTTTCAAGTAAATTTGTCATATTTTGAAATAAAATATTAATTTATTTTTTAAGAAAATATTTGTATTAATTTGAGCTTACATTTTGTTCATGGATCGATATGATATTATAAATCGAGTGTTTAACTTGTTAAGTACCGGATGATTCGATTTATAATTCAATCTAAATTTTATTTATAGTCGATAAATAAAGAAAAATACTTTATTTTGATAAGATTATTTCAATTTAAGCTTTGACTTTGGTAATAAAATTAAGTGTACATTTTGAAATGTCTTGGATTGGACCACGTAAAATTTAATCTATGAAATTAACCACATAAATTTAATTCACTTGACTATTGTACGTTGTACCTTAGTCGTGAATGAGTAACGTATTTCGATTACTAACTTGAAGTTTTTTTAAATGTATCAATGAATGAGATCAAATTGTCACTACAACAAAAATTTGATTTAGTGACAGAGAAATTTGCGACATACAAAAAGTTGTCGCAATAAGTAATTTAATGCAACACATTTTGAAAGTTTGTAGCAAAGATTGTAATGGAAAAAAGAAGTACTAAAAAAATATACAGCAATATAAAAAGTTGTCGTAATATGTTAAAAAGGCCACAAATAATAAATATTGTCGCAAAAAAAAACGAAGGGAGAAAGACACCAAAATATTTTTTTGGTAGGAAACTTACGGCGACAAACTTTTATTTTTTACAACAAAGTATTTGTGATACAATATGATCTATTTTTTAGGCTAATGAATACTTATTGCTAGAAATTCTATTAGTGGAGGAAAAATCACAAGAAGAAAATTTGTGTTTTGCCACACACAAAAATATTACCGTGGTCTTTTACAATGTTCACCTATATGTTGCAGGCTATGATGTTATCATAGAGTCGAAGAATATGATAGCGTGCAATGCATGGATTCCCACGTCACGGTACGCGGATTGTCAAGGCCCTAACTCCCAGCCACATCCAATTTGCAAAAACCCTCAATTGGACATTGCTGTTTAATTTTTGTAATGTTCTTCATGCTTTACTTTTATTATAGTTTGTAATATTATTTGCTTATTGTCTTAACTCCTTTTTACAACTGTCACTACTATGTTTAGACCTTTTGCAAACATTTTTTGGAAATATAAGAACCAAAAAATCATTAGGCAATATAAAAGGTTGTCGTAATATGCAAAAGATGCGACAAATAATAAAGATTGCACCAAAAATATAATGGAAGCAAGGCGTCAAAATATTTTTTGGTGGAAAACGTATCACGACAAATTTTTATTTCTTACAACAAAGTGTTTGTAATGTACGAGGTCTACTTTTTGCGACAAACTTTTATTTTTTGCAGCAACCATGTATATTTTATCAAAGCTCCCTAACATATTTATAAAACACAATTAGTTTAATTTTTAAACCAATCAAACTCATGTTCAACCAAAAGATTTTTCATTATTTTATTTAGTTTAATTTCTTTTCAAACTATTTTTCTTCCACCAAATACATCGCTGACTTTCTTTTTTACATTAACCCATCCAAATTTCCTATAGCCTATCCATAGTCCCAGCCCAATTCTCCAAACCCAAATAGAGATGGCAACGGGGCAAGGGCCGGCCCTGTTTTTTTTTTTTTTTTTCAAAAATCTCCAGTTAAAATACGAATTCAAAATTTCAAATAATGTTCAAACTAACAACATCAATATTCAAAACAAGCACTGGAAACAAACAATGCCTAAAATTAAACATTTGCAAATAGATTTACATTGTGTGTGGACTAATAAATCTTGGGATGAAGCCTATTTCTATGTGGACTAATAAATATACCACTAGTATTGAAGGCAGATTCAGATGCCACTGTAGATACCGGGATGGCCAAAATATCTTTTGCAATTTGAAATAAAGTCAGATAATTGATTGCATTTACTTTCCAACATGTCAATATATAAAAATCATCCGATCGAAGCAATATAGGCTCATCCAAGAAAGATTCAAGCTTAGTTTTCATATTGCTAGGTAGAGATGTTCAAAAGTTCTGGACCGAACCGAATCGAATGGAGCGGTTCTTCATAAGTTAAATACCCGAACAGGTACCCGAATCGAGAACCGATGGGTATGGGTCGGGTCTAGACCAAGAACCGAAAAATTGAATGAGAACCGAAACTAAATAATTTTTTTATTTTTTTAATTGAATTAATTAAATTATTTTATTTTTTTAAATAAATTAACAAATTAAAAATAAATCAAATCATTTCATAATTTTAAACATTGTGCCTCAATTTTTTAATATGGATCACCGACATTTTAATATTAATATCTATTTTTTTGTAGTTGTATGCATTGAGTTAATGTTATTCGACGCTAGTTATTTATATATTTTTGAATTGAGCTACGTTAATTTGTAAAAGTTACGAATGAAATATTATTAGTTATATTTATAGTGTTGTTGTAAATGTTAAAAAATTTAATTATGGTATGGAACCGAAAGGAATCGAACCGAACCGAACCTGAACGGTTCCATAATTATATTTAGACCCGACGGGTCCATTTATTAAATACCCGAAAATTTTGGAACCGAGCAGAATCGAACCAAACCGACCGATCCACAGACAGCCCTATTGCTAGGAGCTCCAACATTGGAAGCAAATCTATAAAAAACCCCCATGCGACCTGATTTATTATTAGCACTTGACGTCTCGGTTTGATAAGAAGAAGTAGAAGACTATGCTGCAGACCTACTTGAATCATTCTTTTTCTGATAATCATGTACCAACTGGCTACAAACTTGATAAATTTTTCAATCTCACTTGCAGCGTTGTCATTAAAAATATGAGGATACTAATATTTAACTAACATCATCTTATGCCTTGGATCAAACACGGCTGCTAAAGCCAAAATTCCACGAATATCACTTCAATACTTGTTAAACTTTTCCATCATACTGGTCGCCATCATTTGAACTTCCACATTAGGAAATTCAAGTCACTTATACAACGATAGTTTAATATCACAAATATTTGTAAAGAAAAGATTAGCAGTTGGATACTTTGTTCTTGAAAACAATTCAGTAACCTAAAAAAAAACCTTTAACTTCTCACATATTTTCTTTTGCTAAATCTCAATCACCATCATTGGGAATATATTTATACTGCGACTCCCTCTGTGTCAAATGAGAAAAAACATCCTTAGAAATATGTGGAATTCCAACTTGTTTTACAATCAAACACCAATTTTTTCTCACAATCAATTTTCAATTGACGTGCAAAGAGCTCAAATGTTTCGGATCACTTTGGCGTAGCTGTCTAATAAGCAACACTATCACGAATTTTCTCAACACTACCACCAATAATCTCCAACCCATCCTTCATAATAAGATTTAACATATGTGCACAACACCTCATATGAAAAATTTCACCATTCAATACAAGAGAACGAGTACAAAGCCGACTTAACACAATATTGATCATAGCATCATTTGTGGTGCAATTATCTACGGTCAAGGTTAGTAACTTACAATCAATATTCCAGTCCAATAAGTTGCACAATAGAGTTTTTGAAAGTACGTCAGCAGTGTGTGAACATGGCACATATATAAACCTGAGTTCATTAAAAAACAAATTAAATCAACTAAAAGAATATAATTTTTGTAAATTATGAAAACAAATGAATGTAATTTAGTATTGTACCTCATGATTCGACTCTGTAGTTTCCAAGTATCATCTATAAAATGAGCAGTGATAACCATGAAACCTTTCTTTTGATTAAAAGAGGTTCACATGTTGGTAGTGATTGAAATCCGACTCTCAATCTTCTCAAGTGCAATCATATTTTTTGTTTTCTCGCATTCATCAATTTTCAAAATGTCGCTCTTCAAAGTGTTGAGGGAAGGAACCTTAAACAATGGTTGAAGGTCGTACAAGAACTCTCGAAATCTAATGTGACCAACCATAGACAAAGAATACTCGTGCAAAATCACCATTTTTCAGAGACTATACCTACACTTATCTGGATCGAAAAAGTACCCATTGTGACCTTGCCACTCGCGACATCCCTTTTCAAATTTAATGTTGTTTGGCAAGTATTATCACGATGACGGAATACACATCTCTTCAAATGATCATGCAAATGCTTTGTACCATTTTTTATGATGTCACCCTCTAACTGTTTCTTACAATGATTGCATATAGCATTCCATTTCTCACCATTTTTTTTATCTTTTGTAGTGCTCCCAAACAGTTGAAGTCAATTTTCTCTTTCCGAAAGATGGTTCTCCAATATCACGTTCCTCATCCCTTAGGTTTATTGGGCTTTCATTTGCATTTGATAACAGTTCAGTTAAATCTTCTTGCGAGACATCGCTCATTGGTATATTGGTTGTTCTATCTTCCTCGCATATTGGTTCTAATCCAATATTTCCAGCACTAGTTGCACTACTTGGGCAAGACATCTGTGTAAATAACAAATCACATTACACACAATTAATCTTGTAGTCTTACATTTGTGTAAATACATCTTTCTTAATTGTGATAGTCAAGATAAGCACATCACAATGTATGGGTACTCAACACCCAAAACCTAGCCTCAACAACATAGGCAGTATTGGAATCATGCTTAAGATTTGAACTGGTTGACCTTAATCAGAAATGAACCGTAACATGTTGTAATCATTCCATTTCAGTTCTTTTTACACATTATACAATGATTTCATTTTTCTTAAATAGGACTCTACTGGGCACAAATACATTTAATCAAAGTGCACAAAGATACAGATGAAGGCAATCACCAGCCAATCTTGAAACTATCACAACTCAAGCTACATGAACAATTATCTCTGACATATTAGATCCTGACTATAAAAAGATTCATTGATTCCAAGAAACTTGATCAAGTCTTAATCTTAAAGTTCCATAAAACAGGAGGACACGAAGTTGGTAAAAGTTTAATACACATGAAGACATGTATTTAATATACATAGCAGAACCTCTAAAAATCTTTGCTCATACATCAACCACAATCACCCAATAAAACCAAACTAAAAATTTACATAAAAAAGCATCCATTCATATAAATACTTTTTCCCTCGTAAAATAGAATTTTATATCTTATCTTGAGAGTTAATTTAACTAAAAGTGAGATTAAGGAAGATAACTTGGTTAAAGCTTAATCCAGCCATAAAAGTGTTGTGAGTATTAGTAATAAATACAACTATCTATACTAAGCAAATAACTGGTAAATCTTTATAGATCCTAAGTTCTCGAGATAATCATCTAAAACTACATCACATCTCCCAACCTAAGTGAATAATGTCTCCACTTAACATAAGTGATAGAAGTGTATTTCTCAAACTTCACCTGATTAGGGTCTCTTCACAGATAAATGATTCCAATATTTAATCACATCTCCGCTCATGACCACATGTCACACTCCACATCCTTGGTACAAACCACCAATATACACATAGCCATCTATACTTCATCTCACCAATAAACATACAACACACTGCTAATGCATCTTAGGGACTAAAGTGCAACATTTCAATAGTTGCGTCGGATTGCAAAACGACTATTCAAGAATGTCAAGGGTCAATTGGAGGTGAAGAAAAGTCAACGAGATGAAAAAATTGTCGAAAAGAATCAAAATACACACTTATAGGCTTGTAGGCCATGTGTACACTCAAACCTTTTTCGAGGTTGACTAGGTCTATTTGGAGTCTATTGTTTGTACGCAACAAATTAACCACGCATACATATGGTTAAATTGCGATAAAATTGTGTTTCCTTATTTTGTTTTGAAAACTTTTGATGTGCAATCTTTTGACACTCTATATATACCATAAACCATTCTAAACGTGGGGAACCTTCTTAGACCTAAAAAATCATAGATTATAATCATTTTTGGAGGTGAAGAACAAGGCTAACAACATGGAATCAAGTCAAATTGCATAAGATATTGAAGATTATTCATTCGGATTCAAGATTCACGTCAAGAATGTGGGAAATTCCTGATTCTTCATTATTTCTTTTTTCCGGGTGATGATTTTCCAATTGCTCTTTTGTAATTTAATTTTAAACATGTTAGGCTAGTTTTTCAATTGTATTTGATGAGTGTTTGAGCTCCATTTTCATTTGTATCGATTCAAGACGTTAATTTAGGAAGTTCTTGTATTGTTTAATTGACTTTTCAAACTCATTGGATTATTTGATTGTTTGGCCATCAATTGAGTAGTTAGTTACTTGTTGTTGTGTTAGAATACTCACAATGAGTTTAGAATAAGATAAAATCAACATGTGTAGTTAGAATTATGAATAATCTCTCCCACACATGCAATCTTATTGATAATCTAAACTAAATGAATGACTTTCTTATGAATTCAGACTAGAAATATAATCATCTTGTGTTAGTCATATGTTTTTTTATCTTAAAAAAAAAGCATTTAGCATATTAGCTTTATTGGTTATAAAAAATGGATGAATTAAATAGATTAATTATTGAGAATTGAAATAGATGGAAATAGGGGGATACATGAATTCAATACAAGCATTCACATAGATAAAACATCATAGTTACTTGCTTTTTGAGAGTAGAAATTAGTATAAATAACAAAACTCAATTCTCTTTTGATATTACTACATTTTGAATTTAATAAAAAAAAATATTGAACTACAAATTCGACCTTATTCATCATGGGAATGATACCCTTAACTCACAATTTTTATTACTTGTACAACTATCTCGTACATTTTCAGGTTTCACGCGAACAATTCTTTGGCGACTTTGGTGGTGTATATCGGATTTCATTTTAGTTTAGTAATTTATATTAAGTTCTTTCTTTCTCGCTTTTGTTCTTTTTAGGCTTTAGTTGAGATACCCAATCTTCTTGTGTTTCACTCCAAGCAAGCATTTACTAACTTATGCAAGATTCTAATGAGATCGATCTAACTCCACTAGACCCCGAGATCGAAAAAACATTCAAATATCGTAGAAGATAACAAAGAGAATGGTAATTGTTTAGAATCAATATCAAAATTAAATTTAGGATCTGATTGAACAACCACCACCAGATCCACAAATACATACTGCCAATGAGGATCGAATATTAGTAGGGGATTATTTTAATCCAATGCCTCTCCATTTCAATTTTCGATCATCCATCCACCTTCAAACAAGCTAACTTCCACATCTGACCAAATGTCATACAACTCTTCCAGAATCATCATGACATCAGGCTCTACCGAAAGGCCAGGCTACGGAGAATCCTCGTGAATACATACATGCCTTTATCATGATGTGTGAGATGATCAACCATGAGGGAATATCGCGAGATGTATTTCGAATGAGTTTATTAACTTACACTCTGAAGGAGGCCGCAAAAGCATGGATGCTTTCTCAACCTCCTAGGAGCATACGGTTCAGAAATTCACCATGAAGTTCTTCCCACCAACCCAAGTTCATCAAATTCGGAATGAAATGCTTACATTTAAACAGAATGACCTTGAGGGTTATCCAAAAGTATGGAAACTGTACAAGAGTTTGTACAAGAAGTGTTCCAATCTAGACATTCCTAAGCAAGCTGAAATATACCTCTTCCATTAAGGTATACATCAGGATTTCAAAAACATGGTAGATGCTTTAGTGGGAGGATCGATAATGACTATTGATGTGGATGATGCTTATAAGCAAGAAGTGTTCCAATCTAAACATTCCTAAGCAAGCTCAAGTATACCTCTTCTATTAAGGTATACATCAGGAGTTCAAAAACATGGTAGATGCTTCAGTGGGAAGATCGATAATGATTATTGATGTGGATAATGCTTATAAGCTGTATGAGATAATTGCAGAAAATCAATCGATGTGACCGAGCGATGGGGAAGTCCAAAGGAAAACAACTGGTGTACATAATGTGGACGTAGTGACAACGTTGGCAGCACAGATGGAGGCAACAATGAGAAAGCTTAACACTTTGACCCATTCTGTGAATATGGTACAAACTCCATCTCGAGTTTGCGCGAGTTGAGGGGCGGATTACATCACTGCAAGCTACCATTTGGCTTCTACTAACATGTGTTAGCCAGTCAAGGTCAGTTATGTACAAGTCTTTCAGAGGCAACAAAACTATCCCAAAAATTACCATCCATCTAAACCCTTCAATGGCTAATAATCAAAGGCAAAGTTATCAGAATAGACCACCATGTTTCCAACAGCAGTAGTAACATCAGCAAGAGTTAAGTTCGTTGCTCGAAGATTTGCTATCTCAATACATCACAAAAATTGGGACCAATTTCCAGAATCAGTAGGCTGCTATTAAGAATTTGGAACATCATGTGGGAAGATAGCAGCTGCAATAGCCAACAAGCCATAAGGTACATTCTCGAGTGACACAGAAAAGAACCCATTGGAGCAGGTATTAGCAGTTGAGGTAGTGAATTGTGCAATTATTGAGCTCCCATCACCACGATCAAGGCCTATGTACTATTCATTCCATTCGCTTAAAGACTTCAAAGGTAGCCAACATCAGAGCAAGTTATGGCCATCACTACTAGGAGTGGTGTTCAATTGCCAGAAATCAGTAGAAAGATGAAGGAGACAGAGAGAACTCAAATGCCTACTAAATACAATGAACCAGTAGAGTAGTTTGAAGAAGCAACAGAAAAGGATGAACATATAGTTGCAGACAGTTCACAACTTAAGGCAAATTTTTTTGCACTTCACTGACACATCTAGTCCATTTTCCTCAAAGGTTACAAAACATAAAGTTGGAGAAACAATTCAAGAAATTCCTGGAGGTCCTTAAAAAGTTGCATGTCAACATCCCATTCATTGACGGTATCCTTCAAATCCTAAATTATTCTAAGTTTATGAAGGAGATATTGACTAAAAAGATGAAGCTGCCTTAGTATGAAACAATAGCTTTATTTGAAGAGTGAAGTGCAATTATTCAGTGCAGGATCTCTCCCAAATTTAAAGATCCATTGAGTTTCGCTCTACCTTGGTCCATAGGAAATTTACATTATATAAATTGTTTAATTGATTCAGGAGCAAGTATTAATTTAATCCCCTTGCCTCTTTACAAGAAACTAGGATTATGAAATCCTAATGTGACATCTATTATCCTTTAGTTGGTGGACCGATCACTAAAGCACCTCTACGATCGGATTAGAGTAAACCACAAGCGCAGAGAAAAACACCACCTCGTCTTTATCCTATAGGTGCAGGATTTCAACCTCTCCTTTTACGTGATTAAACATACGTAGACCACCAATGCTTACAAGAACATCAGACAAGAATAAAGACAATCAGAATTTCATTCCCATCGTCACTTGAGAAAATCACCTATGCATTTTGAAGTACAAACTTTAGGAAAAAACTATCGGACCTATGACACTAGAAAGCAACCGAAAGAGGCACATCATGAAAGTTTTAAGATCTATCCTTGGGCCAAAATGCGGTTGCTAGAACCGTTTGAATAATCAAAGACATGTTTATCAAGGTGGATGAGTTCATTTTTCCAGCAAACTTAATCATCATGGAGATAGAAGAAGCATATCAGATGCTAATAATCTTGAGAAAGCCATTGTTTTCTACAAGTCGAGCCTTGCTAGATTTTGATAATAATGAGTTGGTCCTGAGGGTGAAGGATAAGCAGAAAAACTTCACCATGGAGAATCCAATGAAGAAAACCTCATATTTTAAGGATTGCCAACGAGTGGATAATTGGGAAAGCTACAGAGGTAGGCCAAATGCATGAGGAATTGTTGGTAGGAATAATAATGAGAACTTGATTATGTAGAGGATGACATATGAAAGAAGGAAGTGCATAAAGTGCATGGCTAAGAATTTTCTTTTCAAGCTACCATGAAATGCCTAGAAACAATAGGAGTCAAGGTAAGGAATTTAAACAAGCGCTTGTTGGGAGACAAACCAATACTTCTATTCCTTTTATTTATTATGTTTTCTAGACTTAAGATTATTTAGATAAGTTTTTATTTAATTATTGGGACTCATCATCCATTTCCCGTTCCTTAGGTCCTCGAAATTTAGTTGGTTTATTAAATATTTGAGCTAAGTAGCACTTGTTCTAGGTATTTGATCTTGAATGTTTTATCTAACTGCAACTGTGCATGAATATGATGTCGCGGAACATTTAAATTAACATTGACCAAGGAGACAACGAGATCAATAGGAAAATGCTAGCTATTGATTTTCACGCCATATCATGGGAGTATTGAATTTCACACTAGTGTGTGCTTTATTGTTTTAGAAATTAGAAAAAAAAAATTAAATTCAAAAAATATTTTGTGTGTAAGATTGCGTGAGTTAGTTGGCCTGTCGATAATGATGAATATATTGAATTATGAATTAATATATGAATGGTGAATAGGTTGCATTCTTAAGTTAATATTTGCTTTTTCATGCGAAGTTGATACATATTAAGCAAGTGCATTAAGTTAAGCATTGTGTATGAATGAGTTAACTTCATAATTGGACATGTTGAAACAGTGGACCATAAATACTAAACCCAAAATCACAATAGTTTATATCCTTGGACCAAATTGGGGGATTTCACTACTAATCAAGGTATAAAAATACATTTTATTTGAAAATTTCTCTTCATAACCTTTATGATTCAAGTTTTTAAGCATATAAGAGTGTTAAAATATGTTGGCCTAAAGTCAACTGATTTGGGAGATATAGGCTTAAAGCTTGTTACATGAATCATTTAGAAAACTTAAGAGAGAGAATGTTGCAAGTAAAGGAAAAAGTATTGAAAAGAAGAAAATTGAGAAAAAAATATAAAAAAGCAGAAAAAGCAAATGTATAAAACAAAAGACATATCAAATGCCTTGGTTACTTTTGATAAGACATTCTTAGTCTAGTTAAGTTCTAGAGATTGAATCAATCAAACTTGATAAAGAATCCTTGTTTATTGACATATTGAACTGCAATTGATGAGATTTACCTAAACTATAGAGGTGAAGATAATATAAAAATCAACATTAGATATCACACTTGAAAAGAGTAAAAATGATAAGTATTGGAGTTTGTGAATCTCATAAGTGAGGACAAATACAAATATGAATATTAAGGGTTAGGAATGGAAGAACTTATGAATTCATAATGCTATGCTTAATTATTCACACACACGTCAACTTCGTATTGAAAATGTAATCTTTGATTTTTTTTTTATTGTGATTTTGAAACAGTACTTAGATTTATGGTCCGTTTGATTGCACCATGGAAAATAGGGTGGAAAGAAAATGAATTCCAGGGAAAATATTTGCCTAGAACTTGTTTTACGGGGAATTGTAATTAAATGTGTTTGATTGGTATAATTTTTCATGGAAAATGTTGAAAGTTTGAAATTCGTTTGACTTCTTTTTTTATGGAAATTGTCCATTAAAGTGATAATATTTTCTACTATTGGGTTAAGAATTTGTTCAAATTACCAAAAAGTAAAAAAAAAAAAATTAAAACAATTAGAAAAAATTACCATATTCGTTTGACTTTGTTTTGCATAGAAATTGTCAACAAAAATGAAATTTTTTTTTACAATAGTTGATAGAATTGATTGCCATTGCAAAAAAAAAAAAGTTGGAAAATGTTTTCCCACCTAAAAGGTTGGAAAACATTTTCCACCATTCGTACATTAAAGGGTTGTACCTAGAAAAAGGGAAGAAAACATTTTCCGTGGAAAATTTAGCATATCAAACAGTCAAAAAGTAGAAGTAGGAAAATATTTTATTACTTCCAAGGAAAATATCGCCAATCAAACGGAGCCTTAATGTCATGGTTTCAATTCTAAGATAAAATGATAGGTTAGCTAAATGTTTTCGCATGTTTGTATTTTTGTTCTATAGTTGGATTTTATAGTTGGATTTTAGTTTTGTTTGAGGATAAATAAGATTCAAATTTGAGGGTTTGATAAGTGTAGGTTCTACACTTATTCGGGGTCCTAAATAATGATATTTTGTTATTCTTTGGATGGATTAGGGCCTAACATGTGTTATATTGTGTTTAATAGGTAAAACTCGTTGATTGCATGAAGAATTGGAGGAAAGAACAAAAAGTTGAAGAAAAATGAAGAAATCCAAACTATGGGGTCTAAAGTGCAACATTCTAATAGTTGTGTCGGATTGTAAGACGGCGATTCAAGAATTAGGAATAATCTCTCTCACACATGCAATCTTATTGATAATCGAATTAAATACATGACTTTCATATGAATTCGAACTAAGAATACGATCGTCTCGTGCTAGTCATATGTTGATGTATTTTAGAAAAGAGCATTTAACATATTAGATGATTGTCAAAAATACATGAATTGATTAGATTAATTATTGAGAATTGAAATAGATGAAAATAGTGGAATATGTGAATAGGGTTAATACCCTAAATAGTCACTGAACTTTGTCAAAAGTTCCCACGAGATCACCGAACTTCAAAACTTCCTTAATTAGTCACTGAACTCTTTATAAAGTTCCCAATAGGTCACCGAACTTTAAAACTACCCTAAATAGTCACTGAACTTTTCCAAAACTTCCCTAAATAGTCACCCAACTTTACAAAAAGTTCCTAGGGGGTCACTGAATCATTGATGTATGGGGTCCCAATTTGCAAAGTTCGGTGACCTCCTAGGAATTTTTAGCAAAGTTCAGTGACTATTTATGATAGTTTTGAAGTTCAGTGACCTCCTAGGAACTTTTTGCAAAGTTGAGTGACTAATTAGGGAAGTTTTGAAGTTCGATGACCTCCTGAGAACTTTTGGCAAAGTTCAGTGACTATTTAGGGTATTAACTCTATGTGAATACAATACAAGCATTTACATAGATGAAACATCATATTTAATTGCTTTCTTAGGCTGTGTCTGGTAAAAAATTTAAGCATAATTCAGACTGTTGTATGCACTATTTAGCCGAAATGTTTGACTGTGTTGTCTCATGGTGGGGCCGAAGGTGTGGAAAAAAAGGGTACGCAAATCAACTTTTTGATTTAAAAAATTGTTACCAGACAAACTCTTAAGAGTATAAATTAGTATGAATAACAAAATCTAATTCTCTATTACTCCACTTCGAATTTGATAAAAAACTTTTGAACTACAAATTAGACATTATTTCTCGTGGAAACGATACTCTTAAGTCACAATTCTTATTACTTATATAACGATCATATACGTTTGCGGGTTTCACGTGAACATGGCGGATTGAGATTGGCTTCTAAGCAATTTCTGGAGAATAGAAGTAGCAATTTTGTAGTTAAGAATTGCTGGATTAAAAAACAAAATTTGAAAGGGGAAATTAGGGTTAGGGTTTGGAGAGTTTAGATTTTAGAAACATAAATCCCATGCATTAGTAAGAGGTTTTTTTTTTTTTTTTTTTTTTGGATAACTGGAACTAAAAAATGAAAAATGAAAAAATTGCCCCCATGATGTGGGCCCCACCCTATATGAGAGTTATGTACACCTCTATATACAATAATTATGTACACCAAGCAAAGTTTTTTTTTTTTATTCTTAATTTTCCAATAAAAAAATACATATTAACTAATAATCCTCCTAAGCTACATCGAAGGCACACTAGGAATGCAGATAATTACGAGTCAAGTGAAATATGTGGATAAAGAGTGATTGACTTTTAACAAGTATTATTTTGGTATAGATTTTTAGCATGTTTGAAGAGCTTTTTGTTAATTCAAGCCCCGAACTACATATTTTTTTAAATAAATGTAAAATAAGCCCTTTGTTTTTTCTTCTAAATAATAAGCCTCTATTTGACAACCATTATTTTGATAAAATAGAATTTTGAACAATGGTTTTTTAGAAAATTTACATTTAAAAAATAGAAAATAAAATTTAAATTTATGTATAAAATATTTTATTGTGTAAATACTGTTGAAAATGACTATAAGAATTAAAGAATTGAAATAATGGGCGTTAAACAGAAGCTAAATTTTTTATACGTGGTTATAGATCCAATGTATCGACAAAAATGTTGCTCATACTGAACTTCAAAATCAAGAGTCAAGTTATAAAATCCCCTTCAACGATAAAGTTTTGTCAACCAAGAGTCGAGTTCCCTTATTTCATTCGACAATTAAACTCCGTGAAGGGTATTAATTGACCAAGATCTCATTCACTCATCGTAAGATACTAAGATTACCTTACAGCTCTTGCTCCTGAGCAAGCAAAGTCTTACATATCAAATAGAAATTTACTTTTGGGGACATTTCAAACCACAGTCTACTCCACATTGGCATTGTTAACTTCAAAACAAGAGATCCACACAAGTACCATAAGAAAAATTTGATGAAGGTACAAATTTAAAATGTGAACTTACATATCCCTATTTCTTACTACTATGACATTGATTATATGAGAAGTTCAAAGCAAGCACCATAAGCAAAGACAACTCAAAAATGATATTTCTCAAACAGGAAAATGCAATAACGGAAGTGCAAATAAGTTGCATCAGAAAAAAGTAATTACGAATCAAAAGAAGCTCCGCCTTGGTCTTTCCTCAGCAACATTCACTCGAATCGCCCTTCCATCCAAGTTCTGCAGTACAAATTACACTAGAGGTCAGAAGCAGAGAGATGGAATTTTTAACTTTGATGATAAATCAAAGAAAAAATATACTCAGTTGATCTGTTTAGTAAGATGGATTAGACGTTAATGGAATGAATTAAATAAGAAAAAGATAAAAATATTATCTATTATAGTGCCCAGTACAATGCACCTTGAGCATTAGAACTTAAAATTTAAATTCCTTTCTTCCTCAAAGACATTGTTAGAGGTCACTTGCTCAAAGTTTCATTTCCTAGTCTCTTTCCCGCTTGCTATAGTAGAAAGATCTCAACTTAGTGGAGTCCCCAATTATATATAACTAAAGGCAACACAAGCAGAAGGTTTTTCAGGTAAATTGAAATCATTGGAGAGTTCCACTGGCTTCAAAACAAAAGGTCGGTGGCTAGAAATGTGAAATTAATTCAAATTCATATCCACTTGTTTGTATCTAAGTTCCATTTACTCACAAGAGCAGACTGAAATTTACAACTATGACAATAGTCGAATTTGAATCAACTTTAATAGGCAAAATCAAGTTCCAAAACAATATTTAACAAAATTTTGCAGTTACAAAAATGCCCAAAAATATTTGCTGATTTTAATTTGGCACTTGAGATTGCTTGTGAAGGTTGGTTTTTACACATTAACATTCCATATCAGATAATTAACAACTTGATATGTTAAGATGGTGAGTGCTCAAGTACTCTCTGATATGAATATTTGGTTTAGTTATCGAATATCACAGAATATAACGACTCTGATTAATTTTATTTATGGCATAGGTTTCCCTTGCATTTGCTATCGATCTCCAGCAAAATTTATCTTAGTTCTAAGCATCAAATTTAGTTACAAGATAACTGAAAGTCAAATAAAGGAATAGCATGGCCATATTAATTACCTGTCCATCAAGGGCAGCTATAGCGTCATTCAATTCTGTCTCGCTTGACATTGTCACGAAACCAAATCCACGTGAACGACCACTCTCCCGATCAAATAATACCTTTGCATCAACCACCTTTCCATGCTCACTGAATACCTGCTCCAATCGAGCATTATCCACTTGCCATGGTAGATTACCAACATAAATTCTGAAGGAAGGCTCGAACACTCTGGGAGGTCTTTCTAGTCGTGAACCTCTTGGAGCAGCCTTATTTACAGTTAAAAGCCTTCCATTTATATCCTGGGGTAATAGTTTATTTGAAATCAGTTGCAAGTAATGTAATTTCTGGAACTTGCACTTTAGAGCAAGAAAGTGTACCAGAAATCAGGATAATTAAGAAGGGAAAATTTCCCCATTGGTACCAAACTATTGTTCAAATAACAAGTTGGTCTCCAATCTTTCATTGATTTGTACAATCAGTCCCCAATACATCCAATCCTTCCTTAAATTATCACGGGACTCTAATGGAAACATGGCTCACTTGAAGCTTTAAGGAACCAACCCAAGTTGGGAATCAAAATCTACTAAAATAAACTTGGACGCGCAATGGCCACGTGACAAATTAATAGAGAATTGTATTGTTTCCATCATGGGGAACTGTCTGTGCAACTATAACAAACAGTTATTTCGTTTCCTGCTCTTTATTGAAGCTTAGGGGCCAACTTGCAACTGCAGCAATAGGTTTGGGACAGTGGAATGCATTTTTCCCAATTAAGAAATTATGCATAAGAACTAAAATATGAATCTGACAAGCTTAATGTCCGTGATGTCTTAGGTAAAATACTAGCTAGAGCTATATGTACACACAACGGATACTAGGAAAAAAAAAAAAAATCCTTGATTAAGGAGCGTAAATTGACAATAACGTTTTCCAACATGAGAAAATATAATTTGCAAATAATATATACATCCAGGAGGTTTATTATCACTGTACTTATAAAGCCTTGGGCTCTTTGTAGACTTCATTGGCAAAAAAAAAAATCTCAACCCACCCCCACATGCACACACACACACACACACACACAAGAAAGAAAGAAAGAAATAATAATGAAGTATTAACAATAATATAATAAAAAGAAAATGGAAATCTCTCTACTCCACCCTCTTCTTAGTGAATATGCCATGGGATTCAGCGATGGACTCCTAAAAGAGTCATGAAGGTTATGAGTTTGCTACGGTTGAGTAAAAACTCCCCTTCAACAGTCAATACTATCAAAATAGCATTCCAGTAGGCCATTGTAAACTTGGGATACAACAAAAAATTAACAGAGTCTGCGTAAAGCAAGAATCTACTCAAATGCATTTGATTCCCTGTCCATAGTCTCCCTCCTCTTTTCAGGTCATTTAAAAAAACAGTCCACGCAACCATTTTGCACTCTGAACATAATGCAAGATTCTTAAATTTATCATTTCAGAACTTATTAAAGCTATTTTTTCACACCAAAAGCCTAAGAAAATCACTTGAAAACTGGAATTACTCCATCTTACACAGAAGTTTATTCAAGAATTCACTTATTCAACATAAAAAAACTCATTCAGTCAGCAAATCAACTCCGTATACACACGTGTGCATTATATGTAAAAGAAACACTTGTACACTTCCTGCATGAAGGTGTACATTCAGAGGAAATCCTATTTCCATGTGGGAGAAGGAAATGAAAACATGGAAAAATATCAAGAATGATAGTTCCAAAGAGAAAAACAGGTTGCGAACTCAGACTTGTCACAGATGGCCATTTAACTTATGGGCAATAAATTCATATGTGTATCATTTGGAAATTATAGTAGAATGAGAGGTTAGGGAAATCACCAAATTCCTAAATAATTAAATCGAAAATAATAAGTGCATGTTTAATGCATAGCATTAGACCATAGTGGACATTTCAATGACAACATTTTTAGCTTTTTTCCTTCCTCGTACTATCCACTAACAGAGCTCATAACTATCTCAACAGCAAGCAGAACGGTCCCCGGCACTAAAGCATCCCTTCATGTTCCAAATCCCCATCACAACCAATAGGTTAACACACTCATGAATCAAACATAGCAACAATACTGACAAGTGACAAAATGTAAATAATTTTATGCAGTATATAGAAAGAACCCACAGTCTCAGCAATCCTAATTCACCAAAAACTACTTATGATAAGCAATTGAGAAAAAAGGCGAACAAACTAAAAGGCAAGTGTGGAATAAAGAACAACTTACATAACTATTGAACATCTCCACAGCCTTCTCTGCTTCTTCCACCGTACTCATTGTCACGAATCCGAAGCCACGACTTTGATCTGTTTCTCTATTATAAATTACCTATATATCAAAGAGACCCTTGTCTCAAACTCTAAAGCTTTCTCCAAATTAACAATCCAGAAAATAAGTTAAAAGGAAAAGACAAACAAACTTATAAAATCAGCATCACAATTGCCAAACTTTGAGAAATTAAATCAAGAATCCTTATACCTCTGCAATTTCCACGACTCCAGCTTGATCAAAAAGCTGAGCCAATTTTTCACTGTCAACATCATAAGGCAAATTTCCAACAAAAAGCTTGGCCTCCTCAGGAGGCTCAGAAATGGAATCTTCACTCTCCACGTCCTCCACACTTCCAACATCCACATTCTCCTCTCGCTGACTTTCACCTTCCCAAGAAAAAGAACCAGCGCCACTAGCCTCTATGTCCACAGCACCTTCCCTTCCCAACCCATCTTTCTCATTTTCTTCCTCTTCCTCTTGTTGAGCCCAGTCCGAGGTTTGTGCAACAAGTGGGACCACACTATATGGCAAAATCTTGAATTTTTGGGAGGCCCAAGTGGAAGAAGATGATAGACGGACGAATTTAGCAGGCTTAGAAGAGTGCAGGCAGATGAATGTGTTTGAGGGTTTGGAAGAGTGAAATGCAGTTCTTGAAACAGAAGAGGCACAACATTCAAATGGATTGATTAGAGGCATGGTTGCAGAAGCCATTTTTTAGCTTAATTTCAAGAAACGAGGGAGATTGAAATCTGAAGATAAGAGGAGCGACGGGGTAGAATTGGGTGGGGTGTACGAGAGTGTAGCAGAAAAGAAAGCCATTTAGGTCAGATAAACCTCGGTAAATTATTCTTCAATCTATTGTAGAGTTGGTCCCTAAGCTATTATTGAGTGGTAAATTATTCTTCAATCTATTGATCAACTCATAAATCAATCTCCAACTTTCAAAAGAAACAAGTACATCCTCAATTATGAATGGTGTCTCTCTATTTCAATGGACAGATTTCATCAAATTTTCCATTAAATGTCAAATAGACTAATATTATAATTTTCGAATCAATCTTTCAATAGTGTTTATTCGATATTTTTTTAAAATGCTTATAAGCGGTGAATGTGAAATTTACATATTGTATTGACAATAAATTTTGGATCTTATTAAATGCATTGATTAAAAAAAATATGTTGGATAAGTAAAACTTTAGCTTTGCCAAACATATAGTTTTAGCGGACTCTTTCAACCAAATTTACTCATAAAATGTCACATGGACAATGTGTAATTTTTCCAATATATTTTGAAGGTTTTCTAGGAATTCCAATTTTTCAAAGTTTGAAATGAGAAGAATCCGCCATTTGGAAAGCAAAAATATTGATAGTAAAGTTAAAAGAAAAAAATAGGATTTTTTTTTAAATAAAGTAAGACCTTATTTATAATTAAGATGTCCTGTGCAAATCTATACTTTTTCATTGTTAAAAAATTTAGGGTGTGCATTAATTCGATATGGTCAAGTTTGATATGTTCATACACTTATTCGGTGCTTAAAATAGCGATATTTGATAGTTCTTCTGACAAAATATATTTTAAATTGTTGTATTTTATGTTTAATATATGAAATTATTTGAATGAAAAAAGGAATTGAAGGAAAGAAACAGGAGGCGACAAAAATAGCAAAAACTAAATTACAAGGGACTAACTTGTATTACTTGAAAGAGTTGAGGGTTTGGTTAGAAAACATTAACTAATTGGGTTTCAAATTGGACGGACTTTTGGTTGAATTATATATATACACAAATACACACGTGCAGAGGGACGAAAAAAAAGGAAAAAAATAAAATAGAGAGGAAAAAAAGGTTTGGCAGCTTTAGAAGAGAAAATAGAGAGAAACATAGGCCGAAAATTCATAGAAAAAACGCAACTGGGAGAAAAATACACCTTTAGAAGAGAAAAGAAAGAAACATAGGCCGAGAAATTACGTTCATATCCATTTTCGTTGCAAAAATTATCAAAAGCAACATTATCAAATTCTCTACCATAATTACTTCTAATGGTTGTAATGGTATAACCTTTATCGTTTTGGACTTTCTTGCCAAAATGCTTAAAAACTTTTAAAGCTTCTTCTTTTAGACTCAAACATTGATCCAAGTAAATCTAGAAAAATCATCAACAATTACAAACGCATAATGTTTACCGCGCAAACTAGCGATTCTAGATGGTCCAAAAGATCAATGTGGAGAACTTGTAATGTTTTTGTAGTTGAGTATACTTTAGGTTTAAAAGAATTTTTTATTTGTTTTTCAAATTGACAAGCATCACAAACTCTATCTTTCTCAAATTTTAAAATTGGCAATCTTTTGACAAAATAATTTTTGAAATTTTTATACAGAAGGTCCATACTAACACGACATAATCTCCTATTCCACAACCAAGTATCTTCTTTCAAACTCAAAGACATTTTTCATAATCTTCAAATTCGATAATTAAGATATAAACATCTTTACTACAACTTCCTATAAATATCACATCTTTTGATGTAGCTTCAAGGCATTAACATTTATCACATAATTGATTAATACTAAGCAAATTATGTTTGATGTTATCTACTAATAACACTTTTTCAATTTTAGGAGATGAATGATTACCGATATCTCCGATTCCAATAATTTTTCCTTTCGCATTATCTCCGAATGTCACATGACCTTCATCATTTTCTTTGAAGTTTGATATTGGTGTTCTATCTCCGATCATGTATTTTGAGCATCCACTATCCAATAACCACTTACTCTTCGTCTTCCTTGATACTTATAAAACATAATTTAATTCTTGATCTTTGGTATGGATTCTTAAATCCACTTGTTCTTTCTTTCAAATTATAATTTCTTCTTGGTTAGACCATTATAAGCAATGTGTCATTCTTTGTTGCAAAAGCTACATGTAATCTTTGAAGAGAAAGTATTTGAAGGTTTAACAAATATATTTTTTAAATATTTTTGTTTCAAAAATGGTTTGTACCCAAGTCCTCCCTTATCATGAACACATTTTTTTTTTTTTTTCATCACCAATCACTAAGTCAAAATTCATTTTCCCTTGAGTAAATTTATAGATATTTTTTGTCCGATCCTTGATCTTTTCTTTTACAGAAGCAATTTCTTTGATCGGTTAATTGCAATTAAAACTTTCCTTTTGATTTTCTGAAATTTTCTTTATTTCGTTTTTCAATACAGTATTTTCCTTTTTAAGAATAGAGTGACTTGAGACAACCTTTTCAAATTCTTCAAGCATTTTATCATAGAAGCTAGATAATTCTTTATATGAATATTTTTTGGTAGATGTAACATCATCATTGATCGCATGAAGCGCATGTTGGCTATTTCTTCTTGGCTATTGTTTACATCATCATTATCATCATCGATTTCATTCCACGTAGCTCGAAGTGCCTTTTTCTTGATGTTCTTCTTTTTGTTCAGGCACTCGATTATCTTGTGATCGGGTTTGTCACAATCATAACAGATGATTTTCTTGCCTCTTTCTTCACTAATTTCTTCCTTCATTTGAAATCCCCAATTGTTTCTAAAGTCTCTTCATTTTTTGACGAGAAGAACCAAGTCATCGAGCTCTTCATCGTTCATTTTACTACTTGTTATTCCTTCATCGAGTGTCGATTTTAGAGCAATTTGGCGCTTAGGAACATCCTTTGAGTCCTCTTTGCTTTTCCTTGTCTTCTCCTTGATTTTGGCATTGTTAAGTTCGTAGGTCATCAAAGTTCCATAGAGTTTTTCCAAAGGATATATATTCACATCATTGGTGTTCTCTATCAACATCCTTAAAGGGCTCCATTCTCCGAGAGAGATCTAACCATTTTGCTCACAAGTTCGCCGTTAGTAAATTTGTGATCGAATCATTTTAAACCATTTACAATATCGGTAAAACGAGTAATCATATCAACAATAGATTCATCTTGTTTCATAAAGAAATTTTCAAATTCCTTGACTAACATATTAATTTTTGTTTTTTTAACTTTACTAGTGTCAACATGAGTAACTTCAAGTACATGCCAAATATCATATGCAGATTCATAAGTGCTAATACGGTTAAATTCATTTTTATCTAATGCAAAATATAGTAAATTCTTAGTTTTGTCATTTAAGGATAATTTTCTTTTGTCTTCTTCATTGTACTTTTCTCTAGGTTTGAGGATAGTTTGATCAGGTTGACTGTCTATTTTAATGGTCTTGGTAGGCTTATAAGGACCATACTCAACAACTTCCCAAATGTTTTAATCAATTGATTGAATGTAAATCATCATCCCAACCTTCCAATAATTATAGTGTGCGCCATCAAAGAAGTGAGATCGATTTATGGAATGCCCCTCATGATTTTGAAACACTAGGTTAGTCATTACTCAAGATTATGAAATATTTGAAAATGAGTACCTCACTCTGATACCAATTGAAAGTCCAAGAATAGCTAACCAAGAGGGGGTGAATTGGTTTCTAAAACTTTTTCGAAATTAACTTAAAATCAAGCACGTGATAACTAGATAAATTAATTCAAATAACAAACATGAATATAAAGGCAATAAGTAAAGAGGGATAGATAGCACAAACGATATAATTATGGAGATTCGATCCAACGCAATGATCTACTTCCTCCGTTACCAACCTCTCCGGCATGAGCAAAGCCAATTTCACTATGTTGTTTAACTTGTGGTGCAATCTGACCCTTTACAAAACTTCCGGTGAGTTATAAGCAAGGAACACAAATCCTTTTTACAACGTTGAACTTTCCAGGACCTCAACACGACCCATAATTCAAATGAATTTACAAATGAAATATTCTCTTCTTAATGAATGATAAATTCAAAGTTAAGTACAAGAAGAGAAGTAGGCTAACACTTTGATAGATAGCAATGAATGAAGTTCAAGAGTTAGATTTGAAAAACTTTGATGAATGAAATGATTTTCAAAGTTGAGATCAATCAAAAGTTTTTCAATGCAAGAATGATTTGATAATATTAAATGAGATGAGAAATCAAGCCAATTTTAGCTCACAAGAATCTTAATTGAATGCTCTAAAGTTGTTGTAATAAATGAGAAGTGAGTTGGTATTTATAGAAGTGAAAAACTCCAAATTTTTTGTCAAATCGAATGATCGGTCTGGTCGATCGCCAATTTTCGGATGACCAATATGACCCTTTGTACAGGAAAATCAGAAGTCAGAACAGTCAAAATTTGGACCTTTGGAGAATTCGGTCGACCGCTAGTTTTGGCCGGTCGACCGTCCGGGTAGTTCGATGGTCTTCGTATCGACGTCGTTTATTCTGCTTTGAGAGTTTTGAAAAGTATGGTCTTTTGAAGAGCATTTTTTACTATCTTTTCAAGATAAAAATATTTTACAAGTCCAAAAATTATTTCTAAAAGTCATTTTTCACTTTGATCAAATCATAGTATTCGAATCGCTTTTTAATGCACCAAGTTGTTTTTGATGCATGAAATGGTTTTGAGCTATTTTCATTCCTGCCATATATCAAGGTGTTAGTACCTTCACACTTTTTGCTAAGAAAACAAGTAATTGATTTACTCCAAAGTTTGGCTCTTAATTTCTTAAATGTGGCTTCAATCTTGACTTTCTTCAAGAGTTCGATTTGTGATGATAGCTTTTGATCTTTTGATGGCCATTGATCGATATTCATTTGTGTGCGTTGAAAGACTATAATCACTTGAATTCAACATGTTAGTAAATAAGACCATCTTGTTTGTTATAATCAAAACTTCGAAGTTTCATATTAACCATAGGTCAACATTTCATTTATGTTTTAGATCGTTTAATGTATTTATCATGTTCACATCTTTTATCGAGAGATAGAAATGTCACATGACGGAAATAGATTTGATGACTATCGAGAGATGTTTTCAATTACATTAGGAACATTAATCAACAAGAATGACTACAAATGTCACTTTAATTTGTCATGCTAAAAATGGATTAACAATGGGAATTCGACATCTTACCAATACTTTCACATATTTGAAATCAAACCAATTAAATTGCTTTCCAGTTTAATCTATAATTTAGATATTAGTATAGAAAATTCAAAATATATTTTCTATTCGATTAATGTTACTACTAATTTGAACTCTGCCAAACACATTATCCTCGTGGGTTCGACATTCTATTCATCATTATATTACTTAACAACAATCCCGTACACTTGTGGATTTTTAAAGGATAAAATCTTTGGCGTCGTTGCTGGGGACTACTGTTTTTTATACATTTAGTTAATTTTAGCTTAAATCTGAATTTTGATCTTTTTAGTTTGTTTATTAAAAAATATTATAGTGTTTTCTACTTACTTTTTTCGAGACCTTGTATGCAAAGTTCGAGAACTAGTGATCTTGCTCAATTTAACATGGAGATCGAACGAACATTTAACATTCAAAAAAGACAACAGTTAGAAATACAACAAAAACAGAAAGATGAAGACATGGCAGAGGAGAATTAGAATCAAATAGTCATAGTTGCTAATCTGGAAGCAGCATAATCGAATGTGGTTGCAGCTAATGTATTTGGAAGGCTAATAGGGGAGTATATGGTTCCATTGGTTGTGGAAAGTCAATCTAGTATAGTATACCCGGCATTTGATCATGCAAACTTCCACCTGATGATTGATGTCATCAACGGGTGCAAAACGCGCTACAATTCTTTGGGAGAGCTTCGGAGAATCCTAATGCTCATATATCAAGATTTATAGACATATGTGCAACTATCAAGTATTCAGGGGCATCCAATGAAGCAATCAGACTAAGGCTTTTCCCATACACCTTGAGAGACTCAGCCAGAGAGTGGTTAGACACTTGTCCACCTCAGAGCATAACTACATGGAACCAATTGAGTTAGAAATTTCTTATCGAATATTTTTCACTGAAAAGGATTGCAAAGTTGAGGGACGAGATTACCACATTCCAACAACTAGACTCAGAATGCTATTCAGATGCTTGGAAACGATACAATGGTTTACTCCGTCAATGCCCACAACATGGATTGCAGAAATGGCTTCAGGTGTATTATTTCTACATTAGTCAGAATTCGATAAACAGGGCAAATGTATACTATGCATACGATAGTTCTATCACAAAAAAGAACCGCGGATCAAGTCTACCAAATCATGAAGAATTTAACATTCACCAATACACATTGGCCTACTGAAAAGATGAGTGGAAAGAGAGCTAATGAGGTATTCAAATTTGATTCTTTGACAGCAATTTCAACTTGGCATCAATGGTACAGAAGGTAGATTAGATGAAATAGCGAAAGTACTTTCAAAAAGATTTGGAAAATCAGATGGGACAAATAGCGAAAGTACTTTCAAAAAGATCACCAAGAACACTGCCTAGTGACATTGAGATAAATTCCAAACAACAGGTAATGGCAGTGAAGGTCGTGGAGAACGAACAGATTGAGGTAATAACTACCTGTAGTAGAGTTCAACTGCCAGAAATTAATATAATAAAACCATTTGTTACAAAATAAAGGTACATTCTACGGTTGAGAAGCAGTTGAAAGAATATGAGCAGACAAAGAAGCAGAGACCGAAAGAACATCAGGGGATCCAAATGTTAAGGAAACCGTTCCTACTAAAGAATTTGTGCCACCACTACCGTTTCCACAAAGACTACAAAAGAGCTCCACATCAACATCCCATTCATCGATATAATCCGACAGATCAGTATGCAAAGTTCCTAAAGGACATGATATTTAAGAAAAGAAAGCTTCCAGACTGGGAAGAAGTAGCATTAACTTAGAAGAGCAATGCAAGACTACAAAATAAATTGCTACCAAAATTCAAAGACCCAAGGGGTTTCACTTTATCTATTTCACTAGGCAAAGAGTTTCATTTATATGCTTTATGTGATACATGTGCAAGTGTAAATTTAATACCTTTGCCTACTTTTAGAAAACTAAGAGTTGGGGAAGTCAAATGATCGAACATGACGCTGCAACTGACAAATAGGAGCATTAGATACCCATGGGGCAATGTTGAAAATGTGCTCATCAAGGTTGGCAAGCGAATATTTCCCGCGGACTTCCTTGTTATGGATATCGAAGATGACCACGATATGTCAATTATCTTAGGTCAACCCTTTTTAGCAACAAGTTGAACTTTGATTGACATGGAGAATGGTGAGCTGATTGTGAGGATGGGGGACACACATTAGATCTTTAAATTATATAGTCCACCCAAGCAACTATTAGTCCTGGAGGAAGCCAAATATGTTGCTAAAAAATTTCAACAAAGGTCAAATGAAACAAAACCTAAATGTTTAGGGAGCCTTGATAAAGAGGAAAATAGAGAGCTCAAGGTCTAGAGGGCAAAAAAGGATGTAAAAATGAAAATTGTAAGGACTGTAAGGCTAGAAAACTCCAATGTGAACCACCATGATCAGTCCTTCCATACAGTATAGTTAAAAAATATAAATTAAGCGCTTATTAGGAGACAACATAATTTTCTACCATTTTATTTACTCTGCTTTCTATACTGCATTGCATATAGATTTTATTTTTATTATTAGTTTGCATTAGATTTAGGCACATTTCAATTTATAGGGTATCATCGTCATATCATGTTTTCCCTTGGGCTATTGAATTTATTGTTGGCTATTTCAATTGTTTAGGCTAAGTAACTTATGTTCTAGGTTATTTTATTTTTAATATTTGATTTGACCACTATGTGTAGGAACATGACAGGTGAAATACTCAAACCAACATAGACCAAGGAGAAAGCATGATGAAGAAAATTGTTTAGCCGTCACACATAGTGTCTCACACTTTCAACAGAAAAATTCGGGGAGTACCTAATTCTTTTTCTTCCCCATCCCCTTATATTCTTATTTATATTTTATGACATTGAGGACAAAGTCGATTTTAAGTTTGGGCATGAAAAAAAGTTTTTTATTTTTTATTTTTGTGTGTTTTTAGTGTTTATATATTTGAAAAAAATCAAAAAAATTGAAAATTTTCAACCAAATAATAATAAATAAATAATATTTTCTTATTTTACGTTGTGTGCTTGTGTGAGTTAGATAGTCTGATCGGCAATGATGATTAAATTTGAGATTTTGTATTGATTTATGAACTGTGGATATGACGCATGCTAGATTGATTGAGACTTAATCTTACAAAATTTGATATTATACGTGCACTAGAATTAAGTTGGACAGTGTGATGCTATGAGTTAATTCATATAATTGATAGGTTCATATAGTTGGATATAGATATTTTACCCAAATCATACTAAATTACTTATCTTTAGACTAAATTTAACAAATTTGGGGGTGATTTTGATGTTGTAGGAAGATACGGATGTGGCGAAGGATTCTATGTGTGAAAGCTTTTTTGTATGGATTATCTTAGATTAACAGGATAAAATTTGGCGAAAATCTTAAACTGGAGGTTGGTTTGCTTGAATAGGTGTTTGATAAGGGGTATTACACTAATCAATGCATATGTTTTTTTAAATGTGAAAATTCTCTTTGAAACATTTTTTACTTGGGTTAGTAAGCATGTAATGTTGTTTAAAATCTGGTGTCCTAAAGTAGTGGTGGCAATGGGTCGAGTCGATTGACTCGGCCCATCTACCCATGAGCTCGGCTTGTGCTCAAGGGTCGAGCTCGGCACAACCCACGAGCTTGTAACCTCACGAGCTTAGCCGAGCCCACGAGTTTTTTTTTTGTTTTAAATTTAAACTTTTTTTTACCTTTTTCTTCACATTTTTCATGAACTTTAAGCTTGTGGGCATGGTCCACGGCTCAGCTCGTCGAAACGAGCCCGAGCCATCCATGGGCCAAGTTTTGACTAGCCGAGCTGACGAGCTACTCAACCCTTTTGCCACTCCTACCCTAAAGTCTTTTGACTTGGAAGTTATCGACCTAAAGCCTGTCACGTGGGCCATTTAGAAAGTTTAAGGGAGATAATGCAAAAAAAAAAAAAATTGAAAAGCAGAAAAAGCAAGTGCATGAAAAAAGAAGCACTAAATGCCTTGGTTAAGCTCCAAACACTTTTTTTAGGGAATTTAACTTTTGATAAAGGATAATTAGCCTAATTGAGTTTTGGAGGTCGAAACAATCTAAGGCTTGGAAAATCATTGTTTATTGATGTATTGACTTACAATTAGTAGAGTCTACCTGAACTAGAGATGGTGATGATAGTAATGAAAAATTCAACATTAGATTACACACTAAAAAAAGAGCGAAAAACAAGTTTGAGGGTGTGTGGATCATACGAGAGGTGATATGATATATTTGGTTACAGATGGTCGGGAATTGAAACAACTTGTAAAGTCATGATTGTCTACTTAGTTCTTCACACACATGTCGATTTTGCATTGGATGAGTGATATTAGTTTGGCATTGTGACTATGAAGTAGTTTGTAGATTTAGTACTATAATTTCAAATACTGAGACAAAAAAGATAGATTGTCTAATCAAATACTTTTGCATGCTTGTGTGTTTATTGTTATTTATTTTATAATTTTGTTTGAGGATAAACAAATGTTTAAATTTGGAAACATTTGATAAGTGTATTTTATATATTTATTTTGTACCTAAAATAACGATATTTGATAGTTTTTTTGACAAAATATATTCTAAATTGTTGTATTTTATGTTTAATAGGTAAAATTATATGAATGGCAAAATCCAAATTACAATGGACTAACTTGTATTGCTTTAAAGAGTTGAGGATTTGAATAGCAAACATTAACTAATTGGGTCTTAACTTGGATGGACTTTTGGTTGGATTATATATATATAGACAAATACACACATGCATAGGGACCAATCTAAGGCTTGGAGAATCATTGTTTATTGATGTATTGACTTACAATTAGTAGAAACCACCTGAACTAGAGATGGTGATGATAGTAATGAAAAATTCAACATTAGATTACACACTAAAAAAAGGGAAAAACAAGTTTGAGGGTGTGTGGATCATACGAGAGGTGATATGATATATTTGGCCACAAATGGTCGGGAATTGAAACAACCCGTAAAGTCATGATTGTCTACTTAGTTCTTCACACACACACGTCGATTTTGCATTGGATGAGTGATATTAGTTGGCATTGAGACTATGAAGTAGTTTGTAGATTTAGTATTATAATTTCAAATACTGAGATAAAAAAGATAGATTGTCTGACCAAATACTTTTGCATTCTTGTGTGTTTATTGTTATTTAGGTTATAATTTTGTTTGAGGACAAACAAATGTTTAAATTTGGAAGCATTTGATAAGTGTATTTTATACATTTATTTTGTACCTAAAATAACGATATTTGATAGTTCTTTTGACAAAATATATTCTAAATTGTTGTATTTTATATTTAATAGGTAAAACTATATGAATGGCAAAATCCAAATTACAATGGACTAACTTGTATTGCTTTAAAGAGTTGAGGATTTGAATAGCAAACATTAACTAATTGGGTCTTAACTTGGATGGACTTTTGGTTGGATTATATATATATATATATATATAGACAAATACACACATGCATAGGGACAAAAAAATGGAGAAAATAAGATAGAGAGGAAAAAAAAAGTTTGGCAGCTTTAGAAAAGAAAAAAGATAAACAGAGGGCGAAAAAACACAGAAAAAATGCAACTGGGAGAAAAATACAGAGGTTGCTGGCTGTTATATATTATATATACACACACAAAAAGAAGAGAGAGGCTGGAAAGAAACAAAAATGGGTAATTAGCACAAAACGTCCTTACCTTTACACGGTTTTGTGCAAAACGTCCATACCTTTCCAATTTTTGGCGCAAAACGTCATTTTTGACTATTTTATCCTTATATTAAAATAAAACAAAATATTAAAAAGAACAAAAAAAAATTATTTTGCCCCTTTTTAGCCGAATACATGAGCTCATTTTTTCGGCGACTCCAGGCCATCCAAACCGTCAGATATTGGTCCCAACATGTTCTCCTCATTACCCTCTACAACTACATATCAAGAAATCCCCATAACTCGTTGTAAGTTGGCCGGAAATCAAATTCAAAAATCGCAGCCTGAAAATCGGTTAAACACTCACTATTCGTCGTCCGACCACCCATCGGCCGAAATCCACCATTGGTCGACTCCCCTCATAAAGTCAAAGTTACTTATGTAAACAATTTCCTCCAACAAGCAACCAACAACCATCAATTTCAAAGAAAAACAGTCCAATCGCTACGCTCGCGAGTTCGCACCAGCGAACATTTCAAACCCAAATTGAAGATGATTGTAGCCAAATTGAAGGGGACCCATGGCTGGGCTAGGTGCGCCAAGTGATGGAGCACCCAACCCAGGTGGTCTGCCACCATAGGTCGTCACGGTGGCTTCAGAATTGGAGGAAAACTGGTGCGGTGTCGTGATAGTCGCGAGGGCAGCTTTCAATTTGAAATTCAGATCTTATCCTTGCTATTTGGGCTAAATTGTTTGTATGTTCGAGGTCATCTTGAGTAGGGGAGTTGGCCGGTGGTATGTTCCTGCCAGGAAGGTGATCGGACGGCGTGATTCCAGCGTTTGACCGCATTTCATGCGGTGAAGTTTGTACCTCGATTTCGATCAAATCTGTCGAGGTAGGGGCTGGTGGTTGGGTGGGTTGTGAAGAGGGCAATGAGGGCATCAAGGTGGTACGTTGGTCCGACAGCCAAGGTGATCGGAGTTTGGGGATTTTGCCTTCAAATGTGGCAGCTTAAAGGTTGATGATTTTTTCATATTTATGACTAATTTGCACATTTTTAAAAGTTTGAACCCATAATTGCAATTTATTCTTTATTTTTCTTTTCTTTTGTGTTTGTTTTATTTCAATAGAAGGGTAAAATGGTCAAAAATGATGTTTCACACCAAAAATTGGAAAGGTAAGGACGTTTTGCACTAAACCGTGTAAAGGTAGGGACGTTTTACGCTAATTACCCAAACAAAAATTGCAATAGAAGAATACATACACGCATACAGAGGCACACAAAGAGAGAGAGAAAGAGAGAGAGAGAGAGAATGAGGATGAAGATTTGGATTTTTTTCCATTAACCACACGCAAACAGAGGGCAACTCTGGAATATAACAGAGGCAAATAATTAATTTTAAATTTGTTCACGTTTCGTCAATTTTCGGTGATATTGTTCCACTTTTGCCTGTTTAATTTCGATGTTATGTTAGGGTAGATTTTTAATTTGCTAATATATAGATGAACCCTTATTTTGAAATTTTTAATATTAATTAATTATTTTGACAACTAGTATGTTTATTTTCTTGGATGTTTATCATTGTTTTCACATACTTTTCAATTAATTAGTTGCTATTGAGATGATTTATTGGAATCTATCGTTATCGAGAAAGATAATAGGTTTTTAGCTAAAAATAATAAATATTGTAAAGTCCGATAGGAGATAGAGGTATACATCTCTGCTTTATATGGTCTTTCATAGATGTTCTAGATCGTTTAATGCAATTATCATGTTCACATCTTTCATTGAGAGATGAGAAGGTCACATGAGGGGAATATATTTGATAACTATCGAGAAATGTTTTCAATTACATTAGGAATATTGACCAACAAGAATGACTACAAACTGTCACTTTAATTTGTTGTGTTAAAAATGGATTAATAAGGGGAATTCGACATCTATAACACCACATTCATATAGATAACAACAAACAACTCGTGTAGGAATACAATTAATAACTTAACCTAGACATCCAAATTCACATACACATTTTTTTTTAATAAAATGAAAGCATTTTCACCAGTATATCTTTGTATATAGTATACCGAAATCAAAGATAATAAATGTATAGTCCAACATATTTATCATGATGTTGTAAAAGTATCTACATGTAATTTCAAAAGTCATACAGAATCCCAAAACATAATACAACTAAAGTCCACAAAATAACCCTACAAGTCGTCATCCATGTACATCGAAATTTGGAATCCCGTAAGAGCTCTACAACCAGTCATGCCTTCTATGAGGTTCTATGCTCATATATAATGCAAGAACTACATAAGCTAATGCTCAGTAGCAAAAATCATGCATGACATGAGTATGTGTCATTATCGTATCTGACCCATGCTATTTTCTTTAAACCTTATACTAAGGAATCATGCTCAAATATTCGTCAAAATCCACTAGAGGTAACCTCATTGAAATCATTCTTTGGGCTCTTGACTTACGTACTATGCACTGGCACCGGATATAGCTCTGCACACTATCAATATCAATAATCCATAATCAAATGGTCAATATGACATTGACACCGACGAGTGTACCATCCTCTTATGACCACTAGAGGCTCATCCTCTAACTGCCCCCATGATCACCCCAGAAGTATCTCATCCGGTAACACCAATAATCATAATATCACAAATGCACAATCGAGTGGTTCACCCTCCTGTGATCACCAAAGGCACATCTCATACCTTTACAATCATCCAAGAACTATCACCCGCGGTGCCAAAACACATAACATAAGCATGCCTCACATGCCTTGGTGCCCTAGTAGTGGTCAATAAAATATTTTATAAAGAAAACTCAATTTTACAATCATGTTGTGCAAGCTAGATTTCAACCATGGACGTATGTTGTGCATAAAGATGAAAACGATCGTGAATGACATACTTAATCAAAACTGATGTTAATATATTTCGAAACCACATACTCAATGATCATAACCATCATATGATATACAATGAGCTCCTTATCAAAGATATGAAAATATTCCAACATTACTATATCACAAATAATATATTCTTACATCGTAGTTGCAAATGAATTTTTACTTACCTTTTTGCCCTTGTGTGTGTGGGCACTTCTACAGAGTGTAAATCAATCCTCCTTTCACTTAAAGTCGAAGAATCACCTGTATTACCATATAATATTAAACACAATCCTCACTTTGATAATCTTAACACACACACAATCTCGTGTTACGTCCATTCATGCTAAAATAATTTAGTTAACATTAGTAATTCAAGTTACCGATTGCATTTCAAACTAGTCCCATAAATCACACAATTTCTCGAGTCCAATTATGAAAGTCAACGTCATCCAATTGTTGTTAAAAACTAGCACTCCTTAAAATGTATTTTCGATGCCTAAGAGATAATTAATGGATAAGTAAATGTTGAATTTAAGTAAATACACAAATGGACAAAATCTATTTTCAGGTTTCCTCGCTGTCCAAGTATTTTTCCAATCCTTTTTCACACCCTTAACTATATCTAACAATTCTCAAATTTTTACTACACTTCTATAACATGTATGTAAAGGTAAGCATGCTATAAATTTGTCACAAGTAAATGATTTACAACTTCGCATTCCTTTTTATAGACACCAAATCAAGCAATTTCCCTTATGGCTGTTTTGAGTTTCACTTGAACTAGACTTTCAAAAATTGGATTCTAACATATTAAAGATCATTTCTATACTTCTGACTCTTGTATAAAAACATTCATATTGATAAATATAAGTTATACCCAATGGATTACTTAAAATCAAAGGTTAACCCATTCAAGTCTAGCAATTCACATCTCTGTCTAGGTTGTTTTCTTTCAAATTCTTGTAATTAATTGTCCCTTTTTTGCCATCATAAATCATCAAAACACCTCCAACACGATCTTAATCAAGTCCAGAGGTTTGACATGCTATAAAACTCTCAAAAATAAAAATAAAAATAAAGACATACCTTAAAACAATGTACTAATTCAACTGCCGAGAACTCTCCATTCCCAACTTTCTGTTTTCTATTTTCCTTTAGCTATTTTGCTTTCTCTTTCACTTGGGGATAGCTTGAGAACAAATTTGCGTTTAAGCGTCCTATTTAGGGGCTATGTAAAGGGTATTAAGGGTTGGAGTCGTGCTTGACACTTAAAGATGAAGAAATTGGTGATTAAATGACAAATATCTCCAAGCATGAGGTGTCCAAATAGGATGTGGCTTCATGCAACAAAATTGGACTTTTCCTTTTTCATATTTGGATCCATATGTGACTTAAAAGATAAATATATCTCTCCAATATAAAGTTTCAAGTCTTTAGAAGATGTGATGGAGGCCTTAAGATTGAAAGAATTTGATGTTAAAGTGATAAGTCATCACATGTTAAGTAAGATGTGTCTCTTTCCAGTTAAATTCTGATTTTGTACCAATCCTTGGACTGTTTTTATAAAATTTAGGGATAATATGCTACAAATTTGAAGTTTTAAAGGAGCGGTAGATGTGGCTAATGCTTAAGGGTGAAGAAATTTACCAATACAAGGATAAATCAATAGGCAAGATGTGTACCAAGCATGAAGTGGTCTCTTGGGATTAAAATTTGGTTTTGTACCTATCATTGCAGGTACAAATCAAGTATCCTTGACTTATTTTAATGTGTGTACTATCCACTTTACTTGCCCCAAGATCCCAAAATCTTTTATATAGCTAATCCTTAACCGTTCATTCATTACCTACCCGATTGACACTCAATTCTCGACTGATTTCCACGATTTTCACTTGAATGTTTATAACGTCATATAAACCTTATCTAATCGCATTGTGATCATGTTACTTCATACCTCATGTCTCAAATGTGTCAATCACCTATCTAGGGTTTAAGGCTACATTGATCAATAGAATGGAGAACTTAAAACTTTGTCAATACTAATTGCGGCCTTTTCAATATTTTCATTGCTTAGCAAGTCAATCTCCAACATCTAGATTAATTTTTTTTTTCTCTACCATAGATCAAAATAAAGTTCACCACCTAGGTTGAGGAGTAAAGGGCTAACACCATACCAAGGTCTTAAAACCTCAATAATCGGATGCATCATTTTAAAAGAAGGCGATTATGAAAATTGATGCAAATGACATTATAAATGGTATGAAATGCATAAATCATATTGGCCAAATGTGATGTGAAGTCTGGGGTATTACAACATCTTAGCAATACTTTCACATATTTGAAATCAAATCAATTAAATTGATTTATAGTTTAATCGATAAATTAGATATTAGTACAGCAAACTCAAAATCTATTTGTTATTCGATTAAGGTTACTATTAAGTTAAACTCGGTTCAACACATTGTCCTCGTGGGTTCGACACTCTATTTATTATTATATTATTTGACCACGATCCCGTACACTTGCATGTTTTCAAAGGATCATCTTTTACCTATATTTTGACCATTAAAATATTTGGAGTGTGCATTAATTGTTAAAATTGTCGAAATACGAATATATGTTTAATATGCAAAAGACCTTAATTATAATTAAGATGTCCTATGCAAATCTATCTATACTTTTTATTGTTAAAAAATTTAGGGCGTGCATTAATCCGATACAGTCAAGTTTGATATGTCTTTTACCTACATTTTGACCATTAAAATTTTCTAAGTGTACATTAATTGGTAGAATAATTGAAATACAAATATATGTTCATTGAGCATAGAATCAAACTTTTTATTTTTATAGGATATAATAACTCAACCAATAAGACAAGGTTGAAACCTGTCAAGTTTCAATCGGATCAAGATTTGGACCCATTCCAACATGTTGAGTTAAGTTAACTAGACAAGGTTACAACTTCATTCATAGATAGATTAGAAGTTATTGTATGCTATCATCAGAGACGAAGTCAAACATTTTCTATTGCGGAATAAAAAACTAAAATGCAATTAAAAAAAAATAACATTAACGAAAATAAGTTAATATACTACTACAATTGTAATTTTCACATTTTCATTTTAAAAATGTCATATAATTACATCATTATCAATATTATCAAATACATCATTCTCAATAAATGTCATCAAACTATCACTTAACCATTGATTTATCATCTGATTATACATTTGATTCTTGACGATCTTCATTGCAAAAATGAAATAAATGTCATATTTCAATTTTCATCAAAAGGCAACATTAAATTCATAATAGACAATAATTAATTTCATAAACAATTCTAAATCACCAAGTTGGGAAAATTCATTACTTGGAATTGAGAATAAATTCTAAACTTGAAATTGACAATAATTTCTTTTGAAAAACACAATTCCCTAAAATTTCATATTCAAAATGTGAATTTCATACATCAAATCCTTTACAAAAGTTTTGAAATTGGAAGTTGGAATTAAAGAATGTTCTAGAATAAATTGCTGCAAATGTAAAATGAAGAAAGATGGGCTAGAAATGAGGACTAAAGTTGAAGAAATAATTTTATGGGGCTTACAAGTACTTAAGGGCCAGAAATAAATAAAATAAGAATTCAATGATTTAGTTTTCTATTATTAGAATTAAAGGAGTAAATGTTATATCATTTGAAAATTGGGGTATTGACTTGAAACTATACAATAGTTATACTCCTTAACTTAAAAGATAACTGATGAATTTTCTCATTTTGGGGGCAAATACTGAAAGCAGAGATACTGAGATAGAGAATGAAACCAGAGAAGAAGAAAATGAATAAAAATGGAAAAAAGAAATAAATAAAGAAGAGAAAAATAAGAATTTCTTAAATTTCTCCTTATCTTAAAATTAAATTTCGGGGTTTATGAACAATTTGCTTATAATCGAAGTGGATTAAAGGTTATTTACATATATTTAAGATATCAAACAATAAAACCATCAATCATGAATAATGATAAAAAAAAAAAAAAAAGGTAAAAAGGAGAGAAAATCAGTACATCTAACATAAAAATTAGAACTGTAAATTATTTTAAAACTAACTCTATTATGGAATATTATTAGTAAATTAAAATTTACTTTTATTATTCAGTTAAAATTTAATTACTACTCATTATTATCGAAACACTTCATGGCTCTATTATTATTCCTCATAAATAATTACTAATAATATTTCCTAAGTAGAGGCTTAATTTAGTAGATTTTAAGATGATTCTAGTTTTGGGAATAATGCCTTAAAGACTAGATCTATTTCGAAAGATAATTTTTGTGCATAAATAAATTTGATTTCTATACCATATTAATATTAATTTTTAGCAAACATTTAAACGTCATTGATCACTTTAAGATATTAACGTTGGGCGTTACACTGAGAAGCACAGTAACACAATCTATTATTTTTATTAATGATTAATATAATAATCTATTATTTTGATTAATAATTCATATAGTCTACAATCAATGAACGTTGGCCGACACCTTTTTTTCGACAAGATTATACTAAGGTTGAGACTTTTAATGATTTTTTGGAATTTAAAAAGTATATGATTATTTAATGTAGACTTTTGAAAACTATCTAAAAGTATTGATATATTCAATTGAGACTTTTATAAACTTTTAAAAAGTTTCTAAAAGTTACAGTGTATTCAATTAAAACTTTTTATAAGTTTTGGGTATTCAAAATTTTATGACTTTTAGAGATTTATAAAAGTCTCCATGATACTAACTTTTAAACAGAAAATACTCAAATAAAATCTCAAAATTTGTCTCTCATTATTTCTCCTTCATTTTCTCTTCTACAAATATTAAAGTTATAATTAATTTTTTTTTCTATTGATTGTATTATTTTCTATTTTTCTTTCTCTCTCTTATTGTTTATTTCTATTTTCTACGAAAAAATCAAATAGTATTTTTATAACTTTTTTTCTTTTTTCATTTTTTTTAAAATATCTATTTTTAATTAAATTATAAAATTTTATATAGACTAATTTATAATTAAATTTAAATATATATTCTTTAAAAGTATATTATATTAATAATACTGAATATTAAATTTATTTTTTTATATGTATAATAATTATTATTTATTTAATTAAGGTCTTAAACTTTTATTTATTTTAAAATATTTTTTTATTATATGGGGGGAAAGTGAAAGAGATGGGGAATTGTGAGAACCGTATGTGATAATTTCACAATATTATACTAGATCCACATAAATTTTATCTCAAATGAAAGTTTTCAAAAATCTTTTGAATTCTACAAAAGTCTATAAAAGTTTTAAAATGAAAGTTTATAAGTTTACAATAAACTTCCACTAATTCCATATAAATCTTAAAAAAAAAAAAAAATCTACGAAATCTACAAAAGTCATCACTTTAAAAAAGTCCATTAAAGTTTTCAAAAGTCCCAATTGATTACACCCACCGAAAAGAACTCACACTTGCAATAAGGAATCCATTAATCATCGTGTGAATGTCGTCAAATCAAATATTTTTTAGTAGACAATAAAATCTGAACTTAATAATTTGACAATGCGGTCATTATATTATTTTTGTATTTCAGTGAAGAAATAGGGAAAAAAGGAAGAAGAAAAGACTGGAAAATTTAGGATCCGTTTGATTGCAAGAGTGAAATTTGGATGGAAAGAAAATGAATTTCAGATAATTGAATTGCCTAAAATTATTTTCTTGAGAATTGTCAATTAATTGTGTTTGATTGGTATAATTTTTCACCTGGAAAATATTCATTTTTTGGATTTTTTGGTGTTTGTTTGGCTTTGTTTTTCATGAAAATTGTCTATTTGTTGACACACTAAAATGCAGCCCAAAATCAAAGGAGAGTCCAATGGAGAAGTCCAAGATGAAGACCCAATGGAAATCAATCAAAAGGCCCAAGAAGGAAAGCCCAATCTGGAAGCCTGAGAAAAGGCCTGAATATTGGAAACCCGAAAGCATAGAAGTACCATCGCCCAAGACCGTAGGACGCCCAGAGGCTGAACGAATGTAGTGCTGCTGAATCGCCCAGAGCGATAGCCTCGTTATTGCCCAGATTCTCAAGTCGCCCAGAATCCAACAAGTCTAGAAGGTATAGTTTATCCAATTCAGCAATTACGGAAGCGGTTGTCAAGAAAACCCGACATGCCCCCACGATCCAGAAACAGCAAGAGTAGTGGCAACAGTTACCAAGCAACTCCTCCTCAAACAAGCAGTTTCTCACTAAAGGAGTGGACGGTTACGAAGGTAATGGAGTAATTCCGAGCAGTTTCGGCAACCAAGAGATACTCAGGAAGTATAAAAGGAAGTAATGTCGTAGAAGGAAAAACCCCCGAATCAAAAACTCTCGACAAGAGAATATGTAATCTTTATTTTCTTAGTTTAAATTTAATCCTTTTCAGTACTCGTGTGCTTGCGCCCCTTGGAGGCGTTTTGTCTATTTTCCAGTTGTAGCTCTTCACTAGTAAACGCACCCATTTTTGGGACTTTGTCTCAAGAGGTCTGTTCCTTACACAATCGTCTGACCCCTTTTTCTCGTAATTGTTGGCGGGTTGCAAAAAACGCGCGAAAACAATTTGGCACGCCCAGTGGGACAGTTGGTGTTTGGTAAGTGAAGATACAAAAGAGAAAAGATATCATGCCTCATAAAAATTCCGATAAAGAACCAGCAAGTCAAGGAGTAGTCCAGTCTGTAGTTGAGCGATACGAGGAGCAACAACATTCCCCACAGACAGATGGACAAAGTCAAAGCAGTCACAGCCGCTACGAACCAATGACAGAATTGAGCCATCGCACAATGCGTGCATTGCTGGGAGAACTCACGCAGGATGTCGTTGAACAGGCAAATTTACGAAGTATTCATAATATGGAGAAGTTTACCCAAAATGAGAATAGACATTTTGATAATATGGCTAAACAACTGAATACGTTGAATGAAATCATGAATAAGTTGGTAAGCCAAATGTGTCAACCTGTTATGCCTATAGATAATCACTTCCAGTCTAGGACTATCGTGGGGCATACTTCGCCATACAATTCCCTTGGTGTGAACTCCGGCCCAAATCTGGAGCCACCTTTTGGCCCTTCTACGTCGAATCCAGGGGGAAATGGGACCTTGAATTTGAGTAATAATAACACTACGTCCAACCTGGGGGGTAATACAAACGTGAGAGATAATGTCCCGAACAACGGACAGAATGGTTTACGTATGAATGAAGGTCTCAGCACTCAATTTAACAGTCATAATAGCCCGAATAATGGCACTTTTATCGCCAATCAGGGGCAAACTACCAGGCCGCCCACGAATCAGCCAGTAAATCAACCAATTGGAAACCCATACGACCCTAACGCCGTGCTAAGAAACCAAATTATAGAAATAGTGCAAGATCAAATAGCAGTTGGGATACGCCCGGTGATTAGACCAATTTATACCAAGCCATACCCTGATTGGATAGATCATGCATATCCATGGCCTAGAGGGTACAAAGTACCGGAATTCTCACTATTTACTGGTCTAGGAGAAGTGTCTACGCTAGAACATGTAGGGTGATTCACGTTGCAAAGTGGTGAGGTGAATGAATATCATAAGTTGAGGTTGTTCCCAAGTTCTTTAACAGGGGTAGCTTTTTCTTGGTTTATTAATTTGCCAGCAAACTCCGTCCAAACTTGGCAGCAAATGGAGCAATTATTCCATGCTCAATTTTATAAAATTGAGTCTGAGGTTACACTGGCCGATTTGGCGAATTTACGTCAATTGCCTAACGAATGGGCAGAAAATTTCCTACAAAGGTTCAAAACGGCCAAGAGTAAATGCTTTGTGCTTTTGCCAGAAAAGGAATTTGTTAAAATCGCACAAAGTTGTTTAAGCTTTGATTTAAAGAAAAAATTCCAGGATAGGGAATTCCCAGATTTATTCCAACTTAGTGCAAACGTCGTTAGGTATGAGCGACTGGTAAGAGAAGAAGAACAGATGAAAAATTCCAGTAAAGGAACTTATTACAAAGATCCGAATTTCAACGTTCATACTGTCGATGATGGTTATTATGACCAAACAGAAATATGTTTGGCTGAGTTAGTAAATGGAGAAGCATATACTCGTCCCATACTAGTTAAGCCAAAAATAGTAGGCAAAGATGAACTTGCAAAGGGTGAAAACAGAAAGGCGCGAACGTTCTCGTTCGACGTAACCAAAGCTGACCTTATATTCGACAAATTATATAAGGATAAGCAGATAAGGTTGAGCGACAAACACAAATTGCCAGACCCTGAACAAATTAAGGGTAAAAAATACTGTAAATGGCATAATGCATGGTCACATGCGACTAATTATTGTATGGTTTTCGCCATGTGTTGCAGGACGCTATTGAATCAGGACGAATCACGTTCGAGGAAAAGAAAAAGATGGCGGTGGATGAAGATCCTTTCCCACGGCCACTGGCAATGAATATGATAACAACTGGTTTGAAAAACAAATTGCCAGGGTTTAAACTGGTGATTGATGACGAAGAAGAAGAATCCAAACCACATCCCAGCGGTTTTGAACGCATCAAAGGGAAGGAGCCCAAACAAGGCGAAGATGTTCTGTGCGACAGATGTAAGCACGAGTTGAAAGCAAATACAGGGTCACCAATGACGCAGCCGTTCCACCATCGCTCTGATTTCATGTCGGTCGCTCAGCCTGTCGGGGGCAAATGGTGCCGTTTTATAGAGGACTACCTAGAGAAAGGGGGTTTGGATCGGCCAGTCAAGGGAGGACGTTTAGGCCGCAGCCTCGCCAACCCAATGTATGGCATTCGTTCCAGTATAATGCAGGGAGAGTGGTGCCTTTCAACGAAATGACTAGAACCCAGCAAAGACGTTTCCAACGCAATTACGGGCGGATGATGATGCAACAGCAAGGAGAATCACGCCCTAGAGCGCCCAAACCACTCAGAATGGCCAATGAAAATGTTTTTGGAGACAGTGAAGAAACAGGCACTGGCGAATCGATGGGAGAATTGCCAGAAAGCTCGTCTGGGAGATCAAAGTTCGAACGGAACAGGAAAGATGAAGATGATCCCAACCAACCTCTAACCATCCAGTTTGGCACATTACCTCCTGTCCTGGCTAATAACTACTTGTTGGCCGACGAATTCAAAAGCAAAGAAAATAGTGAGGAGGAAACTTGTGTGTTAGTCTGCGATGAAGGCCAAACGTCCAGAGAAATGTGTGATGATGGAGAGGACGATGGTATGACAGATGTTGAAGAAGAAATTGATTTAGAAGCAGAGAGACGGAAAAGAGGAGTGTCGCGCAACACCCTGTTGAAACAACTGCACCAAGAAGGAGTCCGCGAAGTGGATCTGTTGGGAGAACCATCTGGCCGACCGTTTGATTTCTATGTGCTGTATGGGACGCCAAAAAGGAAAAAGAGGGTACCTCGCTCTGAAAAATATGGATCACCCCCTAGAATAATGCCTCCTCCTACAAATTGGGTAACTGAGGAAGAAATACTGGAAAAAGAGAAGGAAGAAACCCAAGGAAAGAAGACTCAGTCCGATATGCTGCACGTCGATCTATCACCAAAAGATAGCCCACCAGAAAATAGGCAGGAAGTGGAAATAGATGCTGCTGAAAAAGTCATCTTCAACAAACCAGCTATGAGGCTAACCAAACACTTAAGACCACTGTACGTCAAAGCCTTGGTTAATGGGGTACCAGTAGTAAAGGTACTTATTGATAATGGAGCGGCTATAAACACCATTCCAGCTAGGATGATGAGGATGTTTGCTAAGACAGAGAGCGACATGATCCCAACAGAAGTCATTCTTACAAGTTTTAACGGCGGGGCAACTTCAGCAAAAGGAGTTATGCCATTGGATATAACTGTAGGGACAACCACCAGGACTACTGTTTTCTTCGTGATAGACGGTCCTACCAGCTACAACGTACTACTAGGAAGAGACTGGATCCATGGCAGTCGATGTATTCCCTCATCACTCCATCAATGCTTAGTCTTCTGGAACGACAAAGGTGAAGCAGATGTGGTGCAAGCAGATCATAGACCCTTTGTGGCGGAAGCAAATTCAGTAGAGAGGTCATGTATGAAGGGAATTATGGGCCTGTCAGAGTGGTTCAAGATGGGGAAGAAACTCAAATTACTGCCCGAAGCGAAGAGCCATTCTCAGTGGATTCACTCACTGAAATGTTTAATCAAATGAGGCCAAACATAGTGGCCTTGGAAGAGCCAGTAATTGGCAAAAAAGAAGCCAAACAACCTTAAATGAGTTTTCAACAACAAAAACAAGAGGCCGAAATTCAAGCCTTCAAAGCCAAGTTGATGGCTTTCAATAAAGAATGTGAATGTATGAAGAAAGAAGAAGCGGCGTTAAAGATGCTGAGGGACAAATTAATGGTGTCCGAGATGGAGCAGAGCTTGGATTGGGAAGTTCATAAAGTGGATTGTCTGGAAGAGCAAAATCCTCTGAGCGATGTGGATGATGAAGCGACGAAGATCCCCAAGTCAGGATATGCACAAGCTCAAGACCCCTTGGTCAAGGTTAACATTGGTGAGGAAGGAGAGGATCGCCCAACGTTTGTCAGCCAGATGCTCCCTCATGAGGTTAGTACTAGATTAATCGCTTTATTAAAAGAATATAAGGATTGTTTTGCTTGGGAGTATGAACATATGCCTGGTTTGGATAAAAACTTAGTAGAACATAGGTTGCCGACTAAATCAAATTTTAAGCCTCATAAGCAACCTCCTAGGCGTTTCGCTCCCAGTGTACTACCGGAGATCAAAAAAGAAATAGAGCGATTATTAAAAGCAGGATTTATTAGAACAACCAGATATATGGAATGGTTATCTAACATAGTGCCAGTATTAAAAAAGAATGGCAAGTTGAGGGTATGCATAGATTTCAGAAATTTGAACTTGGCTACGCCCAAAGACGAATATCCAATGCCTACGGTAGATTCTTTGGTAGACTCCACTGTAGGGCATGTGATGTACTCTTTTATGGACGGGTATTCAGGATACAATCAAATCTACATAGCTGACGAAGATGTACACAAAACCGCCTTTAGATGCCCTGGGTCTTTAGGATGCTTCGAATGGGTAGTATTGCCGTTTGGACTAAAAAATGCAGGGGCAACGTATCAAAGAGCAATGAATCTAATTTTTCACGATATGATAGGCAAATTTGTGGAAGTTTATGTATATGATATAGTGGTCAAATCTGTTAAAGAAGAAGACCATTTTGAACAATTGCGATGTTCATTTGAACGAATGAGGCAGCATAAACTAAGATTGAACCCTTTGAAATGTGCGTTTGGCGTGAATGCAGGAAATTTCCTTGGATTCTTGGTACATAAAAGAGGGATTGAACTTGATAAGAATAAAGCGAAGGCCATTTTAGAAGCTAAGGCCCCTAGCAATAAAAAGGAGCTACAAAGGTTTTTAGGCCAAATCAATTTCCTAAGACGCTTTATATCTAATTGTGTAGGGCGAACGAAAGCGTTTTCGCCTCTCCTAAAGCTGAAAAATCAAGACGAATTCGTCTGGAAAGAAGAACATCAAAAGGCTTTTGAAAGCCTGAAAACATACTTAACAAGCCCACCAGTGTTGGTGTCACCAATCCAAGGGCGGCCGATGAAATTGTACGTGTCGGCTGAACGAGAATCGATAGCGGGATGGTCGCACAAGAAGACCAAGTTGGTGAAGAAAGGGCGAGTTATTATTTAAGTAGACGGTTAACCAAATGTGAATGTAATTATTCTGCTATCGAGAAGTTGTGTCTCGCATTATACTTCACATGTACAAAATTAAGGGCCTATTTACGGCATGTGACAGTCTATCTAATTTCCAAAGTTAATTTGTTCAAATACATGTTTTCTCGCCCTATTTTACACCAACGGGTGGGTCTTTGGACTTTAGCACTGTCGGAATTCGAAATAAAGTATGTGCCCCAAAAGGCAGTTAAAAATCAGGCCTTGGCTAATTTTCTGGCCGACCATCCATGCCTTGATGTGCCTAACGAAATAGAACTTGAGGTTGATTCATTTGAATTAAAACCATGGGTTTTATACTTTGATAGATCGAAAACTTCTAAAAGAGCAGGAGTAGGAGTGGCTTTGATAAATCCTTTAGGGGTTTGCTATAAGTTCGCATTTACCCTGGACATAATCTGTACTAATAATCAAGCCGAATATGAAGCCTTAATTGTAGGCTTGGAGTTGATGGTAGATATGAAAGTAAAGAATGTAATCATCAGGGGCGATTCTCAATTGGTGATTCATTAATTGACCGGTGATTTCAAATGCCAAAGTGATTCTATTATAAGTTTATACGAAATCGCCCAAGAGTTGTTGGAAGAATTCGACCAAGTAGAACTTCAATGTGTTAATAGAATGTACAATGACATGGCCAACGAGTTGGCCCAATTGGCTTCTGGCTATTCAAAGGCGATGAGTTGGGAATCTACCTACGAATACGGAACTATATTGCCGTTGATCAGCGGAGGGGAAGGAAAACCGAAATTCAATGCATAGAAGATGGGGTCGCGCTGGATTGGATAGATGAGATTAAAGAATCCTTCAAAGAGTTTGATGGGCGAGGTGATAGAAGAACGAAATTACGTCTGTTAAATTATGTATTAATAGACGAAGAGTTGTTCAAAAAACGCTCTGATAGTGTGTTATTAAAGTGCGTGAACTTACAAGAAGCTAAGACAATTATGGCTGAGGTGCATGAAGGGATATGTGGAGCCCATCAGGCCGGCCAAAAGATGAGATGGCTAATTATTAGAAGTGGTTATTTTTTGCCAAAGATGGGTGAATCGTGTGTTCAATATGCAAAAAGTTGTTTAGCATGCAAAAAACATGGTCCAATACAGAGGGCACCAGCAAGCAACATGGCACCCATTATTAAACCTTGGCCGTTCAAGGGCTGGGCGATAGACTTGATAGGAAAGATTTACCCTCCATCGTCCAAACAACACACCTTTATCATAGTCGCTACGGATAGATACATAAGTGATAAAATTGCAATTGTAATGTAATTATGCCAAGCGATGGCAGTAAATGAATTGGACGATCACGTTCTACATAGGAAAGTGAACAGATATAGATACATAAGTGATAAAATTGCAATTGCGATGTAATCATGCCGGACGATGGCAGTAAATAAATTGGACGATCACGTTCTAAATAAAGTCAGGGAAACAAGTCATATTCAAAAATAAAGTTCTTTATTACCAAATGTCCCTTACAAACCATTCTTCACAAGAATTAAAGGACACATTCAAAATACAAGACGAAACATGCTACAAATTATCTTCTGTTTGGTGGGAACAGAAAGAGTGAAACCAGTACGGCCAGCCCTTCAGTCTATGGCCGAGTAAGAGGGTGAACTGCTCCTTAGCAGCCCTTCAGTCTATGGCCGGGTAAGAGGGCGAACTGTTGCCACATCCTTCCTAAGTGCATTGCTGCAACGGCAGGCAAGGAGAAGCAGCCCTTCAGTCTATGGCCGATTAAGAGGGCCCCTTAACCTTCCTAAATGCATAGCTGCAATGGTAGGCAAGGAGGAGTACCCTCAAAAGACAAACTGACGGCAATAATCTTGCTTCAGTTTGAAAGAACATTTCATATACCTCCCATACCAAAAGTGATATCAAAGCAAAAGAGACGAGTCAAGAAACCCATCCCTATAGAAGAGGAAAGTGTTGGTAAACGATCGGAGTGCCATGCAGTGGCAGGAAGCTTTGATGGCAAGAAATTGAATTTGAAAAGGCATGAGGATGAAGATGATGAGTATAAACATGCATATTTATAGGGGCTGGAAGATCAAAAGCCAGAATGTGGAAGGTCACATTTATGACCAGTGAGTGAAATCAATACGGCCCAAAGATTTAGGGAAGAAAAATTCAAATGCCAAGAGAATATGCATGAATGTTGGCATAAAGATTAAATACAAGGAAAATGGCGATCAAGGATAAATGCCACTTCAAAATAATTGTTCATTAATGACGATGAATGACATCAGGTTACAAAAAATCAAGGCAGTCAGCGCGAAAAAGTTACAAAGATTAAAACAGTAAATGTTTAGTTACAATTCGCCCCAAGCTGAGCGCACCTGCTGCCTAAGTTTATTCCACTCTTCGCTCTGCCTGGAGGAAAGGATGTCTATTTCTTTCACCAAGTCATCATCAACCTCCACCTTTTTATACTGCTCCAACAGAGTTTTTGTCCTAGCAATTCCTTGGGATGCAGTATGCCTCTTGGCAGCCATCCTCGCCCTGCAGTCATCCATTTTCGCTTGTAGCTCTTTCATCTCTGCGGCCAGGCTCAACATTAAGGAATCTTCTACTACAAGCTTTGAAGAAACTTCAGTCAGTTCGGCCTGGCTCTTGTCGATTGCCTGAAGTAAGGATTCTTTCTCAGAAGAAGCGCGGAGATATTGAGCACTTCTGGCCTTCAATTCTGCATTCTTGGCCAGCAAAGAAACGACGTCGGCATGAATAACCCTTAACTTCACTTTAAAATCAACAGAGATGCTGGGCGATGGGAGTGAAAGTGCTTGCAGGAGGTTTGCGCTCAACGTATCCAGTTTGGCCTTTTGATGAGCAGCGCTGGCACGGCCAACCTCTAGGTCCATAAAAGAGACATACTCAAACAATGCCTGTTTGAGAAATGTCAGGTTCTCATTCGCAGGAGGAGAGGACGAAGCGGAAGATGTCTTCATACGTACCCAAGAGGTGAGTAAGTCTTGGATGGAATTGATGATGCTATCAGATTCCTGCAAAGGAAGTTACCAACATTGAAGATTTTCGATACAACAAAGCAGAACTAAAAAAATAAGAGCGAAGTAAAAAGACCTCATTGGCGATAGTGGGAACTTCAGGCACCTCCTTTATTTCCTCCATCAATTGGGGAAATTTCCCTTTAGCTGAGCGGGGAAGATTTTTCCCACTTGACGAAGCTGCAGGAATCTCTGCATGTGTCACACCACAGTACACAAATGACACAGCAGCAATGAAGAAAAGCCAAAACATCAGAAATAAGCATTACCCTCTAATTCCACGCTACTCGGGGGGTCGACACCTTGGGAAGGAGGATTTGCTGGTGATAAAGGTGTTGGAGCTTGAGGCCTGGACGACGCAGTTTCGACAGGAAAGGGTGAGGAATAGTCTGTCAAAACTATGGCCTTGGAAGGAGAAGACGAGCTTTTCTGAGAAAGTCAGGTAAACTATTAGCACACGGAAGAACATATCCGCGAATATACAAATATGGACTACCATATCCGCGAATATACAAATATGGACTACATTTCTCCTAAAGGTAAGGGGGTGTCATCATCATCATCATCGGCTGCCGGTAAAACAGAGGATGCTGAAGCCGGCCGTTTTCGGCCTGATACACCCTTGACAGCAATGGCCTTGGCAGATGGAGAAGCAGGAGAAAGAATAGGCTCTTTATAGCGAGAAGGGGGAGAAGGACTCCTGATCGATACAGGAGCGACTAAAAGAGGAGTGGAAGAAGTACTCGGCCGATCCAGCAAATGAAAGGCAGTAGTGGCGTCAGTTGTAAATATCCTCCGTTTCACTGACGGCCAGAGTTGCTCAAAAAGGGGATGAATGGCGGAACTAGAATGGAAAAGGGTCAACGAAAAGGCATCCGCCAGAGCACGGTTATGGGCCTCTATACTTGCGACATCTGCTTTATTAATAGTATAAAAACGCTCGGTCAGATTTTTGGAATAGAAAAGAGGAACGGGCCAAGTTTGGCCGAAACCCAGCTGACGAGCAAAGAAATGGGAAGCGTAAATCTCTACCCCAGCCTTGGCGTTGGTTCCAATGACAATGTCGTAGAACAATTCTTTTCCAGCCAAGAATTGAACCCAAATGGGTAAAGAGTCATCCGCTCCAGAAGGAATATGAACATAGTTGGGAGTCAAATGAGTAGGAAAAGGGAAAAAGGAAGAAATAGAATCTAAAGTATAAAAGAATGAAAAAACGTCTCTCCTAGACATGGCCGTTGGGCACAAGGGACCTATGGCCAACCCATAACAGGCGGCGGAAGTACTGCGAATAGAGGGAGCCCCAAAGGAAGGAAAATATGCTCTCAACCATAATTGAGCAAACCAAAGAGGCCCACTGCCAGTAGGAGACGCCCCAGTCCTCAATTGAAATTGGAGCAAAGCTAAACCCCTATAGAGGGCGGCTAAAAAGAAGGAACATAAATTCAAAGGCATGCCACAGGCCAATGCATGCGTCAAAGGCAGGTAACTTGTAGAAGGTTTCAAGCTAGGGACGCAAAGAACATATTTACAAAGCTAAACTTGAAGGAAAGCCACCCGCTCGACATGATTAGGCTCAGAAGCAAGAGCGACAAAAGCACCCTACATAGCCGAGTAAGATTCGCACATTTTTTTATCAAACTTAGGAGGAACACTGCCAGCAGAAACCGAGACCACCATGCCAGGAAAAATGACATCGTCCAGAGGAGGAAGGTTTACTAGGGCCCCAACATCCCTCAGAGTAATGGACAACGGGCAGCAAGGGAAAACAAAAATATTGTACTCAGAAGACCAAAAGCTCAGGGCGATTGGAAAAAGAGCTGGGTCATATACAGGGGGATTAAGGGTGACTTCTAATAGGTCTAAAATTCCCGCACGTTCAAAAATGGATTTGGTGAGGCCATGGTTCATCATACGTGCATGCCACCTACGAAAACCAGAATCGGCTTTGGGCCAAGTACGAATACCTTTATCGTAGATGGCCTTCAATGGTAGAGAACTCAGAAAGTGAAGGGTTTCGGCGCAAGGGAACAGCTGACCCGCCGCGATTTTCTCGACCGATTCAGCATGAACAAAAGATGGTCCCAAGAAAAACTCATCGACGTTGGGACCAACCCGCGAAAGAGGGTTTGAATTTATGTATGGCTTGGTGAGGATGTCTTGGAAGTCCTCAAAGCTAAGAGCAGCATCAGACTGGGTACTTGAAGTCACCATTTGTTACAGAATGTGAGTCGAGTAAGGGCTAAAGATTGTTGATGAAATGTAGCGCAGAGATAAGAAGATGAACAGTGAAGATGGCGAGAGAGAGACGTGAGATGGCAGAGACGTGTAACTAAGAATGCCGCATACTTTTGGGTTTTAGGAGTTTGTAACATTGCACTCCTTCAAGCGGTAAAGGTACATGATGATTGAAATTTTGGGGAAGTTCAAGTGTTGCAAAAAGGATACAGAGTGAATATGGCAAATTTAATGATTAGTATTAAATCTGCCATATTGGGGGGTAATTGTTGACACACTAAAATGCAGCCCAAAATCAAAGGAGAGTCCAATGGAGAAGTCCAAGATGAAGACCCAATGGAAATCAATCAAAAGGCCCAAGAAGGAAAGCCCAATCTGGAAGCCTGAGAAAAGGCCTGAATATTGGAAGCCCGAAAGCATAGAAGTACCATCACCCAAGACCGTAGGACGCCCAGAGGCTGAACGAATGTAGTGCTGCTGAATCGCCCAGAGCGATAGCCTCGTTATTGCCCAGATTCTCAAGTCGCCCAGAATCCAACAAGTCTAGAAGGTATAGTTTATCCAATTCAGCAATTACGGAAGCGGTTGTCAAGAAAACCCGACACGCCCCCACGATCCAGAAACAGCAAGAGTAGTGGCAACAGTTACCAAGCAACTCCTCCTCAAACAAGCAGTTTCTCACTAAAGGAGTGGACGGTTACGAAGGTAATGGAGTAATTCCGAGCAGTTTCGACAACCAAGAGATACTCAGGAAGTATAAAAGGAAGTAATGTCGTAGAAGCAAAGACCCCCGAATCAAAAACTCTCGACAAGAGAATATGTAATCTTTATTTTCTTAGTTTAAATTTAATCCTTTTTCAGTACTCGAGTGCTTGCGCCCCTTGGAGGCGTTTTGTCTATTTTCCAGTTGTAGCCCTTCACTAGTAAACGCACCCCTTTTTGAGACTTTGTCTCAAGAGGTCTGTTCCTTACACAATCGTCTGACACTTTTTCCTCGTAATTGTTGGCGGGTTGCAAAACGCGCGAAAACACTATTAAAAGGATTTTTTTTTTTAACAATTGTCCATAGAATTTCTTTTCATTGCCAAACCAAGAAAATGAATTCCATGAAAAATATAGAGCATCAAACAAGGTAAAAGTGAAAATTGGAATTCCATGAAAAATTTGGGTGAATCAAACATGCCCTTAGGGAAGAAATTGGGGGGGGGGGGGGGGGGGAATGAGAAATTGCATTTTAAGGATTGTTATTTTAGATGACACAAAAGTTAAAAAAATTTAGATTTACTTAAGATTAACGTCTAATTAACACACATACAAAGTCTAAAATTAATTTTCAATGCATTCTATAGGTTGCTATCTAAGTTTTTGTTTTCTTAAAATTAAGACAACTAAATTTAAATCTTGATATGAAATATAAATATAAAAAATATTAATTTTGTTGAATCACTCCATCTCATATAATCTAGACGAAGCTTGAGACGTTGTCTATGTTTTCTCTACCACGTCAAGTTGATAGACAACTTGCATTGGAAAGGAACTTTAACTAACACCATTTATTTTGCTTCTGTTGTAATATTATAAGCACACTGAAGATGCTCGTCAAAAAGAAAAAAAAAAAGGTAAGTTTGTCTTTCAAAAATAATAATAAAATAGAGTAGGTATTGCAAAATTCTCTATCAAAATGCTATTACAAAATGCATTCTTAAAAAGATGGGGCTCAAATAACCATATATTGTCCATGATTATGATGTTATGAAAAAATAAATACAACAATTGAGAAAAAACAAAGGAGGAGAAAAAGATGAATATAAATCTGGTAAAGGCTTGAACACGAATATTATATCGTTGTCCTCAAACAATATTTGCCTCCTCTACAATGATTTTAAGGATTTAATGGCAAATAGTTTGTAAGATTAAACAAGCCTTATGAAGATCACCAAAAGTATAGTAAATTTTCCAGTAAACAAGTGAAAATTTTTTTATGTGAATGGACAAAATTTTCTCACAAAAATTGGATGAACAATCAATATAAAATCTAATGTGCACAACAAATATTTATAGGTTTCAACCATCCCATACAAAGTGGTTCCAAACTCAAATCAAGAGGTGCAATGCTTCATTAATCAACCATCAAAAAATTCGAACTAACCTAGCCAACAATCACATTTTATAACTATGTGACCACATAGGCTATAATTATGCGAATAACCTAGCCAACAGTCACATTTTATAACTATGCGACCACATATGCTATAACTATGCAGTCACATAGTTATAACCCATGTTCTAAAATGCGCGAAAATGCGCCGCCTAGGCGCGATGCGGATCGAAAAAGCGTCGAATTCGACCTATGCGTGTAAAAATGCGTTTGGGTCAAAAAAATGTAGGATAATGCGCGCCTAGGCGGTGCATTATCCCGCCTAATCCCTTTTTTTTTTTTTGGTAAATTTTTTTTTAATGATATATTAAAAATCTATTTTTTTATATAAAAATATATTTAATACCTTCAAAATAATTAAAATAATATTAAAAGTACGAAACGCATTATGACGTCTATTCTCCGCATTGACACGCTTAAGCTTGTGATTCTTGATTCTCGACCTCGACGCATCGCAACGCATTACGCATTTTAGAACATTGGTTATAACCATGGCTGCCTCTGAATTTTCTGATCGCGCCTATGCGACCACATGGTGCATAGGCCATTTTCATGGTGTCTTTTCTTTTTCCATTCATCTATGATTCATTCATCCATAAATTTTGAACAAGAAGACTCCAACAATCCCCCACTTGTTCAAAATCAATGTTAATCACATAATCAAATATCAACACTCATGCATAAGAATTAGGTATCTTTCGATTCGAATTTAACTATAGTGTAAATCTCAAAAAGCATTATCGAAATTCCAGGTAGCTAGAACACTTTGAACCAATTATTTCTTTTGACAATACTGATGAAATCACGCACAGAAGTGTTAAATTCTCACAAGTTCCTCTAACTCGCTTAGTACTAATATGACCTTACACTCAACATTTTTCTTTAAACTTTTAAAGAGAGCCAACTCTAACTCTCTAATGAGGCGTCATCACCTCGAAGTTCACATATATGAAGTTTTTCTAATATCTTTGTTACTTTTAGAGATACATGTACCCCGTATTAAACTTCATTTCGAGCTTCAATTATAACTCATCCATCCAACAGTAACAACCATCACTATTTACCAAAGATAGGATTTAATAAATTTAATAGTGTTGAAACCTATCCACTCATCAAATAATTTGTTATTACCATTTGAACCTCAATATACTTGTTTAATATATTTTTGGTAGGGTTGCTATCATTGATGGATTTAATTAAGGAGTTTCAATCTCATCTTGCTATCATTGATGGATTTAATTAAAGAGTTTCAATCCCATCCTACTTGATGTCAATCTCACTAACTCTCCCGTAAGAGGTTTAGTAAATAGATTAGCTAAGTTCTCACTAGACTTAACATGTGTAAGAGAAATTATTTCATGCTTTATTAATTTCTTTGCATACTCGTGTCTTAGACTCTTGTGTCTAGACTTTCCATTATATACTTCGTTATATGTTCGAGCTTGACTATCATACAAGATAGGTATTGAAGAAATATCATTTATATCTAAAGGTATTCCATGTAACAGATCTCTTAGCCACTCAACTTCTTTTCTAGTTTCAGCTAATTCTACAAACTTCGACTTCATTGTTGAGTGAGTAATGCGAGTTTGTTTCTTAGACTTCCAAGATACTACACCTTTTCCAATAGTAAATACTCAACATGAAGTGTACTTATTTTCTCTTACATTTGATATCCAACTAGAGTCAATATATCCTTCTAAGATTTTTGGGAACTTTATATATTTTAGTCCAAGGTTTTTTGTTTTCTTTTAGTATCCAAGAACCCTTCCGATGACCATCCAATGTTTAGAACTTGGATTGCTAGTAAACATACTTAGTTTACTTTCAGCAAAGGCTACATCAGGTCTTGTACATTATGTCACGTACATATGACTTCAAATTGCACTTGCATATTCTATTTGAGCTATTGCTCTCTCATCGTTTTTTTATCAATTTGATACTTGGATGTAACGGGGTATTAGCCTCTTTAATGTTCAAGTGTTTGAACTTATTTATCACATTTTCAATATAATGTGATTGACTCAATGTAAAATCCCCCACTATCCTTTTTAACTTTGATACCAAGAATAGTATCTACTTGTTCAAGATCTTTTATTTTGAATAGACTGGATAGAAACATCTTCGTTTCTTTGATACCGTCTACATTGTTGCTAATGATCAATATATCATCAACATATAGACATATTAATGTGATTATATTATCACTTACTTTAGTGTATAGACATTTGTCTACCGAATTGTGATCAAAACCATTTGACATTACTTTAAAGGTAAATTTCTCGTGCTACATTTTAGGGGCTTGTTTTAATCCATATAAGGATTTGATTAATTTGCACACCTTCTATTCATATTCCGATACAACAAATCTTTCTCGTTGTTACATATAAACCTCCTCTTCGAGATTTCCATTTAAAAATGTTGTTTTTACATCCATTTGATGAAAACGTAAATCATAGATAGATGCTAGTGCAAACAAGATCTTTATTGAGGTTATCCTAGCCACGGGTGCATATGTGTAAAAATAATTTATTCCTTCCTTTTGACAATACCCTTTAACTATTAATCTAGCTTTATAGGTATTTAGTGTTCCATCAGAATTATATTTCATTTTAAACACCCATTTACAACTAATGGATTAGAACCCTTTGGGAAATCAACTATTTCCCAAGTGTTATTTGAGATAATAAAATCTATTTCATTATTTATCGACTCTTTCCAAAATATGTAATCTCTAGAAGATACTAATTCCTTATAGGTTTTAAGATCACTTTCGAATTGAAGAACAAAATGAATTGCTCTTATAACATCATTCATATCTCCTTCCACTAAGAAGAAAGAAATAAGTTGGGAATCCAATTTATCCGATCCTAGACATTTTTCTTTATTAACTCTCTTACTTCTTTGAAGATCACTTTCAATATCTTGTAGATGTCTCTTCTTGTGATTCTTTAGAAGTCGGAATGTCTAAATTTGAGAATTTCTTGTTGCCAATACATTCTCAAAAAACTCCACATCCTTTGATTCTATTATAATATTTGATTCTAAGTTTATTAACCTATAGGCCTCTCTTAGGATCCATATTCTTGTAATAAACAAGACACCACCACACTTTGAAATAATTAATATTTGGTTTCCTACCTTTCCATATTTTATGAGGTGAAACCTTATTCTTTTTCAAAAGAATCTTATTTATTATATAACAAGCACTAAGTAAAGTTTTACCCATAAGTTATATGGTAATCCAAAATTCAATAACATGGCATTTATCATTTCTAAGAATGTCATATTCTTTCTTTCTACTAGACCATTTTGTTCCGGTGTTCATGGTACAAAAGATTGATGAATTATTCCATTTTGTTCACAAAACTTGTTGAATTCATTAGACAAATATTATCCACCTCTATCGCTTCTAAGAGTTTTTAGTTTTCTTCCTAATTGATTTTCAACTTCAATTTTATATGTTTTAAAGGCAGTAAAAGCTTCATCTTTATACTTTAACAAATATACATAAGTATACCTAGAGTAATTATTAATGAAAGTAATAAAATATCTATTATCATCCCTTGTTAGCATACCATTCAATTCACAAACATCTGAATGAACGAGTCCTAGTAAACTTGTTGATCTTAATACACTATGAAATGACTTTTTAATCATCTTTGATTTAATATATGTTTCACATTTTTCTAAGTTATCAATTACACATTGTATCAATCCACATTTAATCATTCTTTTCATAATGCTTACTCCTATGTATGCTAATCTACCATGCTATAAATTAAACGAATCAGTAACATAGGGAAATGTTTTATTTTTATTAGAATTATCCTCAAAAGTATCAAGTTTGGCCATTCCTTTAGTGGAATAGCCCCTTCCAACAAAGTACTCATTATGGGTTAGTACAAGTTTTTCAGATTAAAAAACGGATTTAATTCTTGATTTTCCCAATAAAACTTCACTTGCTAGGTTTCTATTCATTTCTGGTACATGAAGGACATTTTTTAAATTGATCTTCTTTCTTGAAGTGAAAATGAGTTCTACATTACCTTTGTCAATCACTTTAGATCTTCCTTCATTTCCCATTTGGATCTCTTGACCATCTTCAATGTCATGACAAGTTTTGAAAAGAGATTTATCATAATAAACATGGATGGTTGCACATGTGTCATATCACCAACCTGGAACTTTTCCTTGGATTGCATTGATTTCGCTCATCATAGCTATAATCTAATCAATGTAATTTACTTGTCCTTCCTTCTTTTGTTGTTTCCTATGCCTGCAATCTCTTGCATAGTATCCCAATTTTCCACAAACATAGCAAGGTCCCTTGGATTTGTTTTTGAACTTCCTTTGATCCTTTTTGGGACCAAGAGGTTTCCCTTTCTTCTTGTACTTGTTGGAGTTATCCACGTTATCTATGGCATGGGCTTATGAAGAGTCATCATATGAACTTTTAATCTTATCTCTTATCTTTTGCCCTTGACTGTTCCTTTATGCGAAGATGTTTTTGAATTTGTTCTAAGGAAAAGTCTTCAGAATTGTGAAGAATCTTCTTCCTATATCTTTTCAAAGAACTCGAGAGTTTAGCAATGATTGCTCCCACTTGAAAGGTTTCGAGAAGTTAGATCTTCACCGCTTTTAGTTTGTTGACAATTATTTGCAATTCATGTACTTGATGCAACAAAAGAATATTATCAAGCATTTTGAAATTGAAATATTTTGAAATTAAAAATTACTTGTAGCTTCCTCCTCAGCCTTATATTTGTTTTCAAGTACATTTCAGATTTCCTTTGTCGAAGTGGTGTTGGTGTAAAGATCATATAACCGTTCCGAAAGAGCATTTAGAATGTAACCGTGACATATCAATTCATCATCTTTCCCGTTCTTTCCTTCTGTACGAACTTCTTCAATATCTTCTTCGATTGCATCGGCAATTGGTTTCAATTTTGGATCAAGCACGTAGAATATCTTTAATGCCGTAAAGAGGAAATTGAGTTTGTCTTGCCATCTTGTGAAGTTCGGTCCATCAAATCTATCCAAGCGCACCAAATCTTGATTCATCAACTTGATGGTAGTAAGTGTAGTTTTTGTTTCCATCGCAGTAAAACAAGTTCATCGTTTGAGAATGTTATGAAAAAATAAATATAGCAGTGGAAAAAAAAAGGAGAAGAAAAAGATGAATATAAATCCGGTAAAGTCTTGAACACGAAGATTATATCGTTGTTCTCAAACGATATTTTCTTCCTCTACAATGCTTTTAAGTATTTAATGGCAAATAGTTTGTAAGATTGAAGATTACCAAAAGCAAAGTGAATATTCAAATGAACAAGTGAAAAAAAAAATAATGATTATGTGAATGGACAAAATTTTCTCTCAACAATTGGATGAATAATCAATATAAAATTTGATGTGCACAATAAATATTTATATGTTTCAATCGTCTCATATGAAGTGGTTCCAATCTCAAATCAAGAGACATGCTTCATCAACCAACCATCAGAAAATTCAAAAAAATCCAGTCGACGGTCACATTTTATAACCTTGGTTGCCTCTGAATTTCCTGATTGCGCATGCATGGGCCACTTTCATGGTGTCATTTTCTTTTTCATTCGTTCATGATTCATCCAACCACGAATTTTGAACAACAAAATTCCCGCATAGGCCATTTTCATAGCGTCATTTTCTTTTTTCATTCGTCCATGATTCATCCATCCATGAATTTTGAACAACAAAATTCCAATATCTGATTGTAACTAATACATTTAAGTGATTAGGACAAAACTATTCATCAAATGTTACAAACATCCAGGTTTGGATCCACACAACAATAATTTAATCATTTCCTTTCCTTTAATTTATTTCTTATACTCATTTTCAACCACACATTTACACAATAAAATATTTTACACATAAACTCAAATTTTTTTCTTATTTTTTAACCACATAAACTCCTATTGGAAACTATGTTGCTTAAATTTTGAAGGCCACCAAACATGGGCTTAATGAAATTAGGATAATTCTGATGCCATCAAAGTATAGAGATCCTTGGATTTTCTAGTTGCATATCGACTTCAAAAGATTTTATTGTATCATTGTTCACAGTAATAGAACAAGAAACAAAAAAAATAAAAATAAAATAATAATAATAATAATTACTTTGTTCGAGCTCGAAATAAATTAACTATATTAAAACCCAAATTGCCATGTCTTTTTTCAAACCCACACCCAAGGGCATGTCATGTTTTGTTAGCTTTGAACGTTCCGCAAGAGGTGAATAGCTGTACATAGTATTAAGAAAGATAAAGAAATTGAAGTATTATTCATGACATTATATACGTTCAGAGGCGGACCCAGCACCTGGCCAGCCCTCGTGGCCGCCCATGCTGGGTTCGTCGGAAGTTTCAGTCGACTAGCCGTCCGTCGGGAGAAAGAAGAAGAAGCTGTTGTGCGTCTGCCTATAAATTTTTTCTTTTGCCTCCTTTTCTATTCTTTTAATTGTTTGGGCCTTATTTTTTTTAAATAAGGCCCAATTAATGAGCCCAATCCTACAATCCACTAATGAAATACTAAGTCCGATACCAAATCTAATTCATTTTGGTGAGGAGGGAGACGGACGAGACAACTGAGTTATTGCGGGCGAAAAAATTCCACTGCGATCGTCGGTCTGAGTGCGGAGTCTGCGGACTTGCGGTCCTGTGGTAGTGTGGCTGTGAGTCTTTGACTGCCGACGCCGAGAGTCGAGTCAGGTGGTGCAATAACTAGATTGGAGGCTTTACTACGGCGCTGCTTGCTGGAGGTTCGAGCCTTCCTCCCTGTTTGCCGATCTGTTCTGCCTACCTTTATATTTCTATTTGCTACTTGGCTTGCTAGTGCTAGTGCTTGTACTGTTGCCTCTTGTCACTGACTCATTGTAGTTGAGCTGCCCGTATTTGTGTATTGTGAATTTGTGATTGTGAATTGGGAATTTAGGCTTTTAGCCTTTTAGGAAATTAGGGATAAGCGAAAAAATTAATGGTGAAGAATGAGATGCTCATAATTTTGAATTGATTTGTGTATTGTGATTTGTGATTTGAGAATTTAGGGTTTTAGGAAATTAGGGATAAATGAAAAAAAATTAATGGTATCAAATTATATATGTATCAAATTATATTTTTGGTTATTTAGACAGTTGATTGTCAACGATCATCGTTCACCGGTCAACGGTCTCCGCCCTAGTTGAACCAAATTTCTGGATTCGCCCCTGTATACATTCTTAAATGTTGTCCAATAATGTATAACAAACAACCCCTTACATGTTTTGCTGAAGGATTATACTGCACTAGATAGTAATAAGAATTAAATATAAAAATAAAATTTTAATTCATTATGCAATCATTCGTGTCAAACATGCAAGAGAACTTTAGGTACACAACACAACGATTGGATATTATATAAAATGAATAAGATTTTGTTTTTAACAGTGACAAAAAATAAAAAGAACATAAAATCTTTTTCATTAATATACTATTCAATATTGTGTACAACACATCCACTAAGAATTAGATAATGTTGCACACGATAATAATGTCCTTTGCTATCCGTGGAACTACAAAAAATATCACAATCGATTGACTTCAATGTTCAGTAAGAAAGTTTGACTAGTTCTGAAGAGTTCAGATAGAAAAAGAAAGCTAAAAGCTCCCCCAAATAGGGGGTCATCACTTGTCAATTCGGTAATTCATTAGGTAAAAAATTAGGTACGTGTATCAGAACTCATTATATTGTTCAATCCTATTTATTGCCGTGTAGTCAGGGATGGACCTAGGATTATTGTTCAGGGGAAGCGGGATGGACCTACGTAAAAAATAATTTTAGACAATAATGATATACATCGAAACTATCATGAAGTATATCAACTGTTGTAGAACGATCATAGCCAGCAGGTTTAGGAGGAAGAGGTGAGATCCTTGAGTTTGCAATAGGACACACTTCCATGATTCTACAAAATTCTGTAGGAAGAAAATGTACACAAGCATGAGCAAAGGGAATAGAAGTCATACCCAGATAGTTAGTGAAAATATGCAAGAACAAAGTGTTAGAAATATTCAATATTATGAGATAGATGGAGAAAAATATGACAATCTGGAGTTAATTATCAAGAATATATAACTGAAATCGAATAAAAGGTGTTAAGTCGTGAATATTTTGAAAGCAAAAGTATTAGACAAGAGAGGACAAAAGAATCTCCAACTTCTATATGACGCGGGACAATAATTGCAGAAACAAAAAGCTATGCACATATAGGAAAAAAAGAAAAGAATTGCCAATCGCAACAAAGACATCTTTTTGGAATCAACAAAAAATAAATAAAAATGAATCGAGAGTTTGCCTGAGATGAAAAAGAAAAATGAGCAAGCAATAACAACCCACCACCCCCGGAAAAAAAAAGAAAAAAAAAAAGACCTCTCTCTCAAGTTAGTCATTTTGTAACTTCAATTCCCCATGAAAGTCATATGAAACTATTATTTCCACATATATTCCTTTTCTTCTCCTTCAATTATCTAAGCATACCACAAAGCACAAATGCCTATGTAGAAAATACACGGCACATACACCAATTCCGTTTCATCTAAATCCAATTCTCTCTTCAAGCTTGATATTTTCAACCCACATATAGAGATTATCATAATCTAAGTCCATTACACAATTAACTATTCACAGTAAAATCCTCAAATTCTCCGGAAAAAGAAGTGGAAAGGAAAAGATTATCACTCAACCATATCTAACCTCCTTTATAGCACATTAATAAAGGAAAAAAAATGACAAACACAGAGATATACATCCAGCACGTTATGGTTGATGCAAGAGGACATATCAAGTTCTGCGGTACAAATACGAAATTTTTCTCCTGTGTCTTAGATATACAAATCCATCTACATTCACCAATTAGTAATCTAGTAAATACACACAAACAACTATGGTGTAGACAAAAATGATATACCTTAAAATTACAATAGAAACATAATTAACTAAACATATCTGATATTCGAAACAGAAAAAACGTCAACAATCCAAACCCACATTGCATTAACACAATCACATTGTTAAAAGGAAGGGGAAAAAAAACTTATCACACAAAGCATTCCATCTCGAGTATCTCAAATGCATAAACACGTAAAGATAAGAATTTACAGCAAATGGGTTAACTTCTTCTTCACCAAAGGATTGGAATCATAACCGCCAGCCACAACAAAGAATATTATAAAAAATAACAAAGTGTAAACTTAAATTTTAAAAAATGAGAAAAGAAAAAACAAATCACAGATCTGAAGAATATTGAAAATGGGTAAATAAAAGTAAGGAAAATAGGTAAATGTTCTAAATAGAGAATTTATACAAATGTGGAAATTATTATTTTTTGGTGATTTTGTTTTCTATTTGCTTCCCACCCCAAATCATATTATCTTTACGTGTTTAAGGCAAAAAATTAAGTTGCCACGACTGGGCCCTTAATGGGTCCGCCCCTGTCTGTAGTAGATGTCCCATCCCATCGGGATTCATCATGCAATATCTTGGGAAGAGAATACCTAATATCAGCACCTTTCAATGGAGTTGGACCGTTGGAGTTACTTGCATGAGCATATTATTCCCAGCAAAAAGATCACCAAAATGGGACTGACTTCCCTTCAATCTTTTCAAAATCTTACGCCAACCAATCTTCACCAGTCCTGCTTTTCTTCTCGAGAATCTCTTCAAATTTGGAATTTTTATCCTCAGTTTTCTCCTGATATGCACCTTCCTGAACCGGCTGCTTCTAGACCGTCTGATCACCTTCTCTCTGATATCGATATCATGATAATCACCATCTTCATCAAACCAAAGTTCTGATCTCAATCTTTGGTAGGAGACTTTTGCATTTGATCCCATCTCCATTGCAAGAATGTAGTAGAGAAAAGTGGGGTGATTTTGAGGGAAGGAATAAACATGGCTTGTCCTTATCTCAAGCCATAGCAAAAATTTCATTCGAGGTCACCCAAGTTATATGATTATCTAACGTTGATTTCTCAACTTCATTTTTTTTTCTATATAATATAATAGCTTAACTAATATTTTTGTTTCAATTTCATCACTTAATTTATATTTATATTTTAATTTAATTTTTCTATCGATAATCTTATCTAATGGACTTAATTTGTAACCTAGCCAATGGAAAGTTTTTTCATAAGCAAATTGCTAGAAGTTAATTATTTTTAAAATTCAATCGTAGATGTTATTTCAGCATACACTTTTCTTTTCTTTTCTTTTTTTCCTCTCTTAATAACCTTTGTTTTGCAACTTGCTATAAGTTTTTGCTGAGATACTCAGCAAAATAGTAGGAAACTTATAAAATGATAATTATGACATGGTTAACAAAATAACTGCAATGTTTGTATACATCTTTGTCACCAAGAAAGAACCCTTTTTTTAATAACAAAAAGTGTGAAATTTGTACATTTTAGCACAAAAGAAGAAGAATTGGGTTGTAAAGAATTTGGGTTGAGTCATGAATATCATTGACTTACTAATTTCGTTAGTTTTGGTAATAAATCTATATGGAATGATCAACTTCAATTTGCCCATTACGTCGATATCCAAAGTCAGCCAACGTACATATTTGTTTTATGTTGGAAATTCGAATTCAATGACTATTTTGTCTATATTCCACGCCAAATCTAATGAAAAATAGAAAGAATGGTCAAATTGAAACATAATTGAATTTGAACGGCAAACGCAAAATAAATTTGTAAGTTGGCTAACTCCCGATGAAATTGTTCACAAATTGTACTATATCCATACATCTTCTATATATAAAAAGTGTGTATTTAACGGAATTTGTTGGTTTAACGGAAAAACTAACGGAATTTCTTGATTTAACGGAAAAACTAACGGAATTTTTTTAATTTAAAAGTCATTTAACTCCATAATTGGGCTTCAAAATTTACAATTCTAAAGCCCATGTAGAAGTATTGGATGTCATGCTCATTTTATAGATACACTTCTCTCCAAAGATTTCATAAACTTTTAATGTGGGATTGTGCATTTTATATATACTCTTAATTCCAATAGTTTTATAAATTTTCAATGTGGGATAGTGACAAAAAAAAATGTTAAAATACTCATCAAAATCATTTTAAAATGTATGTCTAATTGACTAATTTGATTTTGAATTACAACTAATTAAATTGTAATATTCACTTTCATTTTTTCATTTATTTAATTTAAATTGCACTTGATTATTAATATATTAATGTTAGATATTATTTTCTATAAGTTTAAAATATTTTAATGTAACAAAGTAAACTATTTTAACATATTTATTTTTAATTTTTAGTGTTGGGACTAATTGTAGGATATATAATGAATCTAATTAGTAAAGATAGATTTACTTTAAATTATTTTTATGTATTTATTGCATTCGGTTTGACCGCAGTTGAATTTCCACAAACTTCATGTCGGAATCATTCTCGATTGTGAATCAAAATCCTTCATCTCCATTTTCAGATATCGGAATTATCAAATCCGCAAACTTTTCGTATAAATCCTATGATTAATGCTCATGTTTAGTTCCTTAATTAATAAAAAAAATTAAAATTCTCCTAACACTATTTGACAATATTATAGTATTATATTAAATGTTTAGTAAGTATTATTTTTAAATATTAGATGATTTTATGATATAGTAAAAAATCTTTTTTTTTAATAATATAGAAAAAAAATATTTTTTAAAATAAAAATATATTTAATGTCTTAAAAATAATTAAAATAATATTAAAAATACGAAACGTATTATGACGCTTATCCTTCGTATTGACACACATAAACTTGTGATTCTTGATTCTCAACATCGACATCTCGCAACGCATTACGCCTTTTAGAACATTATTAATAAATGAATGGAAAATGCAAAAAATTTTGTACTACTACATTTTAGTCACTAGGAAAAAATGAAACTAAAAAAAAATGGATGTGGATATTATCAATTTAAAAATGCTAATAGTTTATTTGGTAAGGTACATTGAACTCAATGAAGAAAAAATATTTATTTATTTAGTTTTGTATTATAATGTTATCTATTATTTTATTATGTATAAAAGTTCATGATTAAATACAAAATTTAATATAATATAATAGTACGAAACACAAACTTATACATTTTAATTTAGAATTTAACACTATTCAAGTTAAAATTAATATATCACAATGTGTAATTATTTATCAATTACATAAACATTATATCATTAATTATTTAATGAACCAAAAAAATTATATATAACTAAGCAAACGTGCATTGCACGTTGCTTAAACCTAGTATAGAAGATAAATAGCTAGAATAATGATGATTGAACATGTTCAAAGATATGGAAATGATGGACATACATATAGAAGATAAATTTTTTTTTTTTTTTTTTAAAATTGTTCAATTATGTGTCGACAAGTGTCTTCCCTATTTTTTGAATCTGTTTGTGTAGCATGATTGAGATGGCTAAGTGTGAGTGTAATATTGACTCGGTAGGTCATCCAATTGAACATAAAATTTCTGCTGTCTACTTATGTTTGCTGCTTTTTGGATGCAAAATGAAAAAAATCTAGAGCGGTGATGCTGATCCTTTTAATGCAGATCCGATTAAGTAATTATTAGGTCCATTTAGCAGGATTTTTGCTTCTTATAAAAAACTTGTACGAGAAAGTTACTTTAGGTCAGCTTTCTCTAAAAATTCTTTTAGACAAATAAAATGTTTTTAGACATATTCAAAAGTAACTTTGTAGTTTTGAAATTTTTTTTTTTAGTTTTCAAAAGTCTTGTTAAACCGATCATTAGTTATGTTGTATAGAAAAGAGTATTAAAAATTGAGATTAATTTCTTGTTCTCATACAGAATATTTGATCAGAGAAAATATTATTATAACATAAAAAATAGAATAGATAGAGAAAAATTATAACTCGCGTGGATTAATTTTAACTACATGACATTGTTCCAAAGATATAGATTTCTCGCTCACCCAAACTTCAAGTGTAATGCCCGAAAATTTTGGCATTATTTTCTATGTATTGTATAATATATACACAAATACATTTATTATATAGGATGAAAACGATTTGTCGTATCATTTTCAAATAGCTCGTTCTTCATATTCTTGTGGCACATGTAGATGGAAATAGTAAGCTTAATGAGTACTTTACAATGATAGTTTGAGGTTACATCTAGACTAAAGTAGCTATGCGGAAGGTGAAACGAAGTAGCAACATGGGTAAGAGTTTATGAATGTTCAACTTTAGACGAGTATAATTATCGTTCCAATTGGCAATTTTCAATTTTAGAAATTGCATGTTGACGTCCACTCTGAGACCATAGTGATGTTACCAAGAACTTGATTCATGACCTACAAAATAATGAGTTGAAATATTACCTTACAAGTTATTTTGTTTAGTAGAACGTTTTATCTTGTAAATGATATAAAAAAGCGTATTTTTGCGTATTACAATCTCAAGTCTAAATACTCGTGAGCACGATGTTAGTTTTAAAGCTTAGTGCTTCGTTGTTGGAGCACAAGCGCTTTGTTATGTTTGTGACTCAAATTTCATAAAGTTTGATTCATGGAGGCAGGGGCGGACCCAGCACCTGGCGAGGCCCCGCGGCCGCCAGTGCTGGATCCGCCAGAGCCTTTAGACGGCCAGGAGCCGCCCAGTTGGCTGTTGCAGAATGGAAACCAGAAGCTGAAGGGCAAAGACGAAGATGATATCAGGTTTTGGGTTTGGGCCTAATTTTTGTTTTTATTTTAGTTTAGCCATTGTTTTGGGCTTGGCTTTAAAAAAAAAAAAAAAAAAGGCCCAAACGCCAAATCAAATGCCCGAAATCCATGGACGATATGATGTATATAAATATGATATATCCATTTCTGATTTTCCTCAGCCCGCTCCAGCAGCAAGTGAAGACTGAAGATGTGAACGTGAGTCTCTGAGAGAGCCAGAGACGAGGAGAAGCTGCTGTGCTGCGGCTGCCGGCCGATGTCTCCATTTCTCCACCTCTCCTCCTCCTTTCCTGCGGCTTTGACAGGTGAGCGACTGAACGCCCTTTTACTTCTCCAATCTTGTTTTTGTTTTTAGTTGTTGTTCTGTGACGAAAATGAGAATTGTGATTTATGATAAATAATTTATGTTGTATGCGTTATGACTTATGAGTTATAATTTATCATTCAAGAGTTTTGATTTGTGATTTGGGAATGTAGGTTAAGGAAATTTCAAATTTGTGAATGAAAGAAAGTCTGGTATCCTTGATCTGTAGATGTCAATTCACCAACAAAAAGTATTAGATTAAGTTGCAATGCTTTAATTTGGAGACGTGCCATGTAATGCCAATTTTCTGCTTAATTTATGTTTGATATTTTTTTCTGGTATATGCGTGTATATTAATGGACAGTCTTGGCCCTTCAAAAAAAAAAGGATGGTCTTGATTTGTTGTTTGTACAATTGTATATCTGCACAACGTCTCATTATATTTTAAACTATGGAATTACGTGATAGACAGTAAAGATTCCTTTCCTATTCCTGCTGATTGATAGTTTTGTCTGTTATTTTGTTAGAACTAGTTAGCATCAAGAAAACCCGATCGTAATTACTTGTTATCTTAGTCATAAAGTATATATTGCTTTAAACTCAAATCTGAAGTCTTCCTGGGCTCATGGCTTACGTTTCCTCAAGTGCATTTTGGTTAGTTTTTGAGTTCATACCCCCACAGAATCTTTCCTTGGAATCAAAGCCTCAGGCTTAGAAACTGTAATTCCTTTAGGCTGAAAAATGGTAATGCTAGCTGCTAAGGGGCTCGAGTATTGTACCTTCTATTGTGCATTGTGATATCAAGAGTAAAAAAAAATCTTCGTATATTTTGATTGGGGAGCTCGAATAGCAAACTTTGGCCATTTTACTCCAAATGAGAGTGATTCTATTAGTAAATATATGAATCTCGACACTGCCAGATGCTTACTTAAATGGAAGCTTTTCATACGACCACTTAATGTCATTTGTTAGATTACTAGCTTCTAACAATTCTTTGTCGTAATGTCTATCATATAAAATTTCCCTAATTGCTTGCATTACTGGTCTTAAATTATATGAATAGATTGCCATGCAGTAGTTATCATGAAGTTGGAAATCTTTGTTTGGGCACATGGCTATTATGATCGTTGAGTCAACGGTCAACGGTTGACTTTCGCCCTAGCTGACCTCCGGACCTCGGTCTGCCCCTGTATGGAGGAGATAATGTTGGTTTGAAAGTCTGGTTTGATGATGGATCAAATTTTATCATGAATTTAGAGTTTGATTGAGAAAATGACTTTATGATGAATGAAAACAAGGTGGAGGAAAAACACCCGAGCAAGGGCGCCCGGACGCCGAGGTCGTGGCTTCTCGGTGCCAGACAAAAATACAGAGTAGGGAGCTGGCGCCCGCTTACTGCTTGAGCAGTAGAGCGGCCGTCTCTAGGCAATTAAGCTCTCGAGTGGCAATGACGGAAGATTTATTTTCTAGTTGATTTTGTCTTGGTTTTGGTGCACCATTTCATTCATAACTCCAAGGTTTGACTCTTATATATATTCCACTCAGTGTGGGTTCTTATAACACTCAACATAATAATTAGATTATTATTGTATACATTGGAAACTTTGAGAGAATGATTTAAATTTAGATTGAGAATATCAAATCTTGTAAAATACCATTTTAGTTTCTTGGTATATGAAATTCTATTCTTCTTCCACATAAATTTTATTTTATTGTGTAATCCATTATTTTTATATTACTCATACTATTATCATATTTATTATTGGCCTGAGTTCTCAACAATTGGTATCACAACAATTCGGTATCTTTTTTGTTTCCAATAATTGGTATTATAGCCAAGATTTTTTTTTTATTTTTTTTTCCGGTTCTTAGAAGGTCCAAATTAAATAAGGTCAATTATTTTAGGGACGTCAACTATGAAATTTGAGATTTCGCTTTTGAATCGCAATAGTAATTTTTCTTTGTAGCACATTAAGATGCAAGCAACTCTTACTTAATTGGACTTTGATGATACATTGTTGGCGGTAGACAAAATGTCAGCAAAAATGATTGCGGAGGTGAAGCAACGTAAGGATGGAAAGCCCTATCACAAACACATCTTCATCTTTCTAATCAAAATTTTCAGGACGTGGTAAATGAGAAAATTACTGTTGCGTTGTTGTTAAAATTGGAGCAGCTTTGTATGACAAAGAGCTTGACCAATTGATCATTTGAAAACTCGCAAGTGCACGAGATTATGGTCAAGTAATATGATAATGAATAGAGTGTCATACCCACAAGGACTGTGTTTGACAGAGTTAAAATTAATTGCAACTTTAATCAAATAATAAACAAATTTTATGATTTTTTTCTATACTAATACCTAAATTATCAATTAAACTAATGAAAGTAAATGAGTTTTTCAAATATGTGAGATACATTGCTAAGATGTCGAATCCCTCTTATTATTCCAGTTTTAGTGTAACAATTAAAATGACAATTTGAAATCAATAATGTTGGTCAATGTTCCTAATTTAATTGAAAGTCTCTCTCGATAGCGATCAAATATATTCCCTTCATGCGATCTTTCTATTTTTCGATTAAAGATACAAATATGATAAATGCATTAACAAGTATTACAACACTTATTGAAATCATATAAAGTATAGATGTATATCTCTATCCTCTATTGAACTTTACAATATTTATTATAATGTGCTTAAACTATATTATCTCTCTAAATAACAATAAAATCCACTAACAATTCAATTGGTGATCAAACAATTGAAAAGAACGAAAAACAATAATAAATATTCACAAATCAAATCAAATTAAAGTCAATATAATTAATTAAAAACTAAAAATATCATAACAAGGGTTCATGTCATCCTATCATTATATAAAATTAGCCTAATATATCGAAATTACAAGAAATCATATTTAAGTGAAAAGACATAACCTATATTTTTGATAAATTGAGAAAATGAAGAGAAATCTTGAAATTTTGAATCTCCTCATTGGTTTTTTGATGAATCTCTACTTTTGCCTTCTCGTCTTTGTCCAAAAATCAGGGTTGAATCTTCACTTGATTGAATTCTTGTAAATCCCCTTTATTTTTCTCAGAAAACTATAAATTTTCCTCATTTTATAATAATAATTGATGAATATTGGATTATAATATGTATATGAGAGATCTTTAATATGTATTCTGCTGTAAGAGTAGGAAATTAGTTGAAAACCACGTCCAAAGTGGTTTTCAAAAGAGTTTCAATCGAATAAGGAAAGTTGTCTTCGCTCGTGGATTTTTTTTTTTGTTTCTGCACAACAGTCAATATTTTGGTCATATATTTCTCTTATGATATCCGATTGAGGCAATTCAAAGTGTGTTAGACCGATAACTCAAAGGGCTACAACATTTCTAGAAATAGAATATTTCCAATTCACACGTTTACTATATAAAAAATGGGTCTCAATTTTTGACTAAAAATCTGGAATATACTTGTGCAATTGGAAATTGATTTTGATAATATTTTGATCACATTCAATTCCTTTTTGAGTTCTAATTCAACCCAATTGTCTCCTAGCAAGTTTTAAAGTATCGTCTTATGGTTCGAATCAAGTATTGAATAATTTCACTTTGGTCCTCAAACTTTGAACTTTGTCATTTTTCCTTGATTTTTCTTTTGTTTCTTCCAATTCCCCATTCAATCATTGTTTTTTACCTATATAACATAAAATGCAACAATTTAAGATATATTTCGTCAAAATAACTATCAAATATCGATATTTTAGGCTCCTAATAAGTGTATAAAATATACTTATCACCAATAAGTTATACTTGAAACAACGATTGTATTCTAATTGCTTGACAAAATGTGGATTTTTGGAAGATCATCTATTGGTGTTCAAGAAAATAGTCACTGATTTGAATACCATTGAGATCAAGTTCGATGAAGATGATTTAAGGTTGATATTGTTATGTCATTTCCACCTTCATATGTGACGTTTTGAGATACTATCTTCCATAGTTATGATACTCTTACTATTGACGAGGTATATAATGCTCTTTATTCTACGAAAGTGATGAAGCATCAGGTCAGATTGATGCCCAGGCAGAGGGTTTTGTAATTTGTGGGAGGAATATAAGTGGTTATGGAAGGGGCAAAGTGAAGGATAGTAATGGTGATAAAGTCTATAGGTATTGTAATAACAAGAGGCACATGAAGAATGATTGCTATGAGTGGCGGAATATGAATAAGTTATCTACTACATATCAGAAAGGACAATCGAAATTTCGGTGAAACTAGTTGTGTAAGAACATAGTAGTGATGTGGATCTTTTGGCAATTACTAACAGTGATTCCAAACTTGACGAGGATTGGATTCTCAATACGCTTGCACTTTTTTTTTTGTAAAATAACTGGTATTGATAAGGTAAGAGTCAAGATATTTGCTAAGATGATCAAGACACTTGGTTTAGTGAGACATGTTCCAGGTTTAAATAAAAATATCATCTCCATGAGTACTCTTGATTTAAAAGTGTACATGTATACTAGTGAGGTGGAGTTTTTAAAGTTAGCAAAGGTGCTAGGGTTGTGTTAAAGGGCGAAGAAAGTATATGTTATATATCTTGGAAGGTTCAACAGTCACTATGGACGTAGCTGTAGCTTATGGTTTGATAAGTAATAACTTGGGTAGAGTTGGTTGTGAGAAAGTTGCCCATGGTGATTCGAGCAATGATATTGGGGAATCTACGAATACATGGGTGGAGCTAGTTGTGATCTTGTTGATCATGTTGTTGTGTTGATTCGAGCAGGTTCGATGACTCAACTGGAGCTGGTAATTAACGAGATGTTTCAAGCTAGGTTGGCACCGAAAATAGTTGTGCTGGTAAATAGGGCTTGAATTTTGTTCACAATTGTTGAGTGTGCCATGTAGGGATATGGTGTGCTCGAAATGGATATGGTGGAAGAATTGAGAATGACTTGAAGAGTGAAGACTTAATCCCTTACTATGAAATTTGTGTCAAGGTGGATATTTTTTTTTTATATTTTTGACTTAAATTTTATGTGATTTAAAAGTTTGATTCATGGAGGAAGTATAGATAATGTTGATTTGGAAGTTTAGTTTGATAAGAGATCAAATTTCATTATAAATTGAGAGTTTGATTTGAAAAATGACTTTGAGATGAAGGAAAAAAAGGTGAAGAAAAAACACCCGAGAAAAAACACCTCAGAGCAGGGAGCGGCACCCTCTGGCTTTAGCTTACTGCTCGCCTGGCTGTAGGTGAGTGGTAGAGCAACGGCGACGGGAAGATTTGTTTCCTAGTTGATTTTGACTATGGTTTTCGTGCTCCACTTCCATAACTTCAAGATTTGGCCCACATATATACTCCATGTAATGTAGGGTCTTATAAGGCTCAACATAATAATTAGATCATTGTTGTATAGACTAGAAATTTGAGAAAACTGTTTAGATTTAGATTGAGAGTATCACATCTTGTAAAACACAATTTTAGTTTCTCGGTATGTGAAATTCTCCACTTCTCCTACATAAATTTTGCGTTCTTGTATGATTCATTATTTTCATATTATTCACGTCTTTATTATTTGACCTGAGTTCTCAACAATTGATATTAGAGTGATTCTGATATCTTATTTGTTTCTAACACACTTGGTTATAAGATTTCTTAATAAATCAAGATCATTTGTGATGGAAATATTTAAATTCTGAAAATGATTGATGATTTGATAGAAATTTATGTCGTTAATTTGTGACTATTGCTAATGCTCAAATAATTGAATGGTTGTGGTTTAAATTAGGAAAGTATGAGCATGATATGAAAAATCAGAAAATTAATAATTTTTCTAGAGTTTTTCCAAACTTCTTGCACATTTTTTGTTGTTCTTTTCTCAATTTTTAGACAAAGGTACTATTAGGACGTTGTGGTACGTAGCACACAATTACAATTGAAGTAGAATTGAAAAATTATGAACACCAAAGTTTTACGTAGACAAACAACAGACAAATTGTAGAAGGATTTCACTATAGTAAAAGATTACAAGAATTTCTTTCTAAAATAAGGAGAGTGCAATTAACAATACTCTCTCTTATACTAGGAGAAAAATACACCCTCTCTGACAAAAGGAAAGACAATATTTAGGAGAAACCTTACTTTTTTTCTCTCTAAAACTCTCTCTCTTTTTTGTACTCCAAAATGGGATTTTGCCTCCAAGATTGGGATGGATAATTAGAGAAAGGAAATCATGTGAAAACGTTGCGAGATAGACCTCCATGTTCACCTTGATGGGTGCGGTGTTTCGACTACTTCAGTCAGCGGTTGCTACATGCAAAATGATAGACCTTCGTGTTCACCTTGACGGGTGCGGTGTTTCGGCTACTCCAGTCAGCGGTTACTACTTGTAAAATGAGGTTGATGCTTTCTCCCCCATTGTCCCTTCGACGTGAGAATCAGTAATCTTGGAGGTATTTATAGGCACCTATTGATATGCGTGCGTTTGACGGTTGCTGGTGCCACGTGTCCTACATAACCCTCCCTACTTCCTCTACGTTCTGGTAGAGTGACCCCCACTCCTCAAGTGGTTGGCTGTACCCACATTTGCCATTGGACAGTTCCTGTCTAACACATTGTTATTTATGTGATTGAGTGGGGTCAGACCCATAGTGGTAGACGGCCTGCATAGACGTAGAGGGTTTCAAGGGGTCAATGGCCTCATAGTGGTTGACGCCTTACGGGGGTAGACAAACTCATGGAGGTTGACGGCCTCATAGTAGTAGACGCCTCACGGGGGTCGACGACCTCATGTGGGTAGACGACCTCATATGGGTAGACGACCTTATAGTGGTAGAGCCTCATGGGGGTCGACGGCCTCATGAGGGTATACGGTCTCATAGTGTTAGACGGCATCATGGGGTCGATGGCCTCATAGTGGTAGACGACCTCATGACGGTCAACGGCCTCATAGTGATAGAAGCCTTACGGGGGTCGACGGCTTCATGGGGATACACAACATCATAGTGGTAGAGGCCTCATGGGGGTGACGACCTCATAGTGGTAGATGCCTCATAGGGGTCGATGGTCTCATGGTGTTAGACGACCTTATAGGGGTAGACGACCTCATAGTGGTAGACGCCTCATGGAAGTCGACGACCTTACAGTGGTAGATGACCTATGTGAGCGTAGAAGGCCTCATGGTGGTGCTCTACATAGAGTAGATATCAAGTGGTTTTCACCCCATTGGCCATTTTGAATAATTATTAATGTCATCGCGTATCACTAGCCCCTATCATTTGTCGATGTTCATCGACATGGGATAGCATCTTCACTTCTTTCGTGTTGGTTAAAGTTTTTTTTATTGAAATTTTCATTCTCCTTCGAGGTAATTTCATTCTCCCTGATTCCTTCATCTCAATTTTTAAGACATTCATTTCTTCATCATCCGATGAAAGTGAAAATGAGAGGGTGTATAAATCGACTCGTTGGTTGACGGTCGACCAGCCTCGAAGGGCTGGTCGATGGTCAGCCAACCCTAGAATGGTCGATGAGTTTTTCACTCATCGATCGGCCATCCCGACACTATCGCTCGAGATGATCAAATTTTTAATGATTCCGTTAGTCCATTCAATTCAGCTGAGATTCATGCCTTCCACCAAGTTCTCCCAAAATACACATTGATTTGACTAAGTCCTTAAGCCAAAATATAGAGATAGATCGCAATGCCGCTGTCCTGTGGTTTTGAGTTTTAAGTATTTTTGGTTTTGAGGACTCACCACCAGCCCTTACAGTGATTTTGAAATATTCAATTTTTTTCACTTAGTTGCTCACCGCTATGTGTCAAGCAATCTTGGGTTGTCGAATGCAGGGTCCGGTGATTTTGAATCTTAACCACTTTTGGTTTTAAAAACACACCACCAACCTTTAGAGTGATTTCAAGCTAGCCAATTTCTTGACTTTTTTGCTTACCACTATACGTCGAGCTATGTTGAATGCCGGGTCTAGTGATTTCGAGTCTTATCCATTTTAGGTTTTGAAAACTCACCACTAGCCCTTAGTTATTTTGAGCTAGTCAATTTCTTAAATTTTCTGCTCACCGCTATGCATCGAGCTATTTTGGATCATCGAGGGCAGGGTCACGTGATTTCGAGCCTCACCCATTTTAGGTTTTGAAAACTGACCATCAGCCCTTAGCGATTTTGAGCTAATCAATTTCTTAACTTTTTTGCTCACTGCTATGCGTCAAGCTATTTCGGATCGTCGAAGGCAAGGTCAGGTGATTTTGAGCCTTAATCATTTTCAATTGTGAAAACTCACCACTTGTCCTTAGCGATTTTGAGCTAGTCAATTTTTGACTTTTTTGCTCACCGCTATGCATCAAGCTGTTTTGGATCGTCGAATGCAGGGTCAAGTGATTTTGAGCCTTAATCATTTTTGGTTTTAAAAACTCACCACATGTCCTTAGCGATTTTGAGCTAGTCAATTTCTTGACTTTTTTGCTTACCGTTATGCGTCGAGCTATTTTGGATCGTTGAGGGCAGGGTCAGGTGATTTTGAACCTTAATCATTTTCGATTTTGAAAACTCACTACCAGCCGTTAGCTATTTTGAGCTAGTCAATTTCTTGACGTTTTTGCTCACCGTTATGCACCGAGCTATCTTGGATCGTCGAGGGCAGGGTTAGGAGATTTTGACCAGCCCTTAGCAATTTTGAGTTAGTCAATTTCTTGACTTTTTTGCTCACCGCTATGCGTCGAGCTATCTTGGATTGTCGATGCCAGGGTCAGGTGATTTTGAGCCTTAACCATTTTTTATTTTGAAAACTCACCACCAGCCCTTAGTGATTTTGAGCTAGTAATTTATTTACTTTTTTGCTCACCGTTATGCGTCGAGTTATCTTGGATCGTCGATGGCAGGGTCAGGTGATTTTCTAGCCTTAACCATTTTCGATTTTGACAACTCACCACCAACCCTTAGCGATTTTGAGCTAGTCAATTTCTTGACCTTTTTGCTCATCGCCATGTGCCGAGCTATTCTGGGGACAATGAGGCAGGTTTGTAGTCTTCGCTTCAATCAATCATAGACCCAGATCTCATAGCAGAATTTAACTTGTCAAGATTTGAGGACTCAGTAGGCGACCGAAACATCCCGCTATGCTGGTCTTTCTTTAGCTCCCTCATCATCTGTCGCCAATTAGGCTTTTTATTAAACAATTTTCAATCAAGTACTCCTGTAGTCATGAAAATCCTAGCTACAATATTTACAAATGGTTATTACATCAGAAAAAAAGAAATAAAAACTCCCCTATTGACTATATTTACAGGCAAGTATCATGCTGCTCGAATTTCCTATTCGTTTTTCTACTTATAGTACTTCTTGAGGTGCTCAATTCGCCCCCTTGGAGGCTCAAGGTCCAACATCATCACTAGTGGTGATCCCTTCGCCCGTATACTATCCACGTAACACTTCATCGAGGATTGTTGATTGTCTCTCATACATCACACACCTCGACTGGTTGGGAATTTCATCACTTAGTGGTAAGTATAGGGAGTAGCCCCCGCAGAATTCAGCAGGGGTCGTCTTTGCTCTGTTTTAAGCAATTTAGATTTACATTGCTTTATAATTTTAAACTGCAGGTAAATTTAGATATATGCATTTTATAAAATTATATTTAAATTTAAATACATTTCTCAATCTCAACTATTCAAAAATATATATTTCCTTACTTTTCGAGTTTATTCATGATTACGCATAAGACTGATGTATATGCTTAACTTAGATTAATGATCTTTTTTATTGTCTAATCTAATATGATTTTCTTCCTCTTTTTTTGCCAGCCTATGTTCATTTTGTTTACCATGGTAAACATAAAGCTCGTAACAGTTAATATGGCTTTTCACATCACTACTGCTATAAAGAGTTTTCCGGCAGGGGTAAGGGAAGAATTAAACGTTTGAATATCAAATTCAAATTGAGAGCTTCCTAATTTTTTTTAATCACTTATTCATAATTGTTTTAACAATTTCGTTTAGTGATGCCATTTGATATGCCTTCACAACAAATTTGCACTAAACATTTCATTTTTGTTATTTTTCCATATCCCTGTCATTTTACTATACTTTGCCTATTTTTTTGCCTATGACCCTACCGATAAAAATAAATATGTTAGGATTAGTTAATATGTCTTTTCACATGACTGCTACTACTACAAAGATAGTTTTTTTGTGAAACGAACGATAAGGGAAGACTTAAACACCCAAATATAAAACTCAATTTGGGATGTCCCTACTTTTTTGTCTCAATCAATTAGTCATAATTATTTGACATTTTTTTAATGTTTAACTTTGATATACCTTAAAAAATAATGTTCAACAACTATTTCATGTTACTACTTTTTCTTCTCGCTCTCATCTTATTATACCTATGTTGATCATGTTTTGGATCTATGTTAATGGGTAAAGTTAATTGAAAAATAAAAAAATTCGAGCGCCGTAAGTATTATCCAATAGAGCCATAAATATTATCCAATATTGTTACCCAAGTTTGAGTCCTTTAAAAATCATTCACTACTCTCTGATATTAGTTTCGTAGATTGCATTATAAGCCATGGGGGTCTTGACAACCCAAATGTTAGTTAAGATCACCACACTACAGGGTAGGTACCCAACATCACTGGTAGCTCTACGACTCCTTCTGGTATCACGGTAGCCTCTCTAAATCCTAGAAGGGGGGAGGACGCCGCTTTCAACCTTTCCAAATAAATTTTTAATCCTTCAAATACTTCCCAAGAGAGAACATTCCCTGCACTTTCGCCATCGACCAATACCCTTCTGACATCATAGTCTGCTATGTCGCCGACTATCACCAAGGCATCATCATGGGTGTTGCTATACCTATTAAATCTTATTCACTGAAAGTGACTGGATGGAACAGACCCCAGCTGTGCGTACATAGCTCTTTCTAGGGGAGTTTGAGTCTCCCTCCGCTGCGATTCCTCCAACAATCACATTTATAACACCGGCCCTAGGGGTGGTCTATCCTCGTACTTCTGCTTGCTTCGATCATTTCTCGCATACCTAGTAAAAAAAATCGCTTCAAAAGGCGCTCGATCTCCTCCTTCAAATGGATACACTCTTCTGTTTCGTGTCCGTGGTCTTTATGGAAATGGCAATACTTGTTTTCATCCCTCTTGCTGGCTGATGTTGCCATCGGCCTCGGCCGTTTGAGCTCTTTCATGTCTCGAATTTTCATCAATATCTTGTCCCGTGGAGTATTTAAAGGGATGAAGGCTTTGACCTCCTCTCTTTTTTGCCTAATCGATCGATCCTGAGTACACCATATGTTTATGCGCTCAATTCTCAGGTTGTCTTTGTCAACGGGTTTTCGTCCATCACCCGACTTTCGCTTGTGGCTTTCTGTCTCCCATCACTCTCTAAGATATTTTGTGACATCTTGAAGGTTTGGTTCCGCGTCCCATTTATTAACGATGTTACCACTACGGACATTTGAAGGTCTCTTACACCAAGTGCTACCCAGCTGAACCTAGCCAAATACTCCTGCAAAGATTCATCTTTATCTTCCATTACCCGCATCAATCCAATGACCGTCTTGTTTCCTTTTGCTACTCATGAAGTATGCCATGAAACTCCTTGAAAGCTCGTCAAAAGTCTTTATAGCTTGGGTGCCAGGGTAGCCACCTAGTCTCTAGCCTCCCTTTTGAGTGTCTGGAGAAATGACCTATGTAACACCTCGAAAATTCGTTATAGTCGTTAATATTGAAAACTAGGACCTTAAAGTGAGAAATTTAATATCTAAGGATCAAATTGCTTAGCTTATATTGTTTGGGGACCAAATTGTGAACTATCCATAGTTAAAGATTTGATTGAATTTGGTAGAATCAACTTCCTTTAAATCTGGTATGCTGCCAGTCTGTACGCGTTTAAATGAGGGAGATTGGCAAAAGTCATGGCGGAATAATTTGGTAAATAGTGAGCCAATTATGGGAGATTCCATTGGTTTATTTTCAACGTACCTTTATTTCTTTCTTGCATACACATCTTCCACTTTTCTTACACTCAAAGAAATTTTGTCTTTTATCTCTACACACATAAAATACTCATTGGCAGCTTTTTTAATAATCAACTACTCAACACGCATTTTATCATTCCAGTCGAAATCTACGAGGTAAGTGATGTTGCATGTGATTACGTGAACGTGTTTATTGTATCTTAAATTCTGGAAATTCTTTTATGAGCCATATATATTTATGATAAGAAGGCCGGAGTTTAGTAGCGCTACATACTTGATTTACTACCACCTATGTTCGGAGTAATTCTCGTGTCTCCTATGTCAGTACGATATGAAATATTGCTTTTCCTTGATTTAAATGCAAAATACTTGTTCAATGCACACACTTATTGAGATTTCTTAAATCTCACTCCTTTAAGTTTTCCCCCTTTCAGGAAATTGAGATCGTGAGTTTGGAACTGGTAATTCGAGATGATGGCAAAATTTTATTTTAAAAAAGGGAATCCATTTTTATTTATTTTGCTTTCAATTATAGGTTAACGTTGGATTAAACGTTCTTTCATTTTATGTTATTCTGAAAGACAAATATTTTCTTTATGAATAAATGAAATGTTAAATTTTATGTTTTTGACTCAAGATGTATTTATTTTCTGAATTAGTTAAAATCTGAGTGTTCGAGAAATCGGGTCTTTACAAATGGCATTAGAGCTGGTCTACGATTCTGTAGACATTTTAAAAAATATATATTTTCTTTAAATTAAAAATTCGTGACATGAACAGTGACCCCGAGGCACTGTTCATGACGTGAACAGTACCAGATGACTGTTCATGACATGAACAGTGACCCGAATTAGTGTTAGTGACGAGAACAGTCACTATTCCGCTTTTAAAAAAATAATTATGTTATTTTTTTTTTGATATTGACTTTACGTGTGTATGTTTATGATTAGGTGGATTCATCAATTTTAAAGAATCCTAAGTTTGTTCAAGCTAATTACAAAAATGCCATCATTTCTTACACGTAACTGTAGATGTGTATATGCATGGATGCAGAAATTCATTCACTGCATTTTAGTAAAAAACAAAAATTGGTTAAGCCTTTGTTTTGTAAAAAAAATCTTAATCATTTCACGACACTGTTTATGATGCAAGTTACTGTTTTAATAAGAATGCCATCACACGATGCCACGTTCTAAGCTCTGATGCCCCTAAATCAAGTAGAAAGATATACAAATTACATTTTTATATGATGACGACTATGTTATGATCATGCTTAATTTTTTTTTATGTTTACAAAGATTATGTGTTAATTAACGATTATGTGGACAAATAGGTATTAAATTACAACTAAGTAAATTAGGCTCTGAGTTATTTATAAGATGTGTGCTTATGCCATTATGATTTATGTGTAGTCATGAAAAGATATGGTTGACCATTGGTTTAAATTGAATAGTTAAGTGATTATAAAATTTATTTTTCTAGATGGTTAATAGACGCACACAATCGGTTAGAGACCAGGCCCGCAGACGTGAAATGTTCATGAGGTTGCATAGGACATATGTGAGAAATCCAAACCACAACTTGTTGGAGCATTTAGATGCCATAGAACGAATCATCAGGGGGGCGGGGAGTAATGGACATGAATTTCATAGAGATGAGATTGTCTATCATCTCCATAGAACACTTAGCCCATATTGGAGGCAATTTGTTGAGAGACTTGAAGAGATGTTCGAGTACCAAGCCTCCCCTGCTGTATTGATTTTATGTTTGAGGGACAAATGGATAATAAACACGGAGGATACAAGGGATATCGATAGACCTTTGGGATATGAACCTAATCGTCGCCGTCCATATAGTCCATGTAGCATTGGCCACTTCCCAAGTGTACCGGCAGTTGATAATAGGGGTTTCATTATCAGGGAAGCGGTAAGGGAAGATACCGAAGAAGACCCTGAGGAGGACCCTGAGGAGAGCTCTGAGTACCACCCAGCATTGTATTCTATGGAGAATCCTGAGCACAACCCTGGGAAGAATCCAGAGGCAAACCGAGATGAAAGCGCTGGGGGGAACTTTTAGATCACAGGAAATTATTTAGGCCTATTTTATTGAAGAATTTATGTTTTAAATAGTGTGGATGTATTGGATACCATGAATCCCATTTGATTTATGCAAGTTATTGAAATTGATTGACTGAAATTTTGCTATATGTATTTCTTTCCCTAATGGTTAAGTAATTCCATGTTTACATTTTATTAAGATTATGGCAACTCGCTCTAGAAACTTGAATAATAAGAACGGGCAACCCCAATCGGAACTACTAAAACTAACAACGACAACAACAACAACCAAAACAACCAATTTATGCAGTTTCTAGAAGCGATACGTAACATGACACCATCCACCGCACCACTTGTTGCACCACCACCTATGGAGAGGAGCGCGGCTGCAATAGTTGAGCAATATCGCAAGTTGCAACCTCCTAGCTTTGAAGGAGGCACAGATCCCTAGCGGCAGAAGAGTGGATTTGCAAACATGAATGAATTTCCGAACTTATTGAGTGTCCGAAAACTCAGAAGGTGATCTGTGCAACCTTTATGTTGGATAAAGAGCAAGACATTGGTGGAAAATGACCAACAGGTCCAGATCAGCTGGACAAAGCTTGATGTGGAATGAATTTAAAGAATTATTCTTGCAGAAATACTTTCCCACCAACATTCGAAACCAAAAGGAAGCAAAATTCCTAACGTTCAGACAAGAAAACTTAACACTGGAAGAATGTGAGGGGAAGTTCGAAGAATTATCTCGCTATGCCCCACTATTAGTCAACACGGAGGAAAAGAAAGCTAGACGCTTTGAACAAGGTTTGCGTGATGACCTTCGACAGGCAGTTGTCACGTTTGAGTTGAGTACATACCACCAAGTACTAGCAAAGGCACAGCTAGCCAATTTCAAAAAAAGCTCCAACAGTGCCTACAAACACCAGCAGCCTGCACTACCGGAGAAGCGTAAATGGCAAGACAACAAGGGCAAAGAAATGCACGGATTCGTAAAAAGGAGCAATGGGGGGCCAACTTTGAGCAATTATCGAGAGTAACCTATCTGTGGAAAATGCCAGAGACGCCATGCAGGGACATGCCATATGGGGACTAATATGTGCTACAACTGTGGTGAGTCATGTCACATAATTAAGTTATGCCCCAAAAAATAGAAACCATAGCAACAGCAGTAGAAACGAGGGAACCCACCTAGAGGACAAGCAAGAGTTTACGCCTTTACTAATCATGAAGAGGATCATGACCGAAATGTCCTGGCAGGTAACATCCTTATATTCGGAATACCTGCTTATGTTTTGATAGATTCTGGCTCTACTCATTCTTTCATATCTCTGAAATGTATGTGTACACTAAATGTTGTTGGAGAACACACACACACACACACACACACACACATACACACACACACACCTTTAGAGGTTGCTATTCCATCAGGAGATGTACTTGGTACAAATCGCATTGTAAGAATAGCTGAGGTAGAAATTAATGGTAGAACCTTGGAAATGAACCTATATGTTTTGGATATATATGAATTTGACATAATCTTGGGGATGGATTGGCTTTCTAAAAATCATGCAACAATTTTATGCTTTGAGAGAGAAGTGGTCTTTAAATGTCCTGAAGGGGTAGAACTTCGCCTTTCAGTAACCAAGATAAAGTTTATACCATGAGTTGTTTCTACATTGAAAGCCCAAAAACTCTTAGGGTTAAAGGGGGTGTATAGGGTTCTTGATGTCAGTCCTAGCGAAGAGTGATGAAGCACTGACAGTGAGAGATGTAAAGGTAGTACAGGAATTCCTAGAAGTCTTCCCGATGAGTTACCTAGGATGCCTCTTGAAAGGGAAGTAGAGTTCACTATTGATTTAACTTTCGGCTCCGCACCTATTTCCAAGGCTCCTTACAGGATGGCGCCAAAGGAGTTACAAGAGTTGAAATCACAAATAGAAGAATTGTTGGAAACGGGATTCATCCAACCCAATGTATCCCTATAGGGGCCACCAGTGTTATTCGTCAAGAAGAAAGATGGGTCAATAAGTATCCACTTCCCAGGATTGAGGACTTGTTTCACCAATTACGTGGTACGAGAGTATTTTCAAAAGTCGACATGAGGTCAAGATCTACCAGTTGAGAATTAAATCTATTGATATCTCTAAGACAGCATTTAGAACTCGGTATGGTCACTACGAGTTCTTAGTGAAGCCATTTGGCCTAACTAATGCTCCTGGAGTGTTCATGGACTTGATAAATCGTGTCTTCCATGAATACCTAGACCAATTTGTCATTGAATTCATCGAGATGATATTTTGATCTATTCAAAGACAGAAGAAGAACATGAAGAACATTTGAAGATTGTATTGGAAACTTTAAAAAGGGAGAAACTTTATGCCAAATTCAAAAAGTGCGAATTTTGGCTAGATCGAGTTGCATTCCTTGAACATGTAGTTACACCCAAGGAATAGAAGTAGATCCAGGCAAAGTAGAAGCGGCGTCGAATTGGTTGGGACCAACCAACGTGGGAGAGGTTCACAGCTTTTTGGGCCTAGCAAGATACTACCGAAGATTTATAGAATGGTTCTCTAAGATATCAGAACCTTTAACTCAGTTGACTCATAAAGGTGTGAAATTTGAATGGACAGAGAAATGTGAACACAATTTCAAGGAACTGAAGGAAAATTAGTTAGTGCACTAGTGTTGACTGTACCTGGAGGATTAGAAGGTTTCGTAATATATAGTGATGCATCCAACAAGGAATAGGTTGTGCATTGATGCAACAAGGCAAAGTAGTAGCCTATGCATATAGAAAATTGAAGTATCATGAACAAAATTACCCCACACATGACCTAGAACTCGCAGCGGTAGTACATGCCTTGAAGATTTGGAGGCACTACCTATACGGAGGTAAATGCGACATTTATACTGATCATAAAAGCCTCAAATACATTTTCACTCAGAAGGAGTTAAACATGAGACAGAGGAAGTGGCTTGAATTGGTAAAAGATTATGATCGTGAAATTCATTACCATCCAGGCAAGGCGAACGTAGTGGCAGACGCTTTGAGTAGGAAAACTACGGGCAAGTTGGCAATGTTAACAACACAAATCTATGGAGAGAATTTGAGAAATTAAATCTCGAAGTATTCACGACACCGTCAGATACCGTCGCTCATGTAGCAGCTCTCTTAGTTCGGCCAACACTCCGAGATTGAATTAAGAACCATCAGAAGGCGATCAATTGTTTGAATTTATTAAATCCGAAATTGATGCGGGAAAGCGAAAGGAGTTCACTATAACTGAGGATAAAACATTATATTATCAAGGACGTTTGTGTGTACCAGACTTTAAGGAATTGAGAAAAGAAATTTTGGAGGAAGCCCACACAACTCCTTATTTTGTACATCCGGGAAGTACAAAGATGTACCGTGATCTAAAAGCTGTATTTTTGGTGGACGAATATGAAGATGGACATAGCTGAGTTCGTTGAGAAATGCCTAATTGTCAACAGGTGAAAGCTGCTCCATCAAAGACCATCTTTACAACCTACACATCACTGCGTCTGGGGCTGCATAGAGCCTCATTAAATCAATAAAGGTCCCCAAGTAGTCTAGAGGATCCGTGACTCCGTCATATGCTTCTATCATTGGCTGTTTGAAGTCTTTCGATAAAAGAACAGCCACAATTTCGAGCGCAAAAGAGTCTTTTTCCAGAACCATTTGCCTACGCATGTTCTTCCTCTTAGTTAATGCATCGTCTATATTTTGGGTCATCATCTCCTCTATCTTTCTTTCCAAGTTTGTCACCGGTTGGGGAACTTGTGGAACTACAAACCTTGAAGACCTCATGTCTCATGTTGTTGGTTGAGTAACATTTGGGGTAATCGTTTGCGCTGTTTGGGGTGGTTGCTCATGTACTGCCTTCGACGAATTCTGTGGTGGGGCTGAGATTTTCTGTGTTTGACTCTACAAGAGGGTCATCATGGTTGCCAATTGTGTTTCCAAGGTACTAAATTGGCTCTGCATTATGTACTGCGATGGCAGTGGTGGTCGTGACCCCTTGTGACATATTCCAACTCCATCTCTGCTGCATTTTCGAGCATACACGTTTCACTCCTAGTTCGTCTCCTTGACATAACTTTTTTTGTTTAGTGGTTTCCTATGAATAGCGCCAATGAAAACGTTGCGAGATAGACATCCGTGTTCACCTTAATGGGTACGGTGTTCTGGCTACTTCAGTCAACGGTTGCTACTTGCAAAATGATAGACCTTCGTGTTCACCTTGACGAGTGCGGTGTTCCGATTACTCCAGTCAGATTTTCCTTTTGCTGCTCATGAAGTATGCCACGAAACTTCTTGAAAGCTTGTCAAAAGTCTTTATAGCTTGGGTGCCAGGGTAGCCACCTAGTCTCTAACCTCCCTCTTGAGTGTCGGGGGAAATGACTGATACATCACTGCGTCTGGGCTACACAGAGCCTCATTAAATCAACGAAGGTCCGCAAGTGGTCTAGCGGATCCGTGACTCCATCATATGCTTCTATCATTGGTTGTTTGAAACCTTTCGTCAAAGGAACAATCATAATTTCGGACGCAAAAGGGTCTTTCTCCAGAACCATTTGCCTACGCATGTCCTTCCTCTTATTTAATGCATCATCTATCTTTTGGGTCATCATCTCCTCTATCTTTCTTTCGAAGTCTATCACGGGTTGTGGAACTTGTGGAACCACAAACCTTGAAGCCCCCATATCTTCTGTTGGTTGAGTAATATGCGGGGTAATCGTTTGCACCACCTGGGGTGGTTGCTCATGCATTGCATCCGACGAATTCTGTGGTAGGGCTGCGATTTTTTGTGTTTGACTTTGCAAAGGGTCATCATGGCTGCCATTGTGTTTCCAAGGCACTAAATTGGCTCCACGTTACGTACTGCGATGGTTGTGGTAGGCCGTGACCCCTTGCGACATATTCCAACTCTATCTAGGCCGCATTTCCGACCATACGTGTTTGACTTCTAGTTCGTCTCCTTGACATAACTTTTTGGTTCAGTGGTTTCCTTCGGATGATGCCAAGGAAATCGCTGCAAGATAGACCTCTGTGTTTACCTTGACGGGTGCGGTGTTTCGGCTACTCCAGTCAGTTGTTATTACTTACAAAATGAGGTCGGGGCTTTCTTCCCCGTTGTACCTCCGGCGTGAGAATCAGTAATCAGTTTTGAGTTGGAGAATAGTATAATGCGAATTCAAGCAGTTCGGGTTTCAAGGAAAAAACATTTATCACCTTGGAGGTATTTATAGGTACCTGTTGATATGCGTTCGTTTGACGGTTGCTAGTGCCACATGTCTCATGTAAGCCTCTCCAGTTCTCCACGTTCTGGTAGAGTGATCCCCACTCCTCAAGTGGTTGGTTGTACCCTCGTTTGCCGTTCGGCAGTTTTGTCTAGCACATTGCCATTTATGTGATTGAGTGTGGTGTTGGACCCATAGTGGTAGACGGCCTGTGTGGACGTAGAGGGTTTCAGCGGGGTCAATGGCATCATGGGGGTCGACGACCTCATAATGGTTGACATCTCACGGGGGTAAACTACCTCACACGGGGTAGACGACCTCATGGTGATTGACGGCCTCATGGTGGTAGACGCCTCACGGGTGTTGACGGCCTTATAGGGGTAGACGACCTTATAGTGGTAGAGCCCCATTGCGTGGTTTGATATCTTAGAACATGTTGAATAAAACAACTTAACTGCTAGAAGTGTAAACAAGTTTAGAGGTTGACTAGAGTCTTGTACTAATAAAAATTTGATGCAACTCGATCCAATCCAGTTGTTATAGTAGGGATTAAGGAGATTTTTTTCGAAACACGTTGAAAAGGCAAGTGCACTCCAATTGGACATCAGTGTTCGGGGTCAAAGTAGACTTCTCATTTTTACTTTTCCCCCATAAACACTCGCAATCCAACCTAGTTGGGTTGGGTATTAGAGAGCTTTTAGATAGGTTATTTGATATGAAAAATTTCATAATTAAGAAGTTTAGTTTTACTAATTTCAAATTTAAGATAATAAGTTTAAAATTTAAAATTTCAGAGTTTTTTTAATTTTATTTATAAATTAATTAATTAAATATATATTTTATTAATTAAATATATTAATGTCACAATTCCATATAATTTGGTCACAAATTTCATATAATTGGTCACAAATCACAAATTATTTTACGATCACAATTCAAAAAATTTATAGGTCTCAATTTGTTCATCGGTCACAAATCAGAAATTTTATAAGTCACAAATTATTTTACTGTCATAAATCAGAAATTTTGTAGGTCACAATTCAAAATTTCTATAAGTCACAATTTGCTCATCGGTCACAAATAAAAAAATTTATACGTCACAACTTGGTCGCAATTGTATACAATTTGGTTACAAATTCATTTATCGTCACAAATCACAATTCATTTATCGGTCACAAATCACAAATTTCATAAGTCACAATTCAAATTTTTAAGTCACATACTATTTATTATTCACAATTTATCGATCACGCGTTATTTTTTAGTCACATAATACCCAAATTAATGGTCACAATCCCTCTTAATTTCACTACCTACCCCAATCCACCAGACACCACCCCTTCCAACAATTACCACCACCACAACTACCACCAAAACCACCACCACCAACAATATTCAACAAAATCGTTGCCACCGTCGCACAAAAAACACCAACAAATCAAATCCACAACAATAGCCGTACCACCACTGACACTGCGATGATCACCCAACAACCAGCAACCACCACTGACATGGACACCACCACCAACAACAAACGCAACAAACAAAAATCACCCAAAAAAAATCAACACAGTCACGATCAATCTTGGCCACGAACACCCCCACCTCATCTCGTCCCACCACCACCACTCTAACGAACCACAACCTGCACCACCACTATCCCCACTTTACAATCTTCGCAAGCACCACCACTATTCCAACGAACCACCACCACACATAAAACTTCCATACACACAGAACTCACACATATAAGCACACGTGCACCGTAGATCGCCCATCTCCACCACTTGCAACAACGACCATCGTCATTACAACAACCGCACAATTACCGCCCGCACCAACAACCATCACCATCACCCACATCACACCAACACAACAGTAAACAAGATGAAGAGGAAATAGATGTATATTAGAATAAACCCATCACCGAGGTGTTACAACGACAATAGGTACTTCTGCGCATGGCAACGCTATTGCGCTGCCACCGGATAGCACATTACGGCCACCGCCATAGATCGGGAACCAATTTTTTCCAGATTCCCAAGTCATTTATTGCTGCAGCAAATCGTTCCCTAGATTTCTGACATAGAAACTGCTCACACCGTGCTGCAATGAAGATATCATAGCGGTGATCTCCGACAACATCGTCATCGCCACTACAGTTTTCAGCTTCGCTCTCCATCGTGGTAGAACTGTGGTTGGTGTGGAGAAGGGTGGAGTGGAGTAGAGAAGGAAGAGACATAGTAGAGATTGAAAAACAATTTATGGTTTAGGGGGATGAAATTAGGGGTGGCGGGTATGTAAAGTAATTTAATTTTATAAAAGTATTATTAATATTAGATTTTCATCTGATTTTTGTATAAACAAATTTAAAATCTGATTTTTGAAAATGTAACTTAAAATATCTAGTTCCATGTAATTTCCGCTATTTGATATGTAAATGTCTCATTATTTGTGGAAAGGAAAGGGAACGAGGGGTCCTTTTTTATATATGCCGATGTTGGTGTGCACGAGTTATCTATAGTAAAATCTTATTTTTCTCTTCTATAAAAAAAAAGTAATAGTTTCTTTGTTCATTACTATAGTCGGTCTACAGTGTACATGTAATAATTAAACAATAATTAAAATAACAATAAATGTCAAATGGATTTTCATGTCTCCACTCCCATAGATCTTTCATCTTCTGTAAAATCCCAAAATATCTCTCAACCCACGTCTTTCATCCTCCCAGATCGCGTCTCCTAAATTGGTGGATTCTTCTCTAAATGACCAAAGATAAATGATAAGTGCGTTTTTTAACGTGCATTTAACAATATTACTTGACTAATTGTTGACATAAATGCTTGAATATGGTTTAATTAGATACAAATTGTGTTTATAGGACCGCATTGATGGATGGAAGGGAATGTATGCGAAAATGAACGAAAAAAGACTAAAATGAAGCACAATCAAAGTTTGAGGACTCAAGTGCAAATACTGAAAAGTTGTGTCGATCTAAAGATGAAGATTTGAGAGTGTTTGGAATCAATTGGATGAGGAAAGAAGCTAAATGGATGAAATATAATCGAAGTACTATCATAAATCAACCTCCAGCCGAAAAAGTTTTGCTTCGAATTTTTAGTCTTAGTTTGAGACCCATTTTTGGAATATAAGACGTTTGAATTTGAAGATTTATATTTCTGAAGACTTGTAACCCTTTGAGTAAGATTTACTATGAAATTTGAATCACCTCAATCGGATATCGGGAGAGAAAAAGATGACCAAAATACCGAAAGCTGTCCAGTAGGAAGTTGTTGCCAACCATGCGGTCGCACACTCACATGCAGGGAATTCCAGTAGCCATTTTGATCATTCCATGCGCACACTCACATGCAGGGAATTCTAGGGGCCATTTTGATCATTCCATGTGGTCGCATGGATTACTATCATTTTTCTGGTTTCCTTATTCGACTCCAACTCATATGGTAATGATTTTAGGGCAACTATAAAGGCTCAAACTCGTCCAGAAACTAGGGTGACACATTCTTAGAGAAAAAAACAACATTGTGAAGCAAGGATGAAGGCTAGAACGAAAATTTTCACTTCAAGATTCAAGATTTACAAGATTTGAATTCAAGAATTGGGTGATGTCTTCTCCTAAATATTTTTATTGTTCATTTATTTTCTCCATGCTAGGCTAGACTTTTTATGTACTAGGTGAATGATGAACCTTGCGTTGTGATCTTTTAATTCTCTATTTTGCAATTTGATGTTCAAACACGAATGATTTTGTTGAATGATTTATACACACTTTCTTTCCTCCATAGTTAAATGCATGTGATTATATGAGTTTTGGTGATCTATTTTATGCATTCGAAAGAAGAGAAATGGATTCTACAAGGTATAAATCATCGTAGGGTCCGATAGGAGATAGAAATATACCGCTATACTTTACGTGAATCTTTAAGTGTTTACAAAATGTCATGTATTCTTGTATATTACATTTGTCATAGAAATATAGTCAAATGATATGCGAGAATATGTTCAATTTTACTCGAAAGAGATTGTTGAATAAGTTAGAAACATTAATTCTTCAACCAATTCATCGTGTTATCAAATTGTGAGATATTGGTTAAAAGAGAATTTTGCTTGGTGATTCGGGATCCTAGTGCGCTTTTCATTTATTAAGTTCATCAAACTCTTGCATTCAACATATTTTTGCTTTCATTTCGTAATTTTAGTTTAAATTACATGTTAATCATAATTTAGTTATAAAATTCACGTCAAAAATCATCTTGAGTTTAATAGATTCGGTTAAGGTCTCGGTAATAGAAATCAAGTTAAACCAATCCTCGTGGAAACGATACTCGAAATTTTAGGATTTTCACTTTATTACTTGTTAATGAATCGTGCACTTGCAGTGATTTAAATCCGAACATATTTTCATAAACAATAAACCATCGCATCTGCTCTCCATGGAATATTGGCCGGCGGTGTATCTCTGCTGCTGTTTTCATCAACAAGAAATCGTGTCCAATCTCTGTTGGTCTGTTAAGGTAAATTATATATGTGATTCTTTAATTTGTGTTACCATAAAAAAACTGTTGAAAAAAATTGATTTATTACAATGAACAAAAAATGGGTGCCTGATCTGCAAACTAGCCATTGCCCGTAACTTTATTTATTTTTCAAATTTGCTTTCTTAATTCCCATGAATTGTGGGACCTTTAGTAATAATTCTTGTTATCGGGTCATATCGTGGGAATTTTGATAACATGTCCGAAAAAATGCATATAATTACTACATGTATGTTTTGTAGGACGATTACGATAATGAACGATTACAAATATCATTATTCGTGTTTCTAACTATATAATTTTAAAATGTATTTCTTATTATTATTAGTATTTTTTCATTTTCCTAGATTTAAAATTGATCAAGATGCTTATTTAGAAAGAAATTCAGTTGGATATGAGTTATGAAGAATATGTGGATGATCAAGAGGTAAACAAGAACTTGAGTTTGTAAAGAGATCGTGCAACCACCTAAAGGTGGAATGTATTTTGATTCATTGGGCAACCTTTTTGCATAATATAAAGAAAATGGAAAACAAGAAGGATTTGAAATTATAAGACAATCATTACGATCACAAGAAAATTTAAAATTTGTTTGCTACTCATGTTGTCGTACGGGAAATTCGATGTCTGAAAAACAAAATTGTCTCAATCCTAATCCATTAACAAAAACGGACGCAAAGCTAGATTCAATGCTTCTATATTTAGAAATGGAAAGCGTGGGGATTAATTCTATCACAATCAAGTGCAAACATGATTTGAGTCCACAAAAATCAAGATTTTACTTATGTCTTGTTTGTTTCCACTAGAAATCATAATTATGACCGTTGCGGCCGTCATATTTGAAGAAATTGTGTGATAGTGAGCCCTATTTTGTGGAAAAAAAGGGACAAACAATTGATTTTCTTGAAAAAATAGTCTAAAACAGACAGACTCTTAGGGAAATTATTATTTGTGCTCAAAGAAAATTTGAATTAAATGATCGAGCTTGGATTGGCGTGACAAAGAATCATCAATCATTTTTTAGTGAAAATTGGGGTATGATAGTGTCCCTTTTTTGAAAAAAGATGCTAGAAATTACATTGAGAAGATTAAGCATCTATTTGACCATCAATAAAAAGACTTTTTATTTTATTTTATTATTATTTTCTTTTGAAAAAAAAAATTGGAATAGTGATATATTGGAGAATTTATGGTTAACAAGTAGAAATTTTTTGGATTTATGTGTAGAATATTTTATTGTGAGAATGAATGGGTTGAAAATGAGTTTGAGAAAAAAAAAAGTGTTGTTTTAATAGTTGTCAAATGGGGGCGAAGACATGGTATTGGAGATGATGAAGCAATTCATAATTATTTTGATTTTATTGAAGCTCCATTTTATCAAAAAAAATCATTTTTTTTTTCAAAATTCACTTTCAACCACACATTCTCCGATAAAATAATTTTACACTTAAATCGAAAATATTTACATATTTTTAACCACACGTTCTTCAAAAATCACTATTCAATAGTATACTATTTTTTTTTCCCCTAAAATGGATCTCAAACAAGGGCTGTTCGGACGCGAAAAAAAGAATTCAAATTTCTTTTATATGATCAATGTAGATGACGATGCTCGAATTAAAAATTTAGCCTCTATTTGAAAACTATTGTTTTCAAAAAATAAATTTTTGAATAGTGATTTTTAGAAAAATGTTTGGTTAAAAAGTAGAAAAAAGTTTAGGGATTACGTATAGAATATTTTATTGTTTAAATATGTGATTGAAAATAAGTATGTAGAAAAAAAAAAAGCTCTCAAGTAATGATTGTCAAACATGGACTTATATTGGGTTGACACAAGGAATAGGGCAACTTATGAAGAATTTGATGATGTTTAATTTGATAAAACCCACTTGACAAATAAGTATGACATGTCTTTTGCACCTTTTGTTGGTGTGAACCACCATGGACACTCAATTTTATTTGGATTTGAATTACCATCGAATGAGGACACTACAACATTTATTTGATTGGTTCGTACTTGGCAAGCATGTATATCTATACGCGTACAGAGTGCCATAATTACTGATCAAGATAAAGCAATGTATAAAGCGATTGAGATTGCTGTTTCCTAACACTTCACATCGTTGGTGTCTATAGCATATAATGAGAAATGTATTAGAAAAGTTAAGGGGCCTATGAGTTGTGCCAAAAAAATAAAAATGCCTCGCATAATGTTTGTGAATCTTTGGAGAAAGAAGAATTTGAAGGAAAGTGGAAGCAGAGTTCAATCATTGCAAAAATGTGGTTAAATAATTTGTATAAAGATAAGCATCATTTGGTTCTTGCATTTACAAATGACACATTTTGTGCTGGTATGTCAAACCACACAACGAAGCGAGAATATGGATTCTTTCTTTGATGGTTACATAAGCTGAAAGAAAACATTGAAAAGATGTGCATGTTAACTCACTGAAATGCATATATGCACATCTAATAGTCAATGAAAGGCACAACGAGCACAGTAGTATCCTCAAAGAAGAAAGAAAACGAAAAGCTGATTAGAATATCTACTCGAATCTCGAATTATAAATTCATAGAACAAAAATTCGAACATAATTAACCAATGATTTTCTATGTGTTTAAAAAGAAATCGTGATATGAATTATATATTTGCTGAATTCTACAAGCTCTTTTGCTTATTTTGGACATGAGCAATCACGATCTGCAATCCATAGCTGTCTAATCTCCAATGAAAATCCACACATGGAATAAGAATTAGAGAATTATAGTTTCTCTTTTCTTGTGTTAGCAAGATGATAATTGTGATGTTTTTATTTCTCAAACCCTAATAGCTTATTAATAGAAGTTCAAGTAGTTTTGATCCAACACTTGAACTTAATTCGTTCCAATGTTTAATTAAACGTGGTCCATAAATTAATTAACCTAGTCCATTAATAAGCAATCCAATTAATTAATTGTACAAATGTCCACCACTTGTCAATTAATTAGCAATATCATTCTTTTAGTTTTCTTTTTGTGTGTGACCCATTAAGTTCTCGTTCATGATCATAACAACAAGAATTATTATTTTAATCAAATTAGAATCAATAAATTAAAATATTCATTTTAATTTATCATCAATTCATATTCGTCGTCCCAAATTGACATTTAGTAATGTGTTGGGACAACACATGTGACGAAAAATGTCACATGATATGGCAAAATCAAATTTATTCGTTAATCATGAAACTATAATTCGTTCGTCAATATGATGCAATCAATTACGAAATATGGATATGTGTAAATTTCTATTATCAATAATATATTTCATTCCACTCTTAAATCAATATTAGTGGAAAACTCTTTTCGACTTATGAACACACATTGATCAATGATTTCGTTATCAATTTTACTGAATAAAAATGTAGATCATAATCTCTTACTATCTAAAGGTGATGAATTCTCTATTGATCATCCACAACTTTCATATAATTCTTGACATACTCGAACGATGTCGTGTTAACGACTCTTGACAGAGCAGCATTCAATATCATCAAAGTATGACTATTCTCATATAAGACACTAAGATTACCTCAAGTTAAATGATCAATTCCACTACCGAACGTTGGAGATTAACCATTGATACTCAGATAATTATCCATGTGAAATCTCCTTAACGAGTCTCCAATGTTTTGTTATTCACATGCTCATTTAAGTGTCAGCGCACTCTACCTTGTGAGATCAACTACTTACTTCACAAATAAGAAATGTCCCATGTAATAATCTATCCGTAATAACGATATCCGTATCTCGTTATTACATACGAGTACGAATGATTTAAGATTCAATCATATGTAATTTGTATACCATCATTACAACTTATTGTGATTAACAAATTATTAAAATTTGAATCTACATACTCTATTATTAATTTAATAGAATGGTAATTCAAATAAATAATAACTCCTGCCATAAACAAAATGCATTAATCATATTAAAAGTGTTTACATCAAAGATTAATTGGACTTGTAGCATAACTTATATATAGTTTATGTAATTTTCACCCACACATGCTTTTTTACATCAAGAACAAACTAAAAGAATTTGGCACAAAAGGGATGGGGAATAGAGATCATGACGGCGAGAGTCAACCGAAAATAAGATCGAAGCAAGCCGTGCTATCCTGTTAACTTTTCATCAGCAGCAATTAACCAAACAAGATACTCAGTAGAGTTTTATCCTGGTTTGGATTGAACTGCGGCAAATTGGACAAAGCTGAAGGTCTTTTCCACAGTCGCAACATGTCTGAAGAAAGAAAAATCAGTAAATGCTGATATCCTCTATAGTTTCATCGAAGAACAATTGGATGACGGGTAAAAAACACTGTTGGTCACCAAACTTTCTTTGTTTCAAATTAGCCAATGATCTCTCACTGTTCCTATAGTTTGGCACTTTGTCTACAAAATTAATGAAAATGACAATGTGATCATGATTGTGAGGGGGACGGGGCTACAAGATCCTTTGACATATATATATTTTTCTTCTATTCATTTCAAAAGCACAACTAGTCTAACAAGACGTGCTTTGTTCAATTGGACGATAAAAACAATACACTAAAGGATTTTTCAAGCCATATCATATTTCCATTAGCCACAATAGGATTTCCATTAATTGAAGATGGAGCTAAATGAACTGCCTATACTGAAACTAAACTTTAACTGTTTTTACTAATTTGGAATAAAAATAGTTCGGTGACCAATGTAAAAAATAGTGCTATAAGTTCGGCGAAACACTGATTTAACCCATTTACAACTGATTTTACAATACCTGATGACCACAACCAAATGCCATGTCCTTTGGGTCACTAAGGCAAACAGGACATATCTGTTCCACAGAGAAAACTATCAGCATATTTTTACCGACATTTACATTCAAAAACATAAAACAGTTTGTCCCAGTACTAGTAGTCTAGCAAGCACTCCCAAGGTACATACTACATACAAAAAACAGAGGCATAATAGTTACATATGGAATTTACCTGGTTGTCATACGTTGAGCTCGGAGCATAAGGAATTGCATCGACAGAACTATTGGGGTCATAATATGAACTTGAACTCTGCTGAAAACTAGTTGCACAGTTGGGTTTTGAATTGATGCCAGATGCTGCACTGTATGCAGGTGGTGGAAGAGGAGCCCTCTCTGGAGCATCTCGTTTTTGTCTGCCAAATCATGCATGCATTGGATAATGAATACCAGATTAAGAGCAAACATACAATAGACAACATCTTAGCTTCATTTTTCTTCTTCTTTGATATTGTCGAGTACTATACTGTAACCCTAGCAAATAAGCCAATAGGGATGAATCATGCATGAGCCGGACACGCAACACACTAACAAAGAGTATTAAGTATAGATTACCCCAACAAATTGAGCTCCATCGTTGCTTTATATTGAGATGGAATTTCCATCAATGCTGCAAGAGCAAATTCTGTCTCTTTTCGTGATTGGTGCACATTTTTGCACATGATCTCCGTAAAATTCACAAACTGACAAGGAAAAAATGGTTTGTCAGTCAAGCATACCAAATATATACAAGTAGCATATCCGCTCATTAGAGTTTACAATATATAACAAGCCATTAAAACTGACCTGGAAATTATCAAAGTCCCGAGCCGAAATGTTATCATCAAATTCCTTCATCATGTCCCAGGGTCCATCTCCAACCCCAATCAAAATGATAGACAACGGAAACTTGCTGACAACGTTTGATAAATAACATGTAAAATTGGAAAACTGATCACAAAATTGACAGACTTATCAAAGAAGGATGCAGAAAATCTACCTTGCTTCGACAATGGCTTGAACAGTTCTCTGCTCCTGTGAACTTAGCTGACCGAGTTCAGTATCGACGCTTCTAGTAACCTATGGGAACATACCATTTTTAGCATAACAAGTTCACGCGTGGAATGTTGAGCACAAAATAATTTCTAACAAACTCACATAATGTGTCTCTTATGAGCTATGTCCTTTATAACAATTCACTCCTGGTAAAAGCTATCTTAAAGAATTATTTTTCCCTTTCACTTGCTTAGAATGTTAAAAACCTTATACATGGACAGAATGAAGTACCTGCCCATCTGCAATAATCAGTAAAACATGGTATTGTCCTCCACTCTGCTCGACAATACTCATTGCCATTTCAATAATAGGGGCAAACGATGTTGGTCCTGAAGAAAAAATGATCAACAAGCTAAGTGCTATATTCCAATTACGTCAATGTCTAAAGCTGGGCTGCGAGCCTGCGATAGACAAGAGGTATCAAACCTGCAGGTTTTACATGAGGAACAATCTCTCTGTAACGACTCAACACTTCCTCAAACCCATTGCAAAATCTTTCATTAGGATAGAAGCTGAATATGTCTTGATCATGTGTTGACGCTGTCAAAATTCATAGGAAGAGAGAGACAGGCTTTAATGCGTACTAAATGAGAAAATTCTGGTTATAACTTGAACTATTAGAATAAGTCAATTCTGAAATTTCTGAAACAAAATCAAGTTATAATGTAATACCGTCTCCAAAACCAAAACAGGGAATCAAGTTATCCTCGTCAAAAGCTAACAAGGTTTTTCCAATGATGGATATTGCTTGTTCATAAGGATTCAAATGACTTCCAATGTGATGTAAGCTCCTACCATTGGATGACCTCTTACCTAATAACAGATCATTCAGAACCTCATAATACTTAACAAGATTTCTAAACAAGAAAATACAAATCTTAACCTGTCCATTCATTGCTCTTAGTGAAATCAATACCAATAATTAGATTTGAAGACTCAAGTCCAGCACGTGCAAGAGCTTCAGTCACCTGAAGAAATTAAATTGTCAAACTTATGTGAAAGGTGAAATATAAAAAGATGAGAAGATTCACGTTAAGAAATTTTTTTAGGGAACTACGAAAGTAAAACTCTGGCCTTCAACTGCCATCTAACTGATACATATTGGTCTCACATTTATGTATGCAATAAAATTGGTGACCTGCACCCAATTTTTTTGTCAGATATCCATTCCAATATTGAGATTTAAGTAGCTTTCTTATTCTTATGTTACTCTTAGTGGTCCACAATGCAAGGGCATAAGTATATAAGGCAAAATAAAGACGTGCAACATCTATTTTGCAATATTCTTCTCAACTGAAAACATGTATGCCAATCAAAACAAGCTTCAGAACAACTCTCCTCTTAGAATCAATATTTGAGCTGCGATCTCCTATATCTCTCTACTAGGCTAGTTGAAACTTGAAAATGAGAGAGTTCATCTGGATATATTTCTCGAATCTAAACATTCCTCTCCCCTATGTCTTTGCTTTTACCTTGAGTAGTAATGGTTTTATGTAAGCTTAGTTTTACTTTTCATCTCAAAGCTTGTTTGTTGCTAAAGCTACCAGCAAACAGCCTGCAGAATTGGTGAAATACATGTTATGTTCTGAAAAATTAAATGATGATGAGCATATGAGTGATATAGGAATCATGTAGGTATAAATCTCCTTTTGCTTATATTTTAATGATTGATTGAGAAAGAACTTACCTTCATTTGCTTAATCATGTCAGTAAATATTTTCGAAGTATTATTGAAATAGAACTGCTAATTTAGCCCTATGCAGCACTAAAATGCAATTATAAGCTGTTTAGAAGATTCATTTCATGATACAAGATGAAGTTTTTGAAACATCCAAGTGAGGTGTGCATGCAGAAAATCTTCAGATTTCTAAGCATAATATTTGGTTTTACCACACATAATTACATGGTAAAAAGAGCGAGGATTTCCTTTCATGCCACACATTAACCAAACATAGGTTTTTGCTAGATGAGATCGCAGGAAATTGTTGATTCCATGGAGTATATACGTACCTCCTCTAACGAATTATAATTGTCCGCAATCCTTGAATACCTCCTGTCGAGCTTCTTTTGCGGTGCATGTGATTGGGATGGAGCCCCATATATGGGAGGAGGAGGAGCATAGTACTGGTCTGGTGGTGGATATTCAGCTGAATATGGTTGCTGGACAGCGTAACTCTGAGCATATTGTGAAACTGGTGATTGAAAAAAATCATAATTCCATGAGGATGAAGAAGTAGACCGAGTTGATGAAGATTGCCTCCAACTGCTCCCTTCCCTAGAAGTAGAACTTTTGGCCCCCATCAGATCAATAAAAACTCCCTACGAAAATCTCAAAATTCTTAAAGTAGCCCAACCTCTTTTTCGCTATATGAATCAAAGGAACCTGTACCAATCAATTATCCAGAAATCCAAAACAAAAGCCAAATTTCAATTACAAACCAACAAGACAAAAACCAACAAATTCAACGAGCCCATCAAAATCCATCTCCTAGGAACCTGAAAAACCCCAAATCTTATAAATATTGGTGCTCCTCTAGATCAAGGTAAAAACGCCCCGCATGATAAAATATATGAAAATATGAATTCAAGTTGAGTCCTTGAATTTATAAAATGAATGCAATAATAGATCATAACTTCCCATATAATGCATGACAAGATACAATGGATAGTGAATTCCATAACTCATACTACCTCCGTCCCTCTCACACGGATTAAGAAATTTCATTTCATGTAATTGAAAAAGCAATTTTTGCAAATAATTTACCCTTATTTAATTATCAACAACTAGTAGTAGTATTAAAAATAATGTGATAACTAGGCAAATTAAATACTATGAACCACTTAAACATTACTCCCTTCGAGAACTGTGTGTATGTATTTGGGTGATTCAAGTAAGTATGTAAATTAAAATCTATACAATTTCAAGATTAAGTGGGAAAAATTGGTTATAACTGGGCAAATTAAATAATGATATATTAGTAAACGAACAAAACAAATACTTTTTCAATAAAGAAACATGAGAGACAAGAAAATAAAGTCAACATAAATAAATAAGAGTAATAGACAAGGCAGCTAAGATTAAGAAGGTGACAAGGTAACTCAACTTCAAATGGACTATTAAACACCAAGTCTATTCCCGGAACTTCCAGACAAATACATATTAAACATGGACAATAGCTAAATATATGCTGAAATACATTAAACTCCCCAAAGTTTTGAATTGCCTTGACAAGGATAAGCAAGAGTCGTCAAGTGACCTTTCAATTTATATACATAGAGGAAATGAACAGAAGGTAAATTGCAAGGAAAGAGCGAACAGAAGCATAAATTGAATGATAACTTGGAAAATAAGCAAGAACTTTTAATTCCAGTCAACACCAATCTTTTTCCTTTATAGCTACCAAACTTTTACTTTCCAAATCCCCCCCCAAATCATGGATAGATTAAGAAAGCCCTCAAAATCAAACGTAGAAGGATGTACATTTTTTATGTTAAGGGTAAATCTCAAGTTGCTTAAATATACTGTTAAGAATTTGGGTTCCATCTATTGTTAACAGGAGCAGTTTTATACCAAGTTAAGAATTGAGATTCCATTCTAAAAGGTTAACATTGTAAAGAGGAGTGGTCCAATCTGTCTATATTTTCATCTTTCGACTTGTGTCGCATTTCAAGACACGATCTTGTTGGCAGTTAATAAGGTTGGTTTTTAAGATGAACCCTTGACTCAGTAACATACACAAGCATGTTTCTGTACATATAATGCGAGAGGGACAGACCTGAGTGACTGAAAAAGATGCTCTTGAACTGCAGAATTTCTTTTGAAAGAGATGTTGCTAAATTTCAAAGGAGAATCAGAATCATTTGAAAAATGATGATTAATCGGGGGGAAAGCGAAAAGGTAAAAGAACTTTCCAATTATTTTTTAAAGACTGCGAATATTGATGGGCACATGGAAATTTCGTGGATGTTTTTGTATGATTGAGAATTGAAAAGGGACTTTAGTGGATTACAGAGATTTGTTTGACACGCTGGAAATTATTTGTATACGGTATGATATTCCGGATAGGCTTACGTGCCAGAGATACTGATACGCGTCTCATCTGCTGCGAGTGGCATGTTTGGCCAAGGTTAAAACTGAGTTAAAGTTACTTCTTAAATGACTTCATTTTATAAGGAAAACTAAGGCCAGTACTTTGTGAATCTACGTAATCGTATGATACAAATGCGACGTTCGAATCGCACTGATTTACACGGTTGGAGGAAAAACTCATCAAGTCATGTTTGGTTTAATTGTGAAATGATTCAAAAATTACCACGAAATTCTTCCCACCTTCCCAAGTTTACCAAATCAGGAATGAAATTCACACGTTCAAGCGAAAAAATCTTGAGAGCTGTCTAGAAGCATGTGAGATGTTCAAGAATTTATTTAGAAAATGTCCTAGTCTTGACATTCCTAAGCAGACTCAACAAATTCTCTTCTAATATGGACTACACCAAGAGTTCAGAAATATAATAGATGCTTCAACTGGAGGGTCAGTGATGAATATTGACGTCGATGAGGCCAATGAATTATATGAAATGATAGTAGAAAATCATTCGATGTGGCTAACCGAGGTCCGACAGGGAAGCTCCAAAGAAAATAGCAGGGGTGCACAACGTGGATGCAGTGACGACATTGGCTGCACAAATGGAAGTTCTTACAACGAAAATGAATAATCTATCTCAGTCAGTTAACAGAGTACACCAATCGCCACTTGTTTGCTAAGGTTGTAGGGACATATCACATCACTACACATTGTCCTTTGACATCTACACATGTTACTCAACCTGAAGAAATTAGCTACGTGTAGAACTTTTCAAGGCAAAAGGACAACCTTCACTCCAACACTTATAATCTTGGGTGGAGAAATCATAAACTTTTCGTGGTCTAACAATTAGGGACAAAGAGGAAACTATCAGAACAGACCAATAGGGTTCTAACAACAGCAACAACAGCAAAATAGAAAGTCGTCATTGGAAGATTTGCTATCTCAGTGCATCATAAAGATGGAGACCAATTTTTAGAATCAACAAGTCTCGATCAAGAATTTGGAACATTAGATGGGACATAACAGTTGCACTTTCAGGCAGAACTCATGGGACTTTACCTAGCAATATTGACACAAATCCTAAGGAACATGTCAAAGCCATCACTATAGGTAGTGGAATTCAATTACCAAAAATATATGTAAGGCGGTTAGCAACTGTCATAGAAATGGTACCTACCATGGGCGAGGAGCAAGTTGATGAATCAATCATAACCATAGAGGAAAATCAAGTTGAGTCATCAGATAGTCCACATATGAAGGAAATTGCTCCTGTCAAAACATATGTGCCTTTGATCCCGTTCCTACAGAGTGCAAAAACATAAACTCGATAAGCAGTTCTACATTTTTTTGACTTGTTAAAGAAGCTACGCATAACATACCGTTCGCTGTAGCTTTAGCTCAGATGCCCAACTACATCAAGTTTATAAGAGATATTCTATCAAATAAGAGGAGGCTAGAGGATAATGAGACGATAATGTTTACAGAGGAGTGCAGCCTAATTCTCTAATATAAGTTACCTCCAAAGTTAAAAGATCCAGGGAGTTTTAATATCCATTGTAACATTGGTAATTTATATATAGATAAGGTATTATGTGATTTAAGAACTAGCATTAATTTGATATCTTAGTCTCTTTTCAAGATACTAGGTCTGGGAAAAGCAAAAACATCTACAGTTTCACTGCAGGTGGCTGATAGATCGATCAAACACCCTCGAGGCATTTGTGAAGACATTCTAGTGAAGGTCGACATGTTTATCTTCCCAGCAAACGTCATCATCTTGGATATGAAGGAAGATCATGACATCCCACTCATATTGGGTCATCCGTTTTTTGCTACAGGCAAAACTATGATAGATATGCAGAAGGGCCAATTAATACTGAGATTAGATGAATAGGAATAGAAAAACAATGTATTTAGAGCATTCAAATTCAAGAACGAAACGGATTCATGCATGTAGATAGATGTAATTAGGGAAGAAGTGACATAGACATGTAGACTTGATTACCCTCAGAAGTCTCTTGAGACTTGTTTGGTGTATCTCATGATCTGCTATCAGAAAAAGAGGAAGTAGAGGAATGCGTACGATACTTGGCTGTTATACCACCATTCTTCAAGCATTCGCAGTTGGAACTCGATAAAGGTCTCATAAAGCTTTTACCATCTATTCAGCAAACTCCAACACTTGAACTCAAACATATGCCCACTCACTTGCGATATGCATATTTGGGAAATAAGAATTCACTTCTGGTCATCATCTCGAATACTCTTATAGAAACATGAGAAGATCAGCTATTGCAAGTGCTTCGAGAACATAAGATTGCAATTGGATGGACTGTCTCAAATATAAAAGAGGTCAACTTTTTGCTTTGCATGCATAATATCTTAATGGAAGAAGATTACAAAGCTTCAGTTGAGCATTAGCACAGACTAAATCCGACCATGTAGGAGGTTGTGAGAATGGAAGTATTGAAGCTCTTGGATGCTGGAATCGTTTACCTTATATTGATAGTCATTAGGTCAGTCCAGTTTAGGTTGTACCAAAGAAAAGAGAAATCATTGTGGTTCTCTATGAAAACAACAAGCTTATTTCTATGCGCACACTTACAGGTTGGAGAGTTTGCATTGATTATAGAAAACTCAACAACGCTACGAGAAATGATCATTTTCAACTTCCTTTCATTGATCAAATGTTGGAGAGGCTCGTTGGACATGCATATTATTTCTTATTGGACAGATATTAAGGATATAGAAAATTCTTATGGTATCGGATGATCAGGAGAAGACTACCTTCACGTGCCACTATGCACCTTTTGTTATAGGCGGATTCCCTTCTGCTTATGCAACACCCAGCCACATTTAAGCATTGTATGATGTCTATTTTCTCAGACATGGTGGGGCATATCATTGAGGTTTTCATGGATTATTTTTCAATCTTTAGGAAGTCATTCAGGAATACCTCATTATTTAGGGCAAGTATTACAGCGATGTGAGGACACCAACCTTGTGTTAAATTTGGAAAAGTGTTATTTCATGGTTCAAGAAGGGATCATGTTAGGACATTTGATATCAAGAAGGGGTATTGAGGTAGATAGAGAAAAGATACAAGTCATCGAGAAGCTACCACCACCGGTAATAGTGAAGACAATTGGAAGTTTCTTGGGTCACACTAGATTCTAACATCGCTTCATCAAGGATTTCTCTAAAATCACATCACGAAGCCTCCTTGCAAGTTGTTAGAGAAAGGGGCGCCTTTTCATTTTTCTGAGGAGTGTTTAACTGTTTTCAACACTCTAAAAGAAATTCTAATTTCTATTCCAGTATTGGATTTCCCATATTGGAATTATCTATTTGAGTTGATGTATGATGGTAGTGATCACGCAATAGAGGCAGTTTTGAGTCAATGCAAGGAGAAGATCACACATGTCATTCACTACACCAACAAAACCTTAGATAAGCTCAAATGAATTATCTTATTATAGAGAAGGAACTGTTGGCAGTGGTATTTGCCTTTGAGAAATTCAGGGCATACCTAATTGGGTTAAAGGTGAATATATACATGGATCATTCGAGCTTGAAATATTTGATAAGCAAGAAAGATGCAAAGTCGAGACTTATTCGATGGATACTCCTACTACATGAGTTTGATTGAAAGATCAAAGACAAAAAAGGGGTTTAAAAACGTTGTTGTAGATCATTTATCTTGCCTTGAATCACACGAATTAGACCTTACGGAGGAGATCGATAAAATCTCCCCAGATGAGATGATCATTTAGATTTTGACTACACCATGGTATGCAGACTACGTGAATTATTTAGCTCATTTCATCATTCTATAGGAATATTCAATTTATCAGAAAAAAAATTAGTAACTTGAAACATAATTTTTAGGATGATTCAATTATCTATAGATGGGGTCCAGATAAGGTAATACGCCGTTGTGAGCCGAAAGTAGAGTAGCATAAGTTGTTGTAATAGTGCCACTTTTCACCATATGTAGGTCACTTCACAACAATCAAGACAGCAGCAAAGATGCTTTAATTAGGTTTTTATTGGACAACGATGTTCAAGGATGCCTATTATTTGGTGAAAAAGATGCGACGAGTGTCAAGGACCAAAAATATCTTAAGGAAGAATGAAATGCCCTTAAACAACATTCTAGAAGTTGATATATTCGACGTTTGGGACATTGACTTCGTGTGATCGTTATCACCTTCATATGGTCAGCAGTAGATCACGTGTTCAAGGTGGGTTGAGGCTATGGCTTTGCCATCTAACGAGGGTCGGGTTGTGACACAATTCCTTAAGAAGAACATCTTTTCGAAATATGGCACCCCAAGAACTATTATTAGTGATGGTGGCAAACATTTTCGCAACCACGTATTTGCTACATTATTGGCTAACTACGGGGTTAAGCATTGTGTCTCTAAAACTATCGAGCATGTGGAATATCCAACAGGGATTTGAAAATGATTCTCGAGGCCACAGTCAATGTATTACATGAAAATTGGTCAAAGAAATTGGATAATGCACTTTGGGCATACACAACATCTTTTAAAACTTCAATTGGCATGTTCCCATATAGGTTGGTATTTGGCAAGACTTGTCATCTGCCAGTTGAGCTAGAGCATAAGGCATATTGGGCTATACATTTGTTCAATTTCAATATAAAGGCAGCAGGAGAGAATAAGATTCTTCAACTCCATAAGCTTAATGAGTTTTAGTTGGAAACATATGAGAGCGCTGAGCTATACAAAGAAAAGACAAAAAAGATGACACGATAAGCATATTAAGGAGATATAGTTCGAGGTTGGTCAACAGACATTGATGTTCAATTTTCACCTCAAGCTCTTTCTTGGCAAGCTGAGATCTAGGCGGTCAGGCTCCTTCACATTGTAGTCGTGTTTCCACGTGATGCAATGGAGGTGGTGTCTCAAGATCAGTAGAAGAGGTTCAAAGTCAATGAGAAATGATTGAAAGCTAATTGTGAAGGTGACTACTCAAATGAAAAGACAACCGTACCACTTAATAATGCAGAATAGCCCAAGCTACAAAGTCAAGTTATAGATTATAAACAAGTGCTTGTTGGGAAGCACCTCAATGTTCTTCCCTTTTATTTATTCAGTTTTTTCACATTAAAAGAGAGATTTTTATGCTTTGATGTGATTTTTAGTTGATTAGAGTCATCCATCCATCATATAGGTAATATAGGCTATTGTATGAGCCAAATGAATTTCATCTGTGTTTTGCATGAGTTTAGGGGCATTGAAACCATATTTAGGAGATTTGGGATGCAAATCATGTATTTCGAAGAGAAAATGGGATTTTAGAGTTTAATCCAATCAAAAGTTTGCTTTTGGTGAAGGTTATTGAGTTTCATACAACCTTTGTATTATCATATCCATACTTTTCAAACATTAATGGATATGTTCATGGCTTTTAAGAAAGAGAGTTGTGAGAAATTTGGAATTCGAGTGAAAAATGGAGGTTTTCAAACCAATTTTGACGATAACTTGTTTTTCAAGGGAAAGAGGGATCTATAACACGAAATTACAAAAGTCAAGACGAGTCTAGAAAGAGAGATTTTTGAAGTAAGGAATGGACCATACGACCGCACGGCTGTGCCGGTTGGGGGTTAATTTAACCTTCAACCCGATCATTTAATCCCCATTTCCCAAAAATCCCCAATTCAAACCCTAACACATTACCACTTCCCAAATCAACACTCCATAATGAAATCTCCTCAATTTACACAAAAAAAAAAATCATTTTTGCATCCAACCTAAGGTGTATGCAGTATTTCAACATTCAATACCCCAATTTATATCCAATCTCAAGGTAATTTCAGCCCTCACTTAAGGCTTGAATTTTTTTGGTTAGAAATTGGTGGAACTGATTGAGGTTTAAAGGATTTTGTGTCTTTGTTGTTATTTTGATAGATTGGACAAGTGTTACAATACACATTTTCCTCGTTGCACATTAGGTGTTCAATGAAATGCATATATGAAGTTTCGGGTTGAATTAAGGCACCATTTTCATGAGTTACTTAATCTCCATAAAGGTTGACACTTCCAAAAGATCAATTCCAAATTTGAACTTGTTTTGCACCTAATTGGAGGGGGATCCAGGTTCAGCCTATGTCCCCACGCTCTGAAACATACGTCCACAGGTTGTGGTCGTAACTTAGGCTGCATCTACTCATCCCAACATGCATCCATGTGTTGCTACTTGCTAATGTTTCCTTCATTCCCACATTCTTACATAGCATTGCATGCATTCACATCCCCCTTCTTCCATGTCACGTGTTCTTTGCCTCCTTTATTTGCTGTTAGCTCCATAACTTGGACTCATGAGATTATTTTTCATATTTAATAGAATATTCCCTAAGAGGAGCTCAAAAGGAAAGAAAAAGGTAGCCTTCTTATCGACCACGACACATACTTGGGTTGACGGTACAGAATGAGGAAATTCTTGACTTCAGAGCATTGTGCCCATTTTGAGCAAGTCATACACCGATGGCTATCTTCCCCGGATGACAAGTGATATTGCGAGATTTTGTAGGGTGGGATATTGAAACATTAGTACATAGGGCCAGGTGGTAGAAGTTCGTAGACCCACCTTACCTAATTTATCAAACGTTAGTGTAGGTATTCTATACCAACTTCAACAAGGAGATTGATGTTTCGAGTTCTGAGCATGTACATCAGACATGGGTCCTGTGTTGACCTATGGTTGACTTCTCATTTTGATTATCACAAACAAATCACTTTTAATTCTAACAAATTGTATTCGAGTGTCTTTTAGAGTGATCGTTGAATGCTATCAAGGTTGAAGGAACAAAAGATCAAGATCGTGAGATTTGCAAATAGATAATCCATGTGTAAACAAACTTGGCAAACCAATGGAAGCAAAAGAGTTTATGAAGAAACAAGATATATATCAAGACATTAGTTTTAATACATTAAATATATGTAAAGGTAAAATGCTTCCTCATTTGGCCATGAAATGTCTAGTAGCTCAAAGTAAATTTTTTATGCATAAGAAAATCATTTTTTTCTAAAACATAAAAGAAATTGCATAAAATCGTTTTTCAAAGGAGTAAATACTTTTTGTCAAATAAATGAATTTGTAAATCACTCTCTTTGAAAAGATTGGATAAGTCTATTCTTCAAAATAAACCTACATCGATCAAATCATCGTGAAGAAAACTATCTGGTAGGCAAAATTGCCAACCGGAAGTCCAGATCCTTTGTCTGGGTGGACATAACTTTTAGCCGTTTTGAGTGCTATAAATACCTCACTATTTCTCCACTTGCATCAACCATTCTTGAGCATTTAAGTGAGATTTTTATTGATTCCAACTACATTATTCTCTATCTTGAAGAAGATCAAAAAATATTAAATTGTTGAAAAACTTTTGTGTGATTAAATTTGTGAAAATCCTTTATTCATCAAAAAGCTTTTCATATCAACACTTTGAACTAAACTCATTGTTATCTATATAAGTGTTGTTACCAATCTTGATTATGTCATTCATCAAGAAGAGAAGTTTTCATTTGTATATTCATTCTTGAATTGTGGGTCATGTTGAGGTCTCGGAAAGCTCAACATTGTAAAAAGATCGATGCTCATTGGTTGTAAGTCATCGGAAGCGATGTAAAGGGTTGGATTGCATCACAAATCAATCAATATAGTGAAAAGGGTCTTGCTCATGACGGAGAGCTTGGTAACGGGGGACATAGATCATTGCGTTGGATCGAACCTCCATATTATATCGTTTGCACTCTCTAACTCTTTTACTTAACTTCTTTTACTTTGTGCAGGCTTATTTCGATTATCTATGTGCCTATTTGTGTTTGGTTTGTTTCCTTATCATTTGTGTGATTATTAGATTAAAATTTTGTGCAGTTAACGAAAAAGTTTTAAAAACCAATTCACCGCCCTCTTGGTTAGCCAATCTTGGGTTTCAATCGGTATCAGAGCCGGGTACTCACTTCTTTAAGATTTCACAATCTTAAGTTGTGGCTAACATCAGTTTACAAGATCTTGATGGACATTCTACAAACCGACCTCCTTTCTTTGAGGCACACATTATAATTATTGGAAGACTAGAATGATGATTTATGTTCAATCTATTGATTATAACATTTGGGAAATCATTGAACCCACAAAGACTATTGAAATTGATGGCAAACCCGATCAAAGTATTCCAAAATCTAGAGAGGAATATGATGACGAAGATAGGAGAAAATTATCATTAAATGCTAAGGCGAAGAACTTGCTTTATTGTGCTCTAGATAGAAATGAATTCAATAGAATAAGTACATGTGATTTTGCTCATGAAATTTGGCATGCTCTAGAAGTCACTCATGTTGGAACAAACAAAGTTAAGGAAACAAAAATTAATATGTTGGTTAAAGAATTTGAAAACTTCTTTATGAAACAAGATGATCCTATCGTTGATATGATTACTCGTTTTACCGATATTGTGAATGACCTAAGAGGCTTTGATTGAAAGTATACTAACGGTGAACTCGTGAGCAAAATGCTTAGGTCACTTTCATAATAATAGACCCCCATACGGATGCTCATTGAAAACACAAAGGATATGAACTCATATCCTTTAGAAGAATTGTATGGAACATTGATGACCTTGAGCTCTACAATGCCGAAATCAAAGAAAAGACAAGGAAAAACAAAGAATCAAAAGAAGCTCTCAAGAGACAAATTGCTTTAAAACCGACAATGGATGAAGAACCACAAACAAGCAACATGAGCGATGAAGAGCTTGCTGATCTAGTACTTCTTGTCAAAAAATGGAGAGGTTTTCGAAACAACAAGAAGTTTCAAAGAAAAGATGACAAAGGAGAAGAGAAAAATAAGAAAATTATTTGCTATGAATATCACAAACCCGGTCACAAAAGAACGGAGTGCCCAAACAAAAAGAAAAGCTTCAAGAAAAAGGTATTTCAAGCTACTTGGGATTATAGTGACGATGAAGAGCAAAATGAAATCGATGATCAAAATGAGGTTGCTAACATGTGCTTCATGGCTATTGAAGACGAGGTAAGCACAAAAGAATTTTCTTACAATGAATTGCTTAATTCTTATGATGAATTACTTGAAGACTTTGAAAAACTTGGTTTGAGTCATTTCATTCTCAAAAATAAAAACTTTCTATTAAAAGAAAATTAAAAAAAAAACTTTGGAGAAACCAAAAGAACATCTTGAGTATGAGCTATTAGTTAAAGAAAATATTTCTCTAAAAGAAAAGGTTGAGAATTTGACAAAAATAGTGCATAAATTCACCGAGAGAAAGAAAATTTTTGACTTGATGCTCGGAAATCAAAAATGTGTTTTTGACAAAGGGGGAATATGATTCAAACCCTCTTTAAAACAAAAAGCTCTTAAAAATATGTTTGTTAAAGCATCAAATACCACTTGCACTTTTTGTAACAAAATTGGGCATGTTTCTTTTAATTGCTTAGCTAAAAAGAAACTATACTTTAAAAACAAAAACAAAAACAAATGGATCAAAGAATCTTCAAAAACTAACTTCCAAGGACCCAAGTTTGTGTGGGTACCAAAAATCAAAAATTAAATTGTCTTTGTAGGCGCCAAGCAAAATCAAAAGCAAATGATTTTTGGATAGTGGATGTTCGAAGCACATGATCAATCACTACTCTCAAATTTCAAAGCAAATGATGGAGGTCATGTAACTTTTGGGGACAATGCAAAAGGAAAAATAATTGGCATAGGCAACATCGGTAATCACCTATCCCCCTCTATTGAAAATGTCTTGTTAGTCGATAACCTCAAACATAATTTGCTAAGCATTAGTCAACTATGTGACAAGAGTTATCATATAAAATCCGATTCTTCCAAATGCCTAATTAATGATGCTACATCGAAAGATGTAGTTTTCATAGGAAGTCGAAACAATGATGTTTATATCATATTAATTGAGCATGAAAACAACGAACATTGCTACTTGGATTAAAAGACGAAACTTGGTTTTGGCATAGAAATATGGACCTCTTTTCAAAAATTTCTAAAAATTGTTTTGTAAAAGGACTGCCAAACTTGAAATTTGGAAAAGACAATGTTTGTGATGCTTGTCAAATTGCAAAGCAAGTCAAAAGTTCTTTTAAACCAAAAGTATTTTCATCAACAACGAAATCATTGCAACTTCTCCACATGGATCTCTTCGGACCGTCAAGGATGGCTAGCTTAGGTGGTAAATACTATGCTTTTGTTATCATTGATGATTTTTCTAGATTTACATGGATAATATTTTTAAGTGCAAAGGATGAAGCCTTAAAAGGTTTCAAACATTTTTGTAAGAAAGTGGAAAATGAAAAGAGTCACACCATCACTACAATTAGAAGTGACCATGGTGGAGAATTTGATAATCTTGCATTTGATGATTTTTGTAACGATAATGGATATAAATACATTTTTTCGGCTCCTAGAACTCATCAATAAAATCGTGTAGTAGAGAGGAAGAACCGCATATTACAAGAAATGGCTCTGACCATGCTAAATGAAAATAATTTACCAAAATATTTTTAGGACGAAGCCGAATACCGCATGTTATATCATAAATAGAGTTTTGGTTAGTCGCAAGAAAACCAAAACTCCATATGAGCTTTGGAAAAATAGAACTCCCAACGTTTGTTATTTTAAAGTTTTCGGTTGCAAATGTTTCATCCTAAACACAAAAGACAATTTGGGAAAGTTTGATTCAAAATCCGATATTGGAATTTTTCTTGACTATTCATCGACTAGTAAAGCATATAGAGTTTTTAACAAAAGAAAACTAGTCATTGAAGAATCCATGCATGTTACATTTGATTAAACCAATCTACTTGATTGAAAGAAAGGTATTGATGATGATGTAGGGTTGGAGACTCCTTTTTAACAAATGACTATCCAAAACAAAAGAGCACCGAATAAATAACAAACAAAAGAATCCAACAATCAAGAAAGAGAAGAAACTCCAATCGAAACTCAAGAATAATCTACTTTACCAAAAGAATGGAAGTTCACCTCATCTCACCCAAAGGAGTTAATCATCGAAGATCCATCAAAATGTATCACTAATAGAACCTCTCTTAGAAATCATCTAGGTAGTTGTGCATTCATTTCATGAATCAAACCTAAAAATTTCAAAGAAGCAGAAGAGTTTTGGATTCTAGTAATGCAAGATGAACTAAATCGATTTGAAAGAAACCATGTGTGGGACTTGGTTGCTAGACCAACAAATCAAACGTTATTTGCACTAAATGGGTTTATCGAAATAAAAGAGATGAAAATGGAATCATTGTGCGTAACAAGGCTAGATTAGTGGCTCAATGTTACAATCAAGTAGAACGAATTGACTATGAGGAAACATTTGCACCGGTAGCTCAATTAGAATTCATTTGCATGCTTCTTGCATTTGCATGTCACAAAAACTTTACTCTTTATTAAATGGATGTTAAAAGTGCATTTTTAAGTGGATTTATCCAAGAAGAAGTCTACGTTGAGCAACCACCCTATTTTGCAAATAATAAGTTTCCAAATCATGTGTTCAAACTTAGAAAAGCTCTTTACGGCCTCAAACAACCTCCTAGAGCTTGGTATGAACGTTTGAGCAAATTTTTACTTTCAAATGATTTTTCTATTGAAAAAGTGGACACTACTCTTTTTATCAAAACCCATAAACAAGACATGCTCATTGTTTAAATTTATGTTAATGACATTATTTTTGGTGCTACAAGATTTTTATAAAAACATGAGCATTGAATTTGAAATGAGCATGATGGGTGGACTCAAATTCTTTCTCGGACTCCAAATTAAACAAACATGTGATGACATATTCATAAATCAAAGTAAGTACATCTTAGACATGCTAAAGAGGTTCGAAATGAATGATCTAAAACTAATGAATACTCCAATGAGTACTTCCATAAAGCTTGACAAGGATGAACAAGACACTTCCGTTGACGTCACCAAATATCGAGGTATGATCGGATCCCTTCTTTACTTAACCGCAAATAGACCCGCCATTATGTTTAGTGTATGCTTATGTGCTCGTTTCCAATCAAATCCTAAAGAATCCCATCTTAAAGTTGTGAAGAGAATTTTTAGATATCTTAGCGGGACTCGAACCCTAGGACTCTGGTATCTGAAAAATACTCATATTGATTTACTTAGCTTTTCGGACGCCGATTGGGCCGGATGTGAAATTGATCGTAAAAGCACTGGTGGGGCATGTCACTTTCTAGGCTTTGCTCTAGTGTCTTAGTTTAGTAAAAAACAAAACTCAGTAGCATTATCTACGACAAAGGCCGAATATATGTCGGCGGCAAGTTGTTGTGCACAAGTACTTTGGATGAAACAAACTTTGAATGACTATCACTTATCCTATGATCATGCTCCTATTATGTGTGATAATACTAGTGCCATTAACTTGTCCAAAAACCCCGTTTTGCACTCTCAAACTAAGCATATTGAAATATGACATCACTTTCTTCGAGATCATGTTCAAAAGGGAGATATTTCGCTTGAATTCATCGATACAGAAAATCAATTGGTTGATATTTTCACTAAACTTCTCGCTCTACATCGATTCTCGTATATTAGAAAAGGAATAGGCATTGTTGATGAAAGTGGTATGCAAATTTGAACAAAATTCTTCAAATATTTCAAAAGTTAGCCAACCGGACGAAACCGAGGTTCGTCCGGACGTCCAGACATCATTGTTCGGATGGACAGAACTTTTCAAAGTTTTCAAAGTTCTGCCATCCGTACGTCCGGATGACGATCCGGACGTCCGGATCGTCGAAACTGAGGTTTTAATCGATCTCTCAGCCCCTCTTTTTCACTTCTCCATCCTATTTTCTCTCAAAAACACTCACCATTTGTTTTAATTTCATTTTTATTGCAAAATCCACAGTTTTTACATCAAACTCTCAAATCTATCACAAGAAATTGTCTCAAAATCGCCCCTTTCTCAATTCAAAGCCCTAGTTTTGAATACTATGCATTCTCGACAAATCCCTCAAATCAAACCGCAATAATTCATAATTTCTTTACTTCTAACCTCATTTCCAAGATTATTTCCTTCCGTTTTGGTGTTTTTGACAACGAGTGCCATAAAATATAGCTTGTCTCCGAACTTCCTCCTCTTCTCGCTATGGCTAGCCCCCAACGAGGCAAACGCTTGAAGAAGACCGAAAACGCCTTCCACCATCTTCTTCGAACAAGGACACGGATTCGGAGCAAGAAGTACCAAATCCCTTTGACAAATCACCCATTCTCATAGGTAAGAGCGTTGATTTTGCCGATTTTACTATGGAAGCTCCTGCATTTCACATTGAGGAATATCTTGAAAACATATGATGAGTACTCGTATGCACTTTAGAGGAAAATGCGTACCCACGCCTTATGAAAGGTTTTTACATGAACATGCATTTTGAACCACGTTCCGATACATTCACCTGTTTTCTTAAACACACTCGCATCAAAATCACAAAAGTAATCATTCGCACGACTCTTGAACTTTAACCATGTGGCTTACAAATTTTTGTTCACAGAGCACATCCCACTCACGACGGTTATAACCCCTCCGTGGCATACCGTTGGGTGACCGAATTTTTTTTTTGAAAATATCTCTAAAGTTAGCGCAAATCAATTGAGTCTTTCGTGTAAAATTTTGCAAAACATCATTTTCAACATCATTCTTCCACGGAAAGGTCATCGAGACGATGTCATTCATGCCATATATCAAGGTGTTAGTATGTTCACATTTTTATCTAAGAAAACAAGTATTTGATCTTGTTCCAAAGTTTGGCTCTTAATTTCTTGAATGTGGCTTCGATCTTGACTTTCTTCAAGAGTTCGATTTGTGATGATACCTTTTGATCTTTTGACGGTCATTGATCAATTTTCCATTGTGCACGTTGAAAAATTATAATCACTTGGATTTAACTCGTTAGTAAATAAGACCAACTTATTTGTTATAATCAAAATCTCGAGGTTTCAAATTAACCACATGTCAACAATTCCCTTCTTTTTGATTATGACAAACAAGATGATTTGTAAGATAATATTGAACAAATGGTAAGGAATATAAATCTTAAATTTTGCATGTGATCCATATATTCCCCCTATCTTTTATATATCAATAATCGAACACTTTAAAACATATGTTTATGAAGGCAAACATTTTCGATTATTATCATCATATCATAAGCATCATATCATCATCAAGCATATCATCATATCATATTTTCCCCCTTTTGTCATAAGCAAAAAAAGATATAGTATTTAAGATCAAAACACGACCATAGGAAATAATAAAGGATTTGATAAAAGATTCTCCATTTTCAATGCTTTTCAAATCTAGTTTACTCAATTTTCCCTTTTAGCATAAGCAAAAAAATAGCACATATGAGAGGAAGAGTATAGTATTTATGATCAAAACTTTAAATCAACCATAATATATTCCACCTCAATTAAGCATGCCAAATATATATAAGTTAAAAGAAAAGGATGATCATCACATTTATAATAAAATAATAATCAAGCATGAGTGATGAAATGAAGAAAGCATAACCATTTGGGTAAAATTTATATAAATTTCATCCAATTATGCACGTAGAATCATACAAGAACAATTAGTACGAATTCAATTTATCCACATATTTAAAATTTTAATTTAGAGGATTGAAGGTAGATCTATGGAGAGGAAGAGGAAAAGTGAGAGAGATGAGTGAAAAAATGAGAAAGAAGAAAAGAAAGGAGACGGGGTTAAAAGTCGATAGTCCGATCGACCATTGTGTAGGTCCGGACGACAGGACCGCTAGGTTAAAAAAAGTTAGTTTTTTCAGTCGACCGTGTCCGATCGACGGGACTTCGTCCGACCCTTTTTTTTTTATAAATGATATAACATTCTAATATGATGTTCATGAATTGACATGTAAGAGCATGTTATTTTAATTATTTACTTCAAATTCATTAGTAATGCCTAAACCTCTTCTAAGGAGAGTGAAACGATCGTGTGCAAGATATTTGGTGAAGATGTCGACCAATTGGTTTTCTGTATCAATAAATTCCAGCGTGATGTCGCCCTTTTGAACATGATATCTAAGAAAATGATGTCTAATTTCAATATGCTTAGTTCGAGAGTGCAAAATAGGATTCTTGGACAAGTTGATGGTACTAGTGTTATCGCACATAATAGGAACATGAGTGTAAGATAAGTGATAATCATTAAGAGCTTGTTTCATGCATAGCACTTGTGCACAACAACTTGATGTCGATATATTTTCAACTTCAGCTATAGATAATGCCACGGAATTTTGTTTCTCACTAAACCATGATACAAGTGCGAAATCTAGAAAGTGACATGCCCCACTAGTGCTTTTTCGATCAATTTGACATCCGGCCAAATCGGCATCCGAGTAACCAAGTAGGTCAATGTGAGTTCTTCTAGGGTACCAAAGTCCCAAGGTTCGAGTCCCACTAAGATATCTAAATATTCTTTTCACGAATTTAAGATTGGACTCCTTAGAATTAGATTGAAATTTAGCACGTAAACATATACTAAACATAATATCCAGTCTACTAGCAGTTAAATAAAGAAGGAATCCAATCATACCTCGATATTTTGTGACGTCACCGAGAGTGCCTTGATCATCATTGTCTAGCTTTACCAATGTGCTCATTGGAGTGTTCATAGGCTTTAGGTCATCCATTTCGAACTTCTTTAGCATTTCTGATATGTACTTATTTTGACTTATGAATATTCTATCACATGTTTATTTAATTTGAAGTCCAACGAAAAACTTAAGTTCTTCCATCATACTCATTTCAAATTTCATGCTCATACTTTTTGAAAATTTTCACAAAAACAAATATTAGTTGACCAAAAGTAATGTCATCCACATAAATTTGAACAATAAGCTTGTATTCCGTATGAGTTTTAACAAAAATGTGTAGTATCTGCTTTTCCAATCAAGAATCCATTTGAAAGTAGAAATTTGCTCAATCGTTCATATCAAGCTCTAGGTGCTTGTTTTCGACCGTAAAGAGTTTTTCTAAGTTTAAAAATATGGTTCGGATATTTATGATCTTTAAAATTGGGAGGTTGCTCAACAAAAATTTCTTCTTGAATAAAACCGTTTAGGGAGACACTTTTAACATCTGTTTGATAAAGAGTGAAATTTTTATGATAAGAAAAGTAAGAAGCATGCGAATGGAGTCTAATCTAGCAATCAGTGCAAAGGTTTCCTCGTAATCCATGTCTTCTTCTTGATTGTAACATTGGGTCACCAATCTAGCCTTGTTACGGACAATTATCCCATTTTCATCCCGTTTATTTCTAAAAACCCATTTCGTACCAATTACGGTTTGATTATTTGGTCTAACAACTAAATCTCAAACATAATTTCTTTTCAGATTGATTTAGTTCTTCTTGCATTACTAGTATCCAAAATTCATCAAACTCGGCTTCTTTAAAATTTTTAGGTTCAATTTGCGAAATGAATGCACAACTACCACGATGATTTCTAAGAAAGATTCTAGTGGTGATACATTTAGATGGATTGCCTATTATTAATTCCTTTGGATGAGATGGAACAAACTTTCATTCCTTTGGCAGCGTGGGATCACTTTGAGCCTCGGTTGATTTTTCTTCACTTTCTTGAACGTTGAGCTCCTTTGTTTATTCATTAGGGGCATTCTCTTGTTTTGGTCTTGAATATTCATTTGTTCAAATGGAGCTTCCAAAACTACATCATCAACAATACATTTCTCACGATCAAGTGAGTTAATTTTATCAAATGTGACATGCATGGATTCTTCAACGACTAGAGTTCTTTCGTTAAAAACTCTATAAGTTTTGCTAGTCGATGAATATCCTAGAAAAATACCAATATCGGATTTTGAGTCGAACTTTCCCAATTTTTCTTTTGTATTCAAAACAAAACATTTGCAACTGAAAACTTTAAAGTAACTAATATCGGGAATTCTATTTTTCCAAAACTTGTAAAGAGTTTTAGTTTTCTTACAACTATTCAAAAATCTATTTAAAATGTAGCAAGTGGTATTAATGGCTTCGGCCCAAAAGTATTTTGGTAAATTATTTTCGTTAAGCTTCTAGCTATTTCTTGCAATGTACGATTCTTCATTTCTACTATATCATTTTGTTGAGGAGTTCTAAGAGCCGAGAAATTATGTTTATATCTATGTTCGTTGCAAAAATTATCAAAGGAAACATTATCAAATTTTCCATCATGATCATTTCTAATGGTTGTAATGGTATAACTTTTTTCGTTTTGGACTTCCTTACAAAAATGCTTAAAAACTTTTAAAGCTTCTTCTTTTAGACTCGAAAATATAACCCAAGTAAATCTAGAAAAATCATCAACAATTACAAAAGGCATAATGTTTACCGCTCAAGCTAGCGACTCTAGATGGTCCAAAAAGATCCATGTGGAGAAGTTGTAATGATTTTGTAGTTGAAGTATATGCTTTAGGTTTAAAAGAACTTTTTACTTATTTTTCAAATTGACATGCATCACAAACTCTATCTTTCTCAAATTTTAAGTTTGGTAATCCTTCGACAAAATAATTTTTGGAAATTTTTTAGAGAATGTTCATGCTAACATGACCTAATATCCTATGCCATAACCAAGTATCTTCTTTCAAACTCAAAAGACATTTTTTATAATTTTGATGTAGCATCCTTAATAAGGCATTTGGAAGAATCGAACTTAATGTTGTAACCTTTATCACATAATTGTCTAATGCTAAGCAAATTATGTTTGAGATTATCTACTAATAACATGTTTTCAATTTTAGGAGAGTAATGATTACTAATATCTCCGATTCTGATAATTTATCCTTTCGCATTATCTCTGAATGTCACATGACCTCCATCATTTTCTTTGAAATTTGATAGTAGTGTTCTATCTCCGGTCATGTGTTTTGAGTATCCACTATTCAAGAATCACTTACTCTTCGTCTTCATTGATATCTATAAAACATAGTTTACTTCTTCATCTTTGGTACCCATACAAGTTTCAGTCCTTGGTAGTTAGTTTTAGTGGATTCTCGAATTCACTTGTTCTTTCTTTCAAAGTATAATTTCTTCTTGGTTAAACAATGTGTCCTTCCTTATTGCAAAAGTTATATGTAGCCTTTGAAGAGAAAGTATTTGAAACTTTAACAAATATATTTTTTAAAGATTTTTGTTTCAAAAATACATTTGCAAGCTCGGCATTCCAAGAGTAAGGTTGTTCGAACCAATCTAAATCTTCAATTTTATGTCCTGAGTTGAACCTACGTGTATATTTGATAAGTGATATGACCCTTTCCATTTTGTACCGAGATTGCCTAAGTCAACTTTCTTCATTGCTAGGAAGATTCTTCTCAATACGAGGTCATTGATCCGAAAGAATCTTCTCACCTGTGTATTGTATTACTTGGCCTTTTTTTATATGTGATGAGTTTCTCTTGAGAATAATCATTAGCTTTGTCTAAGAGGTCAATGTTGCTATGTGCTATTCATCACCTTATGATATAGGATACGTCAAGAAGAGAGAATTTTGATTTTTGCAGGCAATTCAACTAGTAGTACGGTATGCCCACAACACATTGTGGAGTTCATTAACCCAAGATCATTTCAAGGCATCAAGCTTCGTCTTTAGAGTATGCTTGACCGTTAGTCTACGGATGGTAGGGGCTTAGAACTGCTTCTGAATTCTATAGTCATCATAGAGCTTTCACATTTTTTAGTTGTCGAACTACCTCCCATTATCCAAGACTAAGGAATGTAGGATCCCAAATCTATTTAGTATTTTCTTCTAATATGAATTTGGTCATATTGGCTTTGGTGAACATAGTCATTAGTTCGGTTTCAAACCATTTAGTGAAGTAATCAATGGCCACTATCATAAACTAGTCTTCAGCTTAACCATTGAACAATAGACCTACAATATCTATGCCCGACTTGGAAAAAGGCCACGGACTACTCATTGTTTCAGTTTTTGAGGGTGCAACCGATATATATTGGAAGCCTCTATCATTTGTCGCACTGTTTGATATAATTCAAGGAATCATTTTTATGGTCAGCTAGTATTATCCTAGCCTAAAGATTATTTGAGCCATTGACAACCCGTTTTCATGGTTTTCACAAATGCTCTCATGACCCTCTTTGAGTAGGTATACGGCCTCGTTTTCCCTAACCCAATGTAGCAAGGGACGGAGTAACCTCTTTAAAATAGGATCACGTTCCTTGCCGTGAATCGAGGTACTTGAAGCTTTAGCTTCTTGGGTGTAGCTGGGTCGGATGGAACTTGGGAGTATTTAGTCTACCAAATAATTCAAGAGATCTTTCATCCATTTGGGGTGTTGGATTATCACCATCACCTATATTTTGGCCTTGATGGATGGCTTTTCAAGTATTCAGTTGGAATCATCCTCAGCAGGTCAAAATCCTTATTATTGTCCAATTTTAACAGAGCGTCAAAGTTGGTATTCTCCACTCGAGGGACTTAAAAGGATATCTGACTTGTTAAAGCTTGACAAGTCTATGATGCAATTCTAATAAGCATGACTGGTAATTATTTCCTTCAATTGCTTCAAGATCCGGACTCAGTTCGTCTCCAAATCAAACACCACAATCAACCAAGGGAACTACAAACCAACACTTTTCCCAAACTCTAACTCAGTTGCTCAAAGATTCTAGACAACAAAGGACTAAAGGTGAAAAGATAACAACCAAACGGGAGCAACCACAAAGGCTAAACAATGAAGAAGAAAGGATGGGTCTCTTACGAGAAGGCACAAAGCCAAGGTTGCACTAAGCAAAAGCAAGAACCTGTTTCTCTTTCTCTCTTCACAAAAAGGACGACTGCTACTAATCTATTCCACACACATAATTGTGATTAGCAACCAAATTAAATAGGTTAAGAATAGGCTAGGCTTTTAGGTCAAAAGAATAGGCCCAATAGAAAAGGAGTAAGTTGACTAATACCTTAAAGCCAACCAAGTCGTTTGGGTTGGTCCATGAGCAACTCTAATTAATTAGACTGCTTCAAATGGCCCAAATGGGTTACGTGATTCGATTGGTTCAATTGTGGTATCGACATTTCACTTCACTCATCGACCGAGACTTATGAAGTATAATCGAACTAAAACCGAATAACATCGTAGCTCGGGATTTATTGGGTATCAAAACCCAAGAAATATCCACCTTGATTCCCAATAAATCTGCAAGGAATCAAAACACACAGTTTATACTCGCACAATCAAGGTAACCAATAAAATTGGTATCACAGACCTTACCTAGTGTTTCGGACCCGAAACACATACCATACCTGCTCTATGTACTTACTAGGGCTAAGGTCAAGAACTCTTAAGTAGAAAACGATACTCACAGCAATCAATCATGAACAAAATAACATGCGACGGAGATATCATATAGGATAACACAGATCTTATCAAACATGTTCACATAGAACAACTGATTAACACCAAGTCAATCAATATGTCAACACATACGCAACAAATGCATAAATGACCTCACGAAGAAGATCTCACCACACGTATCCTATCCCATTCCGTATTGCTCACTCTTCGAGAACACATATCTCACCTCCTCGCCCACCATGATCACTAGACTGATCACTGAAACAAACTCATGTTTAACTGGTAAGTCTCTATAGATCCTAAGTTCTCGGGATAATCCTCTATCATCATATCACTTCTCCAACCTAAGTGGATAATGGGTCTCCACCTAACAAAAAAGATAGAAGCGCCTCACTTGCACTCATCCTAATCAGGGTATCTTACACATAAAGGATTCCAGACATTTGATCATCTCTCCACCATAATCCAAATGCCACACTCCACATCCTACGGTACAAACCACCAAAGTATCCCTAGGCATCTATACTCCACCTTACCAATAGACATACCACACACTGCAAATGAATCACGAACTCACTATGCATGCAAACAATTACACAAAGTAATAAGATCACCCAATTCATGCTAATGTACATATCAAACACATTGAAATGTAACATATAATCATGCAATCGAATTAAGCAATCACATATATGCATAAATGATTACACACAGATGCACATGCAGTAACTATGTTTACACTCAATAAACTTCAATAGGGTCATCACTCGACCCTATAACCAAATTCGTATCACCTCTCATCTTACCATTCTACTTATTCTTTTTGATCTTGAGACAGTCCTTAATGAAGTATCTAGACTTACCACAACTGTAACACCGTCTACCACTAGACTTGTCCTATCTCTTGTTCTTCTTCTTACCACCCTCATCACTCGAGTCACTACTCGAATCTCTACTATCTTGAGTTATACCCAAACTCATTTGCTTAAATTTTATTCTACTCCTTATCATATGCAACTCACCATTTCTCTTATGTTCTTTTTCAGCCTTAATCTCCATTTCCTTACTCTTAAGGGAATCTATAACAATCTCGGGGGTTAATGTGTCCTTACAATACTTAATAGCATTATTGACCTCTCTATATTATTCAGGTATAGAATTAAGCAAAATAATGACCTTATAGGTTTCAAACACCTTCTCATCACAATTAGCGGTATCTTGAACCAACTTGTTAAAAATATCCAAATTGTCATCAAGATCCTTTGAAAGATCTATTTTAAAGCTGAAAAAAATGCTCAAGTAAGTAAAACTTGTTTGGAGTAGATTTGAGCATATATAAATCCTCTAACTTTTGCAAAAGTTCTTTTGTAGAATCGAGTTTTCCAACTTTTCTCAAAACAGTGTCAGACAGGTGTAAAGTAATTGAAGTATATGCAAGCTCATTAGCCTCTTCTTTTTGTTCTTTTGAAAAATCAGCGGGAAAATTGTCATCAATGGCTTTTGAAACCTTTTGTTGAACCAAAATACCTCTCATTTTTTGTTGTCAAATAGAAAAATCACCTTTTCCATTGAAAATTCCCAAATCAAAATTGTGCGTTGTCATTTTCAAAGCAAGAAACACAAAGTTACAATTATGCCACACAAAGTAGTCTTAGGTTCGCAAATATACACTGTTTTAGATTCCTAGAGTTTCGTAAGATTCACGATCTTAGATCAAGAGAATTTTCAAACGGGTAAAATCTAGGTATTCTAGCAACTTATCAATGCAATAAGAGACATGTCAACAAAATAGTTTCACACAGATATATCAGAAACGATAATATGCTGTAATCAAAAGAGCAAATTTCAATCACGTAGCAACGAAGAGCAAGTAATTCCTAATTTCTAGCACAAGCAATGGTTACCTCTTCACGGTAACCCCAATCCTAATGTCACCCCACACGATGACGCGCTAGTGCTGAATTTTAAACGGGATAAGCCTATTTACCAGAGCGGACATATCTAAATCTTTAAATTACAAGAGAAGCGAACTTATCACTTTAGGGCCACCACTCTTCGCCCTAAAGTCTCCAACAACTGTGACATCGACAATTGAATTACGAATGCAAGAGCAAAATCGTCCAATTTTCTCTGTGAAGCCTGAAACACTAAACCAAAAATATCAATACGTTCAGAAAGTAAAAAATAACAAACTGCCTGAAGAGACCGTGTCTGGAATCCCCCGCACGCGCCTTGTAGGAGCTGCCGCCGTCGACGACCGTCACCACCACGCACTGGTGACCCAGAAACTCCTCAACCTACATGTTCCACCAATGGTCACCGTTTTCCCAAATTCTTTTTGGTTTGGCCGGAAATCAAGTTTGAAGTTCCAGTTTTTGTACAAAAACAGGACATATTTTCTTTCTTGTTTTTTGCTCGATTTCTGAACAGTTTTTGGCCGAAAAAATCACCACCTAAAGCTCTGATACCATATGTTAATTATTTCCTTCGATTTCTCCAAGACTCAAGCTCAATTAATCTCCGAATCAAACACCACAATCACCCAAGGGAACCACAAACCGACACTTTCCCCAAACTCTAACTCGGTTGCTCAATGATTCTAGCCCACAAAGGACTAAGGGTGGAAAGATAACAACCAAAAGGGAACAACCACAAAGGCTAAACAATGAAGAAGAAAGGATGGGTCTCTTAAGAGAAGGTACAAAGCCAAGGTTGCTCTAAGCAAAAGCAAGAACTTGTTTCTCTTTCTCTCTTCACAAAAAGGACGGTTACTACTAATCTTTTCCACACACATAATTGTGATTAGGAACCAAAATAAATAGTTAAGAATAGGTTAGACTTTTAGGTCAAAAGAATAGGCCCAATAAAAAAGGAGTAAGTGGACTAATACCTTAAAGCCAACCAAGTCATTTGGGTTGGGCCATAGCAACTCTAAATAATTAGACTACTTCAAATGGCCCAAGTGGGTTACGTGATTCGATTGTGGTGTCGACATTTCACTTCACTTATCGGCTGAGACCTATGAAATATAATCGAACTAAAACCAAATAACATCATGATCTGTGATTTATTGGGTATCAAAACCTAAAAGTTTCAATCACTGCCTTCTTATTTTCTTCCTCTCACTAATTACTAATGTTTCTAATTACAAATGATTATCATTAATCTTTGTGCTAAAGCATCATTATTCTCAATTCCCTTTCTTCCTTTTGTTGGTTTAAGTCTAACGGGACTAACTGCTACACGCAAATACTAATTAACAAACATTGAGTAAGTTTAAATTTGAGGTTGTTTGCACAATGGCTTTTCCCCATCAACACTACTCTTGCTCCATATTACAAATTATGTACATAGTAGATAGTTTGCACGAATAAAACGTAAATAGAACTCCACATCATTGCGTATAAAGTCATGATTAACTCCAATTTTCAAAATTTTGTTGAGATTTGTGCTTATGTGGCGTCAACCAATTCATTGTGCACGTGTGAGATTATTGCACTGAAGTTTAGGTTCACTATGTCAGATTTCGTACTAACATTACTGTCCTTATCCGAGGCTTAGTCTGATGCCTTTGAACCTTTTGGTGCCTGATGTCTTAAATCGTGTTTTTAGCCAAGTGTTACAGTTCTGCATACTTGGTTGTTAAATGATGCTTCGACAATCGAGGCATCTTTCGCTTCAGCTAAGCCTCGAGGGTTGAGGTGCAAATAATAAGAGACATACGGACACGCGATATGACTCTTTTGTGGTTGATGTGAAACCTCGATGGACAATTATTTCAAGACGTAACACGTAACGTTAAGAGAAAAGATTACCATTTGTATAATTAGAAACACAATAATGTTGAGTTGTCTAATTCCATGTAACTGAGTATACTTTTAGACAATTAGTCGCTTAGCACAGAACATGCTTAAAATTATATATTTCCATAATCCTTTTCAATGATTAAAGAGTAGTCATCATTTGAATGCTAATTTCAGTTTATTGTTCCTTTTTCTAGCATTTTGCATTTACTATGGTTGTTCATTGTCCACTAAGTTTAAAAGTAAGATATTTTTTTTCTTATAGGAAAAAAGAAAGGTTACATTTTATTTAATAAGTAACTTGCTTATTAACTTAAACGTTAAGAAAAATGAATTTAAAATTTACTTATTTACTTATAAAAGTATTTTTAAACTTGAGTTGGGAATCTTGAAAATAAGTACTTTTCAGCATGCCAGAAACGACTTGCTTGGCATGTTTTAAGAAATTAGCATCTCATATGTACACGCAAGTAACAATTATTAAGAGTAACGTGTTAAAGTAGGCAACATGAGAATGATTATTCAATTACCAATAAATCGAGAGGAGTAAGACATCATCCTATGACTTAGATAAAGGGCATAAAATGGCCAATCAAGGATCTGAATCTGAAGTTCGAACCAACCTAGTGTTATGCGTGTGTGTGTGTTACAATTAATTAATGATTTACATAATGGATTAAAAAATGCACTACGGGTCACCTATCCAACATTTTGAGTGGATTTGCATTCGAGTTACTCATCACCCATCTTAAAAATAAAAAAATAAATTAAAGCATATAACTGTCCATTATTTTTAACATCTATGTCATCATGTTAGTGGACAAACTGACCACGTTTGCAAGAAAATCGAAGTTGGATGACGATAAATGAAATGTACAAGAAAATGGAAGTTAGGTGACCTGATTGCATCAAATTAAAAATACGTGACCTATATGTAATTCCACTCAAAGTTGGATTACCCTTTAACCCTTTTTTGATAATCTCTTTGGCTCAAAATATGCTTAAAAATTCTTCATGTTCCATAGCAATGATTCAAGATATAGTCATCATTTGAATGTCATGTTTACTTTATTTTTCTTTTATCCAACGTCTTGCACTTTCTGCGCGGTGAGTTAAGAAATCTTGAATATTACTTTTTCAGCATGTCGTGACACTGCTTTCTTAGCACGTTTTTTTTCAATCATTGATGGAATGTTTTAACTATTTAATATTTATAGGATATAAATTATTATTAAAGAACAAAACTCCACTAGACAAGGCGAAATTTGTGCAAGGATCGACCGATGAGAATGAAATCCGATATATCAGTTTAAATCTAAATCAGAAATCACAATAAATAAATAAATTAAATTAATAAATAAAAAGTTGTAGCAACATCGAGGATTGATCACTTCAAACCTTGTACCGACCTAGAACATCTCTTGTCTGAGGATCAAGTCGACACACTTAGGGTCCAATCGACCTTATACCCCCACACAACAATGCAAGACCACAACTTGTAACACGAAACAAATTGAGTTAAACTACTTTGCCAGAAATTATTGTCCACCTATTTGACAAATACAGTTTTGACACTAGAAAATTGGATGCAAAAATTGAATGTCTTTTAAATAGTTCAATTATAGAATGTAATATGACATTTTGTCAAGAAAGATGATAATTTTTTTTGGCAATGTAGCAAGATTCAAACAAATTAAGGTCCGTTTGATAGGTAAAGGTAAAATAAATTTCAATTCCATGTTAGTTGGAAAATAAAAACTCACCAAACTTATAGGAATTCGTTTTCTATGAAAACAAAGAACATGCAGCTTAAAGTAGTTGTACCTTAAAATTCGATTTCTATTTCCACGTTGCAATCAAACGGTCAAAGTGGAATTCGTTTTCATTGGATGTGACATTTTCCATGAAAAATGTAGCAAACAAACATGGCGTTAGAGTTTTCATACTGATAGCTCCAGTTTGGTAGATTGGTTTTCAGCCCAATTTAGATCATTACATGTCTTGGGTATTGCCACAAGATGCCAAAACTACGACTCAAACAATACCTATTCCGTTAAGGGATAAAACCCACATCGTATCAGGATGAAATTTTGGGACTTTTAAGATGGAACCACAAATTTTAATATGGTATCAAAGCCAATTAAGTTCAAATGAACAAATTCGATCAGATTAAAATTCAAAAAATAAGCATACAAGTTTCAAGATTGATTTGCTCAAATGAGCTACCATCTTATCAGGATACGTTAAGGGATAAAACTCACATCGAATAAAGATGGAAATATAAACCAATTTATAAGATTCGAACTACTCCTCGTAATAAAGTTGTATCATTCAAGATGGACCCAAAACTTACTACATTCAGTATATATCACTTCATTGATTCTTTGCACAAAAGAAGGTCCAGAATTTAAAGTAAAATTCGAGATGGAATTCTCAACAATTTTATTTTTTGGGATATTGGTCTCATCTGTGTGCACAGTGAAAGGTGCTCAGAAGATGACAGATTTACCAACCTGCAACTACCCTGCAATATATAACTTCGGTGATTCGAATTCAGACACAGGAGGAATAGCAGCAGCATTTTATCCGATGGCAGCACCCTGCGGTGAGACGTACTTCCATAGGCCAGCCGGAAGGGGTTCCGATGGGCGCCTGATCATTGACTTCATTGGTAAGAGATATAATTCATGATCCATTTCCCAGAAAACCTTTCTGTTCATGTTTAGTACCTAGCTTCGAACAACACCACAATTTATTTAATAATTCCAGTACTATCTAATTTTCCATACTAAAAACGTCATTCAAGTAGTATCATTCTTTTATGGATTTGTTTGTAGATGTAAATCCATCGTGAGGCTGTTTGTGACGTGCAATTTTTCTATTTCTTGTAGCCGATTATTTGGGGCTGCCATATTTGAGCTCCTACTTGGATTCAATAGGAACTAGTTACCAGCATGGCGCAAATTTTGCAACTGGAGGAGCAACCATTTTGAGGCCGAATAAATCATGGTTTGAAAATGGCGAGAGCCCTTTCCCTCTTGAAATCCAAGTTGAGCATTTTTCTCAGTTTAAAGAAAGAACAGCTTATTTCTACAATCAAGGTCATCTCACAACCCACCCACCCCTCTTCCCTTATTGTAATTAATATGAGGTAAGGCTAGAATGCCCCTCCATTTTTCTATCATCTTCAATATATATTCGATGTAAAATCAGAACCATGCTACAAGTACGAATAACTTTCACGGGTTTTTTCACAAATAAACACGTGACAAGGTTTCATTGGTTATTGCCAAAAGAAAAACGAAAAAGCACCATACAGGGACTGCCAACTAGCACCTGTATAGTGCCTGTGAATTGTTAGTAGAATCAAGGCCTAACCCAACTCATCTCTTAAGAGTGAGACCTAAACACCTCTATTTTCTTAGTACTGTAACTTTTGTTTAAATAAAAAGATTATGCTAGACAGCTGTCGACACACAAACACACAATTTTTCTTCTTTAGTTTTGTCAAGTCTCATGGAGTAGAACTACAAAAAAACGATCTTACTTGACATGATTGTATGTTTGTGAATTCAGACAAGGGTGGTAGTAGCAGACTCCCAAGACCTGAGGACTTCTCCAAGGCTCTTTTCACCCTTGATATAGGGCAAAATGACATTGCTGCTGCTACTAGGAGTAAGAGTATTGAATTTCAGCAAGTCACTGTACCCAACATAATCAGCCAGTTTACAGCACAAGTCCGTGTAAGCTCTTGTGTCAATCACTTCCATTTATTTTTTGGGTTTATGAGGATATCGGGTATCCTACGCGTATTACGTTATTGTTCCTACATATTGAGAAGGAAAAAAAAAAAAGAAAAAGAAAAAAAAAGATATATTTGGGGCCAATTCGTGTGTGAAAAAGAGTGGTAAGAAAAATTTTGTATCATCCTCTCTCCATTACACGTAAAATCTACTATCGAGTGAAAGTATTTCTCACATTGAGGACGAATCACTATAAACCAATGTGTTTTGTACAATTTCTAATGGCTTTATAATTATTACTTGAAAGTTTGGATTAAGGCTTAATCTTTAACAGATTGGTAACGGTGCTAATAAAATTTCGATGATATATATGACAGGATCTGTACATTAAAGGAGCAAGGACATTTTGGATACACAACACAGGTCCTATAGGATGTTTGCCGGTAAGCACGATTAAAGTCCAAGATCCTCCTCCGGGGTATCTTGACAAACATGGTTGTATCGAAAGCCAGAATGATATGGCTCGGTATTTCAATAAACAACTCAAGGTCGAAATTGTGAAGCTAAGGTCAGAGCTTTCTGCAGCTGCGATAATATACGTGGACATGTACAGTGCTAAGTATGAACTAATAAGCAATGCCAAAAATGAAGGTAATTATTTTCAGCATGCAACTAAAGTATAATTTTTTTTCTCCTTTTTGAATTGTGAGTACCTTCTATTCAGATCACGAACTCGTTTTAAAAATGAGTTTCTGTATACGGGCCCCTCGTACAGTCAAGACAATTTCGATGGCTACTTCCAATATAAGATTAGTTTTGTAGAAAAGAAAATTAGCCATGTTTGACTCCCTTCAAAACAAAACAATTTGTTTCGCATACTCATTTTTAATAATAGATTTACACAATAGAATATTTCGCACGTAAATCCATAAATCTTCTTACTTTTAACCACACATTCTCCAAAAAATCATCATTCATAATATCATTTTTATGCAATAATAACCATCAGACGAGCTAAACATGGCCTTAGTTTTTACCTTACCATTTCAAAAATCAAATTTTAACTATCCTTTTAGCATGTTTTCTCAAGCCATAATCACACTTCACCACCGCTGCCAGCCACCACCATTGCCACCTCCCAATCTATGGTATAGATGTTTAGAATACACCAATCCCATTACCACTACCCACCATCCCCATCCCTATCGTGAGTGCACGTCATAAATGGTTGCTATGGCAAACAGGCTCCAATTCGACCCGATTTCAATGTGATTGTGGTACTATTCGAGAAGGCTGCTCGCACCCATTTCTTCTCTTATCTTTTCGCCTGTTTATTCGATAATTCTCTCTATTGGATTTTGAGGTGGAGGTGGTGGGTAGTGGTAAGGTGTGGAATGGCAATTTTGGTCTTCTCGCATGTTTGACTATGGAGGTGAATTTAGTGGTGATGAATTTTGAGGTGTGTTGGAAGGTAGTGGCGATGGTGACAATAGCTTGATGGAGGTGGTGGTGGTGGTGAGGTGGCGACGACGATTTGAGCCTTCTCGTCGTTTGACTGTGGAGGTTGTAGTGGACTTTGAGGTGTGTTTGAAGGTGGTGATGATCATCACTAACAATGGTTTTACTATGGATCTCGTAGTGGTGGTGGTGAGGTTGCGACAGCGATTTGGGTGGTGGAATGAGGTGATGGAGGTGGGTTGGGTAGTGATAGGGGTTTGTTGAAGAGTTGTGATAGGGGAGGTGGTGGGGGTAGGGGTGGTGACATCAATGTTTAAGTGATGCTACTAGGGTGAAGAATCGTTGATCCTAATTATTTGAGTAATTGTAACCATAAAATGATTAATTGGTGACCAATAAATAATGTGACTTAAAAAAATATGTAATTTGCGATTAAATTTGTAATTATAACATACAATTTGTGTCTATGACTATGACTTTGTGAAATTTGTGACTAATCCGTGACTATAATCATAAATTATGTTATTGTAATTTTGACTTGTTTAATTAATTAACAAGTCATAAAATTATTATCAGAGGAACACAAATGTAACCACCAGATTTTTTGAAACTTCACGAGTTTCTTATTTTTAAAAGTGGATCTTCATATGTATTTTTCCCTTTTTAGAATCACTCTATTGATAATGGACCATCGTAGACCCCGAGTTATCAAGGGTTAGACTGTAACAACCACTTTTAAGTTATAAATTGCTATTGAAAACGCCTAACTTCAAGAGTACACCGAACATGCTTCTCTCACAAGTCAATTTTTCGATCTATTGGCTATCATACGGTTATACTTTATATACCAGAGTTAAAAAAATATCCTGGTACGCAAAGTTCGCCAGCCTTCTGTGAAAACTCAGCACGTTGAATCTTTATACAGTCTTTATTTAAGCAATCATTTATATTTGGAACTTCCTGCAGCTCTCCTATCTATATCTACAAAATTTGTGGCTATATCATCATTTAACTACCGCATTTAATTTTCTTGTTTCGAGTCGCCAGATGCACATATTCCTCCAGGCACAATCACCAAGTAGGGTCATTTCGCATCAGATACTTCTGATAATATGGTAATACATTGTAGGGATTAAGAGTAGCAATTAATCAGGCCCAAGCCCACACCACCCGGCCCAAGTGAGGTTCTAACCCAAAACCAATTGGTAATAGGTGGAATAGCTTACTTGGGTTATATGGTAGATTTCTTTTCTTCTCCCAACCGATGTGGGACTTTTTGTTTGCTCCCAACAATCCTCCCATCAAACGAAGGACCACATCATTGTGTCATTTCCTCAAATGATAATCCATCCGCCAATCATCTTGTACCGCCGTTATTACCGTCTCCATTGACCAAACGGGACTCGCCGCCTAACCACCAATGTCAGGAAGACTTTCGACACAAGACACCTCAAACTCGAATGATTTTTAGCCCGATTGCCACCACACTTTCTACTGTGTTTCTCCGACCCTGGGCTCTGATACTAGTTGTAGGGATTAAGAGGAGCAATTAATCAAGCCCACACCACCCGGCTCAAGCGAGGTTCTAACCCAAAACCAATTGGTAATGGGTGGAGTAGCTCACTTGGGTTATATGGTGGATTTCTTTTCTTCTCCCAACCAATGTGGGACTTCTTGTTAGACATGAGAAATATGATGGGTTTATAAGTGTAGGACAATATCTCCATTGGTATGAAGCCTTTTGGGGTAAAACTCAAAAGCAAATCCATGAGGGTTTAGGCCCAAAGTGGACAATATCATACCAATGTGGAGATATGTGGTGTCCGAAACCTAACAAGTTGTATCAGAGCATCAGGTGGTTCAGAGTGTTGGAGCAACAGAAAAATATGTCGTTGAAATATGACGTTGAGAAATTTGACGGGAGAATCAATTTTGGCTTGTTGCAAGTACAGGTCAGGGATTTATTGATTCAAGCTGTACTACACAAGACTTTGAAAGAAAAACCAACCCAGAGTTCTGACAAGAAATATGAACCTAGTATGAGCGATGATAAATGGGAGGAATTGGATTTGAAGGCTGCAAGCACGATACGTCTCTGTCTGGCTAAAAATGTTCTTGCAAATATTCATGGAATATCTGCTGCAAATGAACTGTGGGAAAAGCTAGAAGAACTATATCAAACGAAGAGCATCTCAAATTGATTGTACCTGAAGGAGCAATTTCATTTATTGCGCATGGAGATAGGTACGAAAATCTCAGAACATCTGAGTGCTCTCAATGGGATTGTTTCATAACTGGAGGCTATTGAAGTGAAGATAGATGATGAGGATAAGGCATTATGTCTCATCTGGTCTCTTCCGTCTACTTATGAACACATCAAGCCATCTTGATGTATGAGAAGGAAACTGTGAGTTTCCCAGAAGTGACAAGCAAATTAATCTCAAAAGAAAGGAGATTAGGTGGTCAGAATATTCCTTCTGACAATACAACGCTTGTGACTGAAAGGGGGAAGAGAGGCAACTCCATGAAGAAGAAAGTAACTTGTTGGAATTATGGTCAGACTGGTCATGTGAAGAGGAATTGTCCAAAAGGTAGAGCAGGGTCGGCTAACTGCTTGAGATCGGACAATGCGTCTCTCCTGGCGGAGGAGGACACACTTGATGCGCTGTAAAGTAAGATGGGAACGTCCTCGTGGCATGTCGCCAGTTGCCATGATAGAGGATGTGTTCTTATTGGCGCGAATCAGCATATCTGCACATAGCATTGCCTGACATTTGATGCAAGGTGTGTAGGTATGTGGTGGTGTTGTAGTGTCGATGGCTGATGAGCTCTCTGGGAAAGTTAGTGGGAGAGTTGCACCATAACTATCAGCATGGTTGTTTCGACATGTAGCCAATGAAATGCTCGGAGGTTATTCTGAGTGGTTATACTCATATGGTGGAGTATGGGATCGTCAAAGTGTGTCAAAAGCTTACCTGGTTTTTCCAAAATATTGTGATTCAAAGTTGTAGAAGAGATGACAAGATCTTGACTCGTTTTCGGTAAAGTGGAGATTGTTAGGTAATTGTCTTAAAAGTCAATAGTTGGAAGACTTCTATTGCAAATAATAAAAGATATTTATTATATAGAAGACTTCTATTGAAGTTGAGTGTAGAATCCTGTTAGAATTTGGCCTCCATTTATAATCGATTTTGGAGTCATTATTTAAGGTTTAATTAAACTCTTCTACTTGGTTATTTGATCCTATAAATAATGGAAGTATTCCATTATTCTTGGTGTGTGACCTGTGAGAGAAAAATTCTATATGATTGTAACAATTTTTCATATAGTGGAAAAGTTTTGACGGTCCGTTTAATTGTGCGTTATATTATTTATATTTTCTTTGTTTGCTAATATTGTTTTGAACAACAAAAGATCCTGCGGGTAATAGAAATAGAGGAAATTGGTGTAAATTTCCCAACAATACATCATATTTAATTCTAACGAGGTTTCTCTTTTTACAGGATTTGAGGACCCTTCGAAAATCTGCTGTGGTTATCATGGATTTGAGTATGATATTTTCTGCGGGTCTAAAGGACACTTAAATGGGAGTGAAGTTTTTGCTGGTTCTTGTGCAAACCCTTCTACTGTCATTAGCTGGGATGGAGTTCACTATACTGAAGCTGCAAATCATTGGATTTTTAAACGCATAAGCAACGGCTCACTATCCGATCCATCAATCAATGTCTCACAAGCATGTCATACGGAAATGGGATACCTTTGAATCGGTTTATTCTCACATAACTAAAAACACTAAACAAGAAGGTTTAAAGATGAAGATTTACCATGTGCCATGTAAGATATTAAAATACTATTAAGCATTACTAAAAGTTATAATCACCTCCATCCATTAGAGAAGGAGAAAGTACAAACAGGTGAGAGATCCCACTAAAATAGAAAGTGTAATAAGAAGTTCTATTTAAGTTCATTTTCTCATAGACTACCGTACTATGTTCTTTAGTTAGCTCATCTAAGTTGACAAGTTGATTGCATTCCTCAACATATTCGTTTACCTTTTAACATTTTACTATCATGTCTAGTCTTACATACCGTGATTTATTCACATGTATGACTTGAGATATTAACACGCAACAAGGATAAGCATTTATGGCTCCTCAAAGAAACTTGCACACGACTTAATTTATTCGATAGTTTGTATATGGGTATAAGTCGACACAAGGCAATAAACTTATACCACTCGACACTAGTTAAAATCATACCACATCAATTATTAGTGATCGTGATTTGAAATCAATACATTTGATACCGGTAGTGAAACTTTAAATATATATACAACCTATAAATAACATAACTGATTAACTTCATTGTCGGTGCCCTTCGGGAAGAGCAACAACCCTGTGAAAGGGAACTAACCTTTGAGGCAAAGATCCATCCTCCTCATGATCATCATCAAATTCCAAAACGTAGCTGCCAAGGTCAAATAATCATACACTTGAAAAAAAAGTTATGTTGCAAAGCTTAAATTGGATAACCAACAAATTTTAACGAAGAAACTTAAATTCAACTACTTGAGATTTTATAGAACTTTTTATACTTCGATCTATTTCATGATATAAGAAATTAGCATATAAAATACCGTTAAAATAGAGGTAAAGATACTTGCTCATCAGTCTTCCTCTAAAAATCCGTAGTATAGCACATCGCGTTGCATGCATAAGCAAACAACAATTAGATTTATTTCGATTTCTTAAGTTACAATACAAGAAAAGTGTGCATTGTTACCTTACGAGGTTGGACTACAGTTGCTTTATAAAGTGCCGCGGTTCCTGGATAAACTGCCAAAACATGTCTTCCAGGAGGAAAATCTTGAATACTTGAGGGATCAGTCCGCTTAGGAAATGGTCTAATACGTGACAGAGGCAGCTTGTACTTTCTGAAAGTAAAAATATATGGAAAATACAAAAGATGATTTAATTGCAAACACTTGCTTCATCAATTAAGCATATATAACCACAATGATACTCATAGCCTTCATGCTAAGAAATCGACCATGAAATAGAATGTCTGGCGATCCATCCACAGAGTCAACAAGTAATAATCTTACCACTCAAAACGACTTCAGACCACACTTTATACAAGGAAGCAACAACAAAAATGACCCCCATCTTTGGCACTAGTGAAAAATAAATTAGATGTCAAATTCAGACGAAAATTTGACAGGTAATATATTTCTTTTCCATTTCCTTAGTCGTTTTAAATATTTTACAACTTTAGGACTGAAAGAATTAAAGTAGTTAGTGTTGACACACTAAAATGCAGCCCAAAATCGAAGGGAAGTCCAATTGAGAAATCCAAGATAAAGACCCAACAGAAGCCAATTAAAAGGCCCAAGAAGAAAAGCCCAAGTTGGAGGCCTATGGAAAAACCTGAATATTGGAAGCCCAAGAACAAAGGAATACCATCGCCCAAGGTTGTAGGACGCCCAGAGGCCGAACGAGGGTAGTACGGCACAATCGCTCAGGACGACAGCCTCATTGTCGCCCAGAACCCCAAGTCGCCCAGAATCAGACAAGTCTAAAGGATATAGTTTGGAAGCGGTTGGCAAGTAAACCCGGCACGATCCCACGATCCAAGAAGCAGCAAAGGTAGTGGCAACGGTTACTAAGCAACTACTCCCCAAACAAGCGGTTCCTCACTAAAAGAGTGGACGGTTACGAAGGATATGGAACAAATCTGAGCAGTTTCGATAACCAAAGGATGCTCAAGAAGTATAAAAGGAAGTAACGTCATAGAAGGAAAAGGACCGAATCAAAAACTCTCTACAAGAGATCATATAATTTTTATTCCTTAGTTTAAACTTAATCCTTTTTCAGTACTCGTGTGCTTGCGCCCCTTGGAGGCGTTTTGTCTACTTCCCAATTGTAATCCTTCACTGGCATACGCACCTCTTTTTGGGACTTTGTCTCAAGATGTTTGTTCCTTACACAATCGTCTGACCCCTCTCTCTCTCGTAATTGTTGGCGGGTTGCAAAAACGCGCGAAAACAATTTGGCACGCCCAGTGGGACCGTTGGTGTTTGGTAAGTGAAGATACAAAAAGAGAGAAGATATCATGCCTCATAAAAATTCCGATAAGGAACCAGCAAGTCAAGGAGTAGTCCAATCTGTGGTTGAGCGATACGAGGAGCAACACTCTCCACAGACAGATGGACAAAGTCCAATCAGTCACAGCCGTTACGAGCCAATGACAGAATTGAGCCCTCGCACAATGCGTGCATTGCTGGGAGAACTCACGCATGATGTCGTTGAACAGGTAAATCTACGTAGCATTCATAATATGGAGAAGTTTACCCAGAACGAGAATAGGCATTTTGATAATATGGCTAAACAACTAAATACGTTGAATGAAATCATGAATAAGTTGGTAGGCCAAATATGTCAACCTGTTATGCCTATAGATAATCACTTCCAATCTAGGACTGTCTGGGGCATACTTCGCCATACAATTCTCTTGGTGTAAACTCCGGCCCAAATTTGGAGCCACCTTTCGGCCCTTCTACTTCAAACCCAGGGGGGAATGGAACCATGAACGTGAATAATGGTAACACTACGTCCAACCTGGGGGGTAGTACCACCATGAGAGACAATGTCCCAAATAATGGACATAATGGGTTGCGCACGAATGACGGTTTAAACACTCAGTTTACCGGTCATAACAACCTGAATAATGGCACTTTCATGGCCAATCAAGGGCAGACCACTAGACCTCCCATGAATCAACCAGTAAATCAGCCAATGGGAAACCCATATGACCCTAACGCCGTGCTAAGAAACCAAATTATGGAAATAGTGCAAGATCAAATAGCAATTGGGGTACGTCCGGTGATTAGGCCAATTTACACCAAGCCATATCCTGATTGGATAGATCAGGCATATCCATGGCCTAGAGGGTACAAAGTACCGGAGTTCTCACTATTCACTGGCCTAGGAGAAGTATCTACACTAGAATATGTAGGGAGATTCACGTTGCAAAGTGGTGAGGTGAATGATTACCATAAGTTGAGGTTGTTCCCAAGTTCCTTAACAGGGGTAGCTTTTTCTTGGTTCATTAATTTGCCAGCAAACTCCATCCAAACTTGGCAGGAAATGGAGCAGTTATTCCATGCTCAATTTTATAAAACTGAGTCTGAAGTTACACTGGCTGATTTGGCGAATTTACGTCAATTGCCTAACGAATGGGCAGAAAATTTCCTACAAAGGTTCAAAACGGCCAGAAGTAAATGCTTCGTGCCGTTACCAGAAAAGGAATTTGTCAAAATCGCACAAAGTTGTTTAAGCTTTGATCTAAAGAAGAAATTCCAGGATAGAGAATTCCCAGATTTATTCAAACTTAGCGTGAATGTCGTTAGATATGAGCGACTGGTAAGAGAGGAAGAACAAATGAAAAATTCCAGTAAAGGGACTTATTATAAAGACCCGAATTTCAATATTCATACTATCGATGATGGTTATTATGACCAGACCGAAATATGCTTGGCTGAATTAGTAAAAGGAGAAGCATATACTTGTCCTATGTTAGTTAAGCCAAAAATAGTAGGCAAAGATGAACCTGCAAAAGGTGAAAACAGAAAAATGCGAACGTTCTCGTTCGACATAGCCAAAGCTGATCTTATATTCGATAAATTATATAAAGATAAGCAGATAAGGTTGAGCGACAAACACAAATTGCCAGACCCTGAACAAATTAAGGGTAAAAAGTACTGTAAATGGCATAATGCATGGTCACATGCGACTAATTATTGTATGGTTTTTCGCCATGTGTTGCAGGATGCTATCGAATCAGGACGAATTACGTTCGAGGAAAAGAAGAAGATGGCGGTGGATGAAGACCCGTTCCCACGGCCACTAGCAATGAATATGATAACGACTGGCTTGAAAAACAAATTGCCAAGGTTTAAACTGGTGATTGATGACGAAGAAGAAGAATCCAAGCCGCTTCCCAGCGTTTTTGAACGCATCAAAGGGAAGGAACCCAAACAGGGCGAAGATGTTCTGTGCGACAGGTGTAAGCACGAGTTGAAGGCGAATACAGGGTCATCAATGACACGACCATTCCATCATCGGCCTGATTTCGTATCAGTCGCTCAGCCTGTCGGGGGCGAAGGGTGCCGTTGTACGGAGGATTACATAGAGAAAGGGGGTTTGGGTCGGCCGGTCAAAGAAGAACATTTAGGCCGCAGCCTCGCCAGCCCAATATATGGCATTCGTTCCAGAACAATGCAGGAAGGGTAGTGCCGTTCAATGAAATGACCAGAACCCAACAAAGGCGTTACCAGCGAAATTACGGGCGGATGATGAGGCAACAGCAAGGAGAATCACACCCTAGTGCGCCCAAAACGCTCAGAATAGCCAACGAAAATGTTTTTGAAGATAGCGAAGAAACAGGCACTGGTGAATCAATGGGAGAGTTGCCGGAAAGCTCGTCTGGTAGATCGAAGTTTGAGCGAGACAAGAAAGATGAAGATGATCCTGACCAACCTCTAACTATCCAGTTTGGCACATTACCTCCTGTCCTGGCTAACAACTACTTGTTGGCCGATGAGTTCAAAAGCAAAGACAAAGAGGATAATGAGGAAGACGCCTGCGTGCTAGTCTGCGATGAAGGCCAAAGTTCCAGAGAAATGTGTGATGATGGCGAGGACGATGGTATGACAGATGTTGAAGAAGAGATTGATTTAGAAGCAGAGAAACGGAAAAGGGGAGTGTCGCGCAACACCCTGTTGAAACAATTGCACCAGGAAGGAGTCCGCGAAGTGGATCTATTGGGAGAACCATCTGGTCGACCGTTTGATTTCTATGTGCTGTATGGGACGCCAAAAAAGAAAAAGAGGGTACCTCGCTCTGAAAAATATGGATCACCCCCTAGAATAATGCCTCCTCCTACAAATTGGGTAACTGAGGAAGAAATATTGGAAAAAGAGAAGGAAGGGACCCAAGGAAAGAAAGCTCAGTCCGATGTGCTGCACGTTGATCTATCACCAAGAGATAGCCCGCCAGAAAATAGGCAGGAAGTAGAAATAGACGCTGCTGAAAAAGTCATCTTCAACAAACCAGCGATGAGGTTAACCAAACACTTAAGGCCACTGTACGTCAAAGCCTTGGTTAATGGTGTACCAATAGTAAAAGTACTTATTGATAATGGAGCGGCTATAAACACCATTCCAGCCAGGATGATGAGGAAATTTGCTAAGACAGAAAGCGACATGATCCCAACAGAAGTCATTCTTACAAGTTTTAATGGTGGGGCAACTTCAGCAAAAGGAGTTATGCCACTGGACATAACTGTAGGGACAACCACTAGGACTACTGTTTTCTTCGTGATAGACGGTCCTACCAGCTACAACGTGCTACTAGGAAGAGACTGGATCCATGGCAGTCGATGTATATCCTCATCACTCCATCAATGCTTAGTTTTCTGGAACGACAAAGGGGAAGCAGAGGTGGTACAGGCAGATCATAGGCCCTTTGTGGCGGAAGCGAATTCAGTGGAGAGGTTCATGTATGAAGGGAATTATGGGCCTGTCAGAGTAGTTCAAGATGGGGAAGAAACTCAAATTACTGCCCGAAGCGAAGAGCCTTTCTCAATAGATTCGCTCACTGAAATGTTTAATCAAATGAGGCCAAACATAGTGGCCTTGGAAGAGCCAGTAATTGGCAAAAAAAGAAGCCAAACAACCTTAAATGAATGTTCGACAAGAAAAACAAAAGGCCGAAGTTCAGGCCTTCAAAGCCAAGTTGATGGCTTTCAATAAAGAGTGTGAATGTATGAAGAAAGAAGAAGCGGCGTTAAAGATGCTGAAGGACAAATTGATGGTGTCCGAAATGGAGCAGAGCTTGGATTGGGAAGTTCATAAAGTGGATTGCCTGGAAGAGCAAAACTCTCTGAGCGACGTGGATGATGAAGCGACGAAAATCCCTAAGTCAGGATATGCGCAAGCTCAAGACCCCTTGGTCAAGGTTAACATTGGTGAGGAAGGAGAGGATCGCCCAACGTTCGTTAGCCAAATGCTGCCTCACGAGGTTAGTAACAGATTAATTGCTTTATTGAAAGAATATAAAGACTGTTTTGCTTGGGAATACGAACATATGCCTAGTTTGGATAAAAACTTAGTAGAACATAGGTTGCCGACTAAACCAAATTTTAAGCCTCATAAGCAACCCCCTAGGCGCTTCGCCCCCAATGTATTGCCAGAGATCAAAAAAGAAATAGAGCGATTGCTAAAAGCAGGTTTTATTAGAACGACCAGATATGTGGAGTGGTTATCTAATATAGTGCCAGTATTAAAAAAGAATGGCAAGTTGAGGGTATGCATAGATTTCAGGAATTTGAACTTGGCTACTCCCAAAGACGAATATCCAATGCCTACAGTAGATTCTCTAGTAGACTCGACTGCAGGACATGTGATGTACTCTTTTATGGATGGATATTCGGGATATAATCAAATCTACATAGCCGACGAAGATGTACACAAAACTGCCTTTAGATGCCCTGGGTCTTTAGGGTGCTTTGAGTGGGTAGTAATGCCGTTTGGACTAAAAAATGCAGGGGCAACTTATCAAAGAGCAATGAATCTCATTTTTCATGATATGATAGGCAAATTTGTGGAAGTTTATGTAGATGATGTAGTGGTCAAATCTGTTAAAGAAGAAGACCATTTTGAACAACTGCGATGTTCATTCGAACGAATGAGGCAGCATAAACTAAGATTGAACCCTTTGAAATGCGCGTTTGGCGTGAATGCAGGAAATTTCCTTGGATTCCTGGTACATAAAAGAGGGATTGAACTTGATAAGAATAAAGCGAAGGCCATTTTAGAAGCTAAGGCTCCTAGTAATAAAAAGGAACTGCAAAGGTTTTTAGGCCAAATCAATTTTCTAAGACGCTTTATATCCAATTGTGCAGGGCGAACGAAAGCGTTTTCGCCTCTCCTAAAGCTGAAAAATCAAGACGAATTCGTCTGGAAAGAAGAACATCAAAAGGCTTTCGAAAGCCTGAAGACATACTTAACAAGCCCACCGGTGTTGGTGTCACCAATCCAAGGGCGGCCGATGAAATTGTACGTGTCGGCTGAACAAGAATCGATAGCGGGGATGGTCGCACAAGAAGACCAAGTTGGCGAAGAAAGGGCGATTTATTATTTAAGTAGACGGTTAACCAAATGTGAATGTAATTATTCTGCTATCGAGAAGTTGTGTCTCGCATTATACTTCACATGTACAAAATTAAGGGCCTATTTACGGCCTGTAACAGTCTATCTAATTTCCAAAGTTAATCTATTCAAATACATGTTTTCTCGCCCTATTTTACACCAACGAGTGGGTCTTTGGACTTTAGCACTGTCGGAATTCGAAATAAAGTATGTGCCCCAAAAGGCAATTAAAAATCAGGCCTTGGTTAATTTTCTGGCCGATCATCCATGCCTAGACGTGCCTAACGAACTAGAACTTGAGGTTGATTCATTTGAATTAAAACCATGGGTTTTATATTTTGATGGATCGAAAACTTCTAAAGGAGCAGGGGTAGGAGTGGCTTTGATAAATCCTTTAGGGGTTTGCTATAAGTTCGCGTTTACCTTGGACAGAATCTGTACTAATAATCAAGCCGAGTACGAAGCCTTAATTGTAGGCTTGGAGTTGATGGTAGATATGAAGGTAAAAAATGTAATCATCCGGGGCGATTCTCAATTGGTGATTCATCAATTGACCGGTGATTTCAAATGTCAAAGTGATTCCATTATAAGTTTGTACGAAATCGCCCAAGAGTTGTTAGAAGAATTCGACCAAGTAGAACTTCAATGTGTCAATAGAATGTACAATGACATGGCCAACGAATTGGCCCAGTTGGCTTCTGGCTATTCAAAGGCGATGAATTGGGAATCTACCTACGAATACGGAACTATATTGCCCGTTGTTCAGCGGAGGGCAAGGAAAATTGAAATTCAATGCATAGAAGATGGAGTCACACTGGATTGGGTAGATGAGATTAAAGAGTCCTTCAAAGAGCTTGGTGGGCGAACCGATAGAAGAACGAAATTGCGTTTATTAAACTATGCATTAATAGACGAAGAATTGTTCAAAAAACGTTCTGATGGTGTGTTGTTAAAATGCGTGAACTTACAAGAGGCTAAGACAATTATGGCCGAAGTGCATGAAGGGATATGTGGAGCCCATCAGGCCGGCCAAAAGATGAGATGGCTAATTATTATAAGTGGTTATTTTTGGCCAAAGATGGGTGAATCATGTGTTCAATATGCAAAAGGTTGTTTAGCATGCCAAAAACATGGTCCAATACAGAGGGCACCAGCAAGCAACATGTCACCCATTATCAAACCTTGGTCGTTCAAAGGTTGGGCGATAGATTTGATAGGAAAGATTTACCCTCCATCATCCAAACAACACACCTTTATTATGGTCGCCACGGACTTTTTCACCAAGTGGGTTGAGGCAGTCCCTCTAAAGGAAATCACCCAGAAAAATATCATAGAGTTTGTCCGGGACCATATCATCTACAGATTTGGGATCCCACAAACTTTAATGGCAGATCATGGGACTTCCCTAAATGGAGATCGGGTGAAGGAATTCTTGAGCGAATTTGGAATTAAATTGGTAAATTCCACACCGTACTACGCTCAGTCAAACGGTCAGGCAAAATCATCTAACAAGACTCTGAAATCTATCATAAGGAAGATGATAGATGAAAATGCCAGAAATTGGCACGAATGCTTGAACAAGGCCTTATGGGCTTACAGAACGTCGCCCCGTTCAAGCACCAACATTACGCCTTTCCAACTCACTTATGGGCAAGAGGCTGTATTGCCCGTGGAAATCAACGTGCAATCCATAAGGGTGCGTCGGCAGCACGAATTGAACGAGAATGAGTACAAGGAATCGTTGATTCAAAATTTGTTAGAATTAGACGAATTGAAGTTAGACGTGCTAGACAGGTTGCAAGTTCAGAAACAAAGAGTGGCTAGATTTTACAACAAGAAAGTTATAGCCAAGTTCTTTAATGTGGACGAATTGGTTTGGAGGGCAATACTTCCTTTAGATAGTAAAGACCCAAAGTATGGCAAATGGTCGCCAAATTGGGAAGGGCCTTATAGAGTGAAGAGTGTATTGCCTAATGGAGCTTACCACTTGGAGGATTTAGATGGTACTAGGCACATAAGATTTATTAATGGTAAGTACTTGAAGAGATATGTTCCATCCCTTTGGGAAAGTGAACAGATAAACGCATGAGTGATAAAATCGCAATTGTAATATAACCATGCCAAGCGATGGTAGTTAACAAATTGGACGATCACGTTCTGATAGCAAAATAAACAGAATAGATGCGTAAGTGGTAAAATTGCAATTGCGATGTATTCATGCCGAACGATTCGCGGTAAATAAAATTGGACGATCACGTTCTAAGTAAAGTCAGAGAGAACAAGGCATATTCAAAACAAAGTCCTTTATTATCCAGTACTCCTTACAAACCATTCTTTACAAGAATTAAAAGACACAGGCAAAATACAAGGCGAGACACGCTACAAATCATCCTCCGACTGAAAGGAACAGAAAGAGTGAAACCAGTACGGCCAGCCCTTCAGTCTATGGCCGTAAGAGGGTGAACTGCCCCTGTAGCCTTCCCAAATGCATTGCTGCAATGGTAGACGAAGAGAAGCAGCCCTTCAATCCATGGCCAAATAAGAGAGTGAAATGTTCCCTACAGCCTTCCTAAAAGCATTGCTGCAATAGTAGGCGAAGAGAAGCACTCTCAACAAGCAAACCGAGGGCAAAAATCTTGCCTCGGTTTGACATTTCCTATACCTCCCATACCAAAAATGATGTCAAAACAAAGGAGATGAGTCGAGAAACCCATCCCTGTAGAAGAAGAAATTGTTGGGAAACGACCGGAGTGCCATGCAGTGGCAGAAAGCTCTGACGGTGAGAAATTGAATTTGAGAAGGCATGAGGATGAAAATGATGAGTATAAACAGGCATATTTATAGGGGCTGGAAGATCAAAAGCCGGAATGTGGAAGGTCACATTTATGACCAGTGAGTGGAACCAATATGGCCCAAACATTTAGGGAAGAAAATTCAAATGCCAAGAGAATATGCATGAATGTTGGCACAAAGACTGAGTACGAGGAAAATCGGCGATCAAGGATAAACACCACTTCAAAATAACCATTCATTAATGATGATGAATAACATCAGATTACATAAAATCAAGGCAGTCAGCGCGAAAAGTTACAAAAATTAGAACAGTAAATGTTCAATTACAATTCGCCCCAAGCTGAGCGCATCTGTTGCCTAAGTCTATCCCACTCTTCGCCTTGCCTAGAGGAAAGGATACCTAACTCCTTCACTAAGTCATCATCAACCTCCAACTTCTGATACTGCTCCAGTAGAGATTTGGTTTTTGCAATTCCTTGGGATGCAGTACGCCTCTTAGCAGCCATTCTCGCCCTGCAATCGTTCATTTTCGCTTGCAGCTCTTTCATTTCAGCAGTCAGGCTCAACATCAAAGAGTCTTCCACTACAAGTTCTGAAGAGACCTCAGTCAAATCAGCATGGTTCCTGTCAATTTCCTGGAGCAAGGACTCTTTCTCAGAAGAAGCGCTAAGATATTGGGCACTTCTGGTCTTCAATTCTGCGTTCTTGGCCAGCAAGGAAACGATGTCGGCGTGAAGAACCCTCAGCTTCACTTTAAAATCAGTAGAAATGCTGAGCGATGGGAGCGAGAGTACATGCAGTAGGTTCGCACTCAACATATCTAGCTTGGCCTTTTGTTGAGCAGCGCTGGCATGGCCAATCTCCATGTCCATGAAGGAAACATACTCAAACAATGCCTGTTTGAGAAGTGTCATGTCCTCGTTCGCAGGAATGGAAGATGAGGCAGAAGATGTTTTCATGCGCGCCCAAGAGGTGAGTAAGTCTTGGATAGAGTTAAGAATGCTATCAGATTCCTGCAAAAAGAAGTTACCAGTATTGAAGGTGTTCTACACAACAAAGCAAAATCAGAGATAAAAGCGCGGTAAAAAGACCTCGTCGGCGGTGGTTGGAAATTCAGGCGCTCCCCTTATTTCTTCCATCACGTGAGGAGATTGCCCTTTAGCTAGGCAAGAAGGACATTCCCCACCGGACGAAGACACCAGAATCTCTACACATTTCATACCGCAGTAAATCAATGAAACAGCAGCGATAAAGAAAGGCCAAAAGCATCAAAAGTAAGCATTACCTTCTAGGACCACGCTTGGGGGGTCGACACCCTGAGGAAGGGGATTGGCTGATGATGATGTTGCTGAAGCTTGATGCTTGGGCGGTGCAGCCTTGACGAGAAGGGGTGAAGAAGAATCGGCCAAAACTATAGCCTTGGAAAGGGAAGGTGAATCCTTTTGGAAAGATTTTTTGAAAGTAAATCATTATCGCAGGAAAAGAAAACAACTTGTGCAGTAAGTGAAGTTCAGTTACCTTTCTCCTTATGACGAGGGGAGCGTCATCATCATCATCATCATCCTGCAGAGATATTACGGTCGCAGCTGGCCATTTGCGACTGGGATCACCTTTAGAAACGGTAGGCTTCGAAGTTGGGGATGAAAGAGCAGAGCGCGTAGAACGAGAAGGGGACGCAGTGGAAATGGGAAAAGTACCCTGTCTATCCAGGAGGTGGAAAGCGCGATTCGCATCGGTTGAAAATAACCTGTGCTTCACTGATGGCCACAGTTGGTCAAAAAGAGGATGAGTAGCAGCAGTAGGATTGAAGGGAGCAAAAGTAAAGCCGGTTGCCAAAAGTTTATTACGGGCATCGATGGCTTGGGCTTCTGTTTTGTTGAGGATGTAGAAGCGATCCATTAAATTATTAGAGTAGCAAGGAGGGATAGGCCACATTTGGCCGAAACCAAGCTGGCGAGCACAAAATTGAGGCGCATATATCTCTACTCCCGCCTTAGCATTGGTTCCTATTAGAATGTCATGAAACAATTCTCTCCCTACTAAAAATTGAACCCAAACAGGCAGAAACGTATCCGCCTCGGCCAAAGTGGAAGGAGGCCGTACAAAAGAAGGAATTTGCTCAGAAGAAAAAGGAAAGAACGAAAGAGTTGAATTCAAAGTATGGAAGAAAGTGAAAACGTCTCTCATAGACATATTTACAGGGCTCAGTTGATGAATAAAAAGCCCATAGCAGGAAACCTCACGGGGAGGAAAAGGTGGAATACCCAGTTGAGGGAAATAAGATCTCAACCACAATTGAGCAAGCCATAAAGGCCCGCTGCCAGTGGGAGATGCATTATTTTTCAGTTGGAATTGGAGCATGGCCATGCCCCTATAAAGAGCAGCCAGGAGGAATGAACATAAGTTCAAAGGTCTACCCCGAGCCAACTCATGAGATAAGGACAGGTAGCTCATAGAGGGTTTCAAGCTAGGAACACAAAGGACATATTTACAAAGCCAGACTTGGAGAAAAGCGACTCGCTCAGAATGGCCAGGTTCAGATACAGCAGTGACGTAACTGCCCTGCAGGCTCGAATAAGACTCAGTAAGCTTTTTATCAAATTTTGGGGCAGCACCAGAAATTAGCATACCAGGAAAAATAGTGTCGCCCAAAGGCGGAAGATTCAGCAAAGTCCCAATGTCCCTCAAGGTAATGGTCATGGGACCAAGAGGAAAAACAAAGGTATTGAACTCGGGGGACCAAAAACTTAGTGCGATTGGAAAAAGCACAGGGTCATATGTTGGGGGGAAAAGGGTAATCTCCAATAGGTCCAAGATTTTAGCACGTTCAAAAATTAATTTGGTGGGACCATGAGCCACCATACGTGCATGCCACCTACGGAAAGATGCATCAGTTTTAGGCCAAGTACGAATACCTCTATCATGGATCGGCCTCAATGGCAAAGATTGCGAGAAAGGGAGATCCTCAGAGCACGGGAATAAATGACCGACCGCGGCCCGTTCGACGGCTTCAGCATCATTAAACGACGGACCCAGATAAAACTCGTTGCGGTCAGCATTGGATTGTGAAAGAAAAGACGGGTTCACATATGGTCTTGCAAGAAGGGTCTGGAAGTCCTCAAAACTGAAAACATTGTCCGAAGGAGTTTGAGAAGTAGTCATTATGGCACCGAAAGTGAGTTGCTCTCGAAGATTGTTTGGTTTAAATCGAAGGCTGCCGCAAGGAAGACGGTGAAATGGCGAAGAAAGACGGAATGCCGCAGAGATGTAAATGAAAAGGATACCGCGTACTTTTGGGGTTTTAAGGGTTTATAACGTCGCAACCTTTCAGGCACTAAACGCAAGTGACGATTGAAATTCTGGGGAAGTTCAAATATTGCGGGAAAGATACAGAATGAATATGGCAAAATTAATGATTAGTATTAATTCTGCCATATTGGGGGGTAATTGTTGACACACTAAAATGCAGCCCAAAATCGAAGGGAAGTCCAATTGAGAAATCCAAGATAAAGACCCAACAGAAGCCAATTAAAAGGCCCAAGAAAAAAAGCCCAAGTTGGAGGCCTATGGAAAAACCTGAATATTGGAAGCCCAAGAACAAAGGAATACCATCGCCCAAGGTTGTAGGACGCCCAGAGGCCGAACGAGGGTAGTACGGCACAATCGCTCAGGACGACAGCCTCATTGTCGCCCAGAACCCCAAGTCGCCCAGAATCAGACAAGTCTAAAGGATATAGTTTGGAAGCGGTTGGCAAGTAAACCCGGCACGATCCCACGATCCAGGAAGCAGCAAAGGTAGTGGCAACGGTTACTAAGCAACTACTCCCCAAACAAGCGGTTCCTCACTAAAAGAGTGGACGGTTACGAAGGATATGGAACAAATCTGAGCAGTTTCGATAACCAAAGGATGCTCAAGAAGTATAAAAGGAAGTAACGTCATAGAAGGAAAAGGACCGAATCAAAAACTCTCTACAAGAGATCATGTAATTTTTATTCCTTAGTTTAAATTTAATCCTTTTTCAGTACTCGTGTGCTTGCGCCCCTTGGAGGCGTTTTGTCTACTTCCCAATTGTAATCCTTCACTGGCATACGCACCCCTTTTTGGGACTTTGTCTCAAGAGGTCTGTTCCTTACACAATCGTCTGACCCCTCTCTCTCTCATAATTGTTGGCGGGTTGCAAAAACGCGCGAAAACAGTTAGCTTGGCTGTTATGATTTTTCTTCTAGAGGATGAACAGAAAATTCAAAAACCCACAAAGTTAGGACAATAAAATAACAACTGATAAACCAAACTCAACCAATTTGCATAATAGTGAAAAGGAGGAAGCAATTGGATGTGAAGTATTCTATGATTTCAAATTGTCATATAAAAAATAAAAATGTTGCCTTCCACACTTTTAGACTTCTGTAAATCAGAGAACTGAAAAGATAAATAGAAAACAAAAACAAAAAACTTTAACAGACTTGAAAGCAAAGCACTGACCAAAGGCACTGCCAACAAATATGTAAGCTGTTATAATAAGGCCAAGGAAAAGACTTGTCAACCAGTAAATTGATGGAAACTCTAAAATAAAATAAAAATGCAGAAAAAGATGAGAGGAAATCGGTAACCTCTGCCCACCACTTTCCTCGTCATCACCTGGTTCCTCATCTAGGACTTCAAATCTGCATAAAGATACATTCATAAGTTGCAAAATTAATACATAAAATGTACATAGAATTAATCTTCCTATTCTTTTCTTGGTCATTTTTATATACCAATATGCCATCAACTCGTTGATTTTTCACCCTGAGGATACAAAAGATTTATTTTCTTTTGAAGTTGCTTGTGATTAGGGTACTTACTCTCTCGTTTCCTTGTCGACATGGATTACTTTAACTACAAACCATTCATCCTTTTCAGCATTCTCTGGAGTGACCCTTGCTGCTACCTGAATTGCACATACAAGTTTCAAATGAGAAAGTCATCCCTATGCCCTTCATAAAGATATAATTAGATTACATCCATAAGTGGCTTTAAAAAAAAAAATGTTCAAAGAATCCATTTCAATTTAGATGAATGCATACTTGTTCACCCTTCATATTAGCAAGAGAATCTAGCTGATTTCTCACAGAAGGAGAAAGTCGCGAGACATCTGAATCAGGTTTCATCCGTTTCTTTTTCTGCTCATTACCTTCTGCAGTTTGTATAAAACTAAATTTATAATTTTTTAAGCAAATAATGAAGTCATATGAAAGAAAGTTCCAAATGACCAGTACCCATTAGCCAAGATGTCAAACTCATCACATTTTTAGCCTACATCAGTAAATAATAATATCGCACAGATAAATCATCTGTGCCTCATCATACTTCAATAGTTTTGATCTTTTGGAAAGAATAATACTGTTTTTATATTCCTTTTTCAATGAGTATATGTTTCAAGGAGAGGAGGAGGAGGAGGAGGAGAAGAAGAAGAAAAAGGGAATAAATTGGAGTAAATTGGACAGATGTTACAGAGTAAAAAATCAGATACATCTTTGTACATGGCATGACCAAGATAATTAACTTCTCGTTAGCTAAGATGATCGTTAAGTAATTTTTTTTACAGTAATAGCAACACTAGTGCTTCCATAAACGTATGCTTGTCTATAGAATGTACATACCTATCCTTCGTCAATGTTGTCCTGGAGTTCCAGAAGGCAATAATGCATCCAGTTGTCCTAAAATTTAGTGGAAATGCAGCAATCAAACAGGAAAATAAAATTTTCATGTGATTGAGAGACCACTGAGTACAAGATAGAAAAAATAAAGTAGATAATCTACTTATGTGATGATAAGCGCTTTGGGGTTAATTCTTAACTGAAAGAAATTCATAAACAATTGAGTAACAATTAATTCAGAAGCACTTCATATAACAACATGAACAAGTGGGCTAACAAAATAAAATTTAGAAAAGCAGAAGCATATTCAATAAAGTATAGAGCAAACATACTTTACTTCACTCTCTGACAGCTCTTTGGCTTGAATATATAACATTTTAAGCGTTGATAAGGAGTTATCACCAGGCTTCTCTACTATCTCAGGAGCTGTGATGTAGAATCAATGGGGGGAAAAGAAGAAGAAGCAGAGAGGGAGAAGAACCGAGAAGAAGAATCAGAGAGGGAGAAGCCGAAAGAAACGAGAGGGAAAAGGAGAAATCGTGGAAGCCGCCAATCATATTTTCATTCAATCATTGTCTAATCCAACTGCAATGAAAAAACCCTTAAATAAAAAAAAAAAAAAAAAACCTCGCCAAGTGACGAGCTTGAGCCAATCCACTACTACAAGTCCAATAATAGAAAACATAACTAATAAGATCCAATAACAATAAAAACTAAATCTCGATGATTGATGTCCGCATCAAGCTGCATGGACAAGAAAAAAGTGTGAAAATTATAAGAGAATGTGATTTGTCGAATAAACTGTTAGAATAATTCTATTATGTGAGCTTCTATTTGATTGCGAATTTTACGGGTTAGATGTATTGTTTGAAATGATACTGTGATTAGGTCCAATATGTTAGTGATCACGTGAGCCGTTGTACACCTTACGAGCTATATTATTATAATGTGATAATTTTAAACATGTGGGTCGGAATTATGTAAACTCTAATTATGGTTAGAGTCGGTGATGGGCCGACTTTATAATTTCCTATATAATGATTAGGTCCCCTCTCCTCTCCATATCGTTTTGATTTGCCCCATTGACGTCTGATTATTTTTAAGGAGCAGGGCGATTTCTAGCCGGTAATATTCATAAAAAAATTGTCTTTCGCAGATATGAATTTCAATCTATTAATTCAGAATATATGATTCTTGTTCTTTAACATGATTATTGAATAATTACAACAACTGGTATCAGAGCGGGCATACTAAGATTAGAATCTTTTAAACAAAAATTAAATTGATTTTAAAGGTTCCATCTCTTCTCCCTCGCATACATATTCAATAGGCAGTTTTTTTCTTTTTTTTTTCTTTTAATTTCCCCTATTGTTTCTTGTTTCTCAAGGGCTGTTGATTTTGTATCAGTTTATGGGGGAAATCACTGGTTTAACAGAGAGAGGCAACCACCCTTTTAAGAATTCTCAATCTCTGCTAACCTCATTCTTCCCTTCTGAGCCGAATTACCGCAATTTAGCTTTGGGTCTTCACTTATAGTACCCAAGTGTTCCATGGAGTGAAATTTTGCTTAAACTTACAGTGACTATGAGTGAAATTTTCCCTGAATATATACACGCAATATGGAAAAATGAGTACAGATAACGTTGGGGCATAAAAGGGCGGTTGGTTTTTGTATTTGGTGAAATCACCGGCAAATCGAGAGGGGCAACCACCCTGCCTTATTCTTGTGTTACTTTTGGATTAACATACTTAATTACTAATTACCCAAAGTCCCAATTCCTTTTGTCTCCTCTCTCTCGTGAAATCTGTGTGCATATATGTTTGTATTATAATAAAAAAAAAATTGTTATCTTCTCATCAAATATAGAATTGATGACTTATATAGAGGTCTTCTTCATCTGTAGATATTTTGATACTTGGATTTGGTTTTGATTTTTGGCCGGGTTCTATCGACTTGGAGGCGGGGGCTTCACGTGCAATTATGAAATTGTGAGCCCCTTCTTGCAATTAACACTTAAGGGACTAGTTTGCAAAAGGAAGGACCTACCCTTTAATTTTTAAACTGTAAGGTTCCTTTAAAAATTTTAAATCTAGGGTCAAAAATGCAATTTTAAAAGGGGGTTTAAAGTTATATTTTAAATGAGAATGACCTATATATTTCAATTTTGACTAAAATTAAAATTATATTTAAAACTAACGACTTTTTAATTTTTTGTTGAAATATTTGAATGTCATTATTATTTGTCCATTTAAATCTCATTTTCATATATTGAAATTTGATTAACAATTTCGTCTCACAATCGATCATGAATTTTACTTTTCGTCGTTTGATGATTGTGGTTATTATTATTAAATCTTTCGTGGACTTCAAGTCGATCTTAGCGCTCCCATTATGAAAAATATAGTGGCACACTTATTTTTATTTATTTGGTTTTTCTTCAAAAAAAATAATTAAAAAAAAATTAGACGTTAGCATCGTAATTTTGAATTATTACATATAGTATCTTTCCAAATGTGTTATTATATGTGATATTTTTGAAAATTGGCATAAGACAGTTAACAAGTTTGCTTGGTCTAGAAATCTCGTTCTGCCCAAAGGTGTTGGTGTTTCGAAAACTTGTTTTGTTAACTAACTTGATCATGTGTTTTAAGAGTACCTTACATCGTGTTATATTATTAGCCCAAAGGTGACTTTATAATGATGCATCTAGGCTCTTATCGTAATAATGTTCATTTGATTTCAGCTATAATTACGGACTATCTAATTAGTAGCCCATGTTAATTAGATAAATATGTTATCATCCATTGTTTGCATGCATTATGTTTGAATGATATTAAATATGTTATTTTATATTTTCACAGTTGTAAATGCCTCAACTCTTTCGAGTCAATTGTCTGCTATTGAAATATTGGCTGGGAATAATTATGTGAGATGAAAACGAGACGTAGAAATAGCACTTGGTCTTTTGGGGTTGGATTTTGCTGTGGAGAAGCAGCTTTCGAAACCCACATATAAAAGCACTCCTGAATATGAGGCTGAGTATACAAAGTGGGAAAGGGCTAAAAGATTTTGTTTGAGAATAATTAAGCGCTTCATATCCGATTCCATTATGAGTGCAATTCCGGATAACGAAATGCTAAAGGTTTAGTGGATGCCATAAAAGTAAGATTTGTTGAGTATGATAAAGCTGAAACTGGAGATCTGATGGACAAAATGATGAATATGAGATATGATGGTGCAAGTGGAGCCTTGGCCTTAGTTCGTTTTAAGTTTTCTTTTGTAGATGTTCCTTTGAATTCTTGGTGTTTAGACTCGGGAGCCAATATTCATATTGCGAATTCCTTGCAGGGGTTCACAAGCAAACAGAGGTCAAGTGAGAATGAAGTAAGCATGTGCATTTTAATGGAGTTCAAGTGAAGGTTGAGTTCATATGAGTAGTAAAGTTGTCTTTGGAGTCCAGTTTCTCTCTTGTTTTAGAGAATACAATTTTTGTACCGACTATGAGACGGAATTTAATTTCTATATCGAAACTTGATGCTTCTGATTTTCCTTTAATTTTGGTAATGAAATGGTTGAATTGTTTTATGATTCTCATTTGATTGGAAATGGCTTCTTATGTGATGATTTATATAAATTGTCTTTGACTTCTTTTGGTGAAGTCTCTTGTGTTATGAATGTGTCAAAAAAAGGTCTCTAATTCATAAATCATCCTATATGTTGTGACATAAGCAGTTGGGTCACATTTCAAAAGATATGATGGAGAGATTGGTTAAAGTTGAGATACTTCCCTTTCTCGACTTCTTCGATTTTGACATTTGTGTTGATTGTATAAGAAGAAAGTTGACTAAATCCACTAGGAAAGGTTCCACTAGGAGTGATGGTATTTTGGACTTAATACATACTAATATTAGTAGACCTTTGCCTTCCATCATATGTGGGAACAAATATTTTATAATTTTTATTGATGATTTCTGGCGATATGGATATGTTTACCTAATTAATGATAAATCTCATGCACTTGAGAAATTCAAGATTTTCAAAATGGAAGTAGAGAAACAATGTGGGAAAAGCTTGAATAAGATTCCGAAAATCGTCGAAAATTGAATAAGATTTCGAAAATCGTTCAAAATTACAATTATATTATTATAATTGTATTAGATATAGATAAATTATTTTTACCATTAATTAATATTGTAATTGGTTACTTCCATATTTAGTTGTTATTTTAGTCCTATTTAATGAGAGAACCTCTCACAAATGGGGGCATTGAGTCTTTTATCGAATATATTTAACATGGTATCAGAGTCAGTTCCTTAGAATTTTCTCTTGTTTTCTTGGTTAGGTTTTCTCAGGCAGGATGAGCTTTTTAGCTCCTCCCGTTTGGTCTTTGACAAATCAAAATTTTTTTCTGTTCATGTTCCTTTTAACATGTTAAAAAAGTAATTCAAAATCAGCATTTTTTATTCTGAAAATTTACCAAAAAAAAAAATATGTTTTTGAGTTTTTTGGTGTATGTTGTTTTGTGGGATTTCTTCCACATGCAGTATCTGGAGTTTTGGCCGGTGTTTTTGACGTTAGAGTTTTTGTTGGAACACGAATTATGTATTCGACTAAGTTCTCTTGACGATAGAGCTCATTGTGTATGTCAGCACACTTCGTAAAATTCTTTCGAAAATTCTTCTTGGGAAGTGTGAGTTCTCGTGGTTTCTCGTAGTATTTTTGGAGTGTTCTTATAGTAACTCGTAATATCTTTGGAGTGTTCTTGAGTGATTTTGGAGTAGTTCTTTGTTGTTTTCGCATAATTTATTGTTCTTGGTCTCTCATCATCACTAATTTTCGTAGTTGGTTGCTCTGATTTGGATTTCTTCTTAGTGGGCACAAATATTGTCACCATCGTCAGTTTATGATTACAAATTGATACTTTTACCAGCATCAATTTGAGGGGGATGTCAATGAGCTTGAATAAGATTCCGAAAATCGTTGAAGATTGAATAAGATTTCGAATATCGTCAAAGATTACGATTATATTATTATAATTGTATCACATATAGATAGATTGTTTTTACCATTAATTAATATTGTAATTGGTTACTTCCATATTTAATTGTTATTTTTGTCATATTTAATGAGAGAGCCTCTCACAAAGAGGGGGGCATCGAGTCTTTTATCGAGTATATTTGACATTTTGGACTTAATACATACTGATATTAGTAGACCTTTGCCTTCCATCATATGTGGGAACAATTATTTTATAACTTTTATGGATGATTTCTCGCGATATGGATATGTTTACTTGATTAATGATAAATCCTATGCACTTGAGAAATTCAAGATTTTCAAAATGGAAGTAGAGAAACAATGTGAGAAAAGCTTGAATAAGATTTCGAAAATCGTCGAAAACTGCGATTATATGATTATAATTGTATTAAATATAAATAGATTGTTTTTACCATTAATTAATATTATAATTGGTTGCTTCCATATTTAGTTGTTATTTTAGTCCTATTTAATGAGAGAACTTCTCACAAAGAGGGGGTATCGAGTCTTTTACTCAGTATATTTGACCTGGTATCAGTGTCAGTTCCTTAGAATTTTCTCTTCTTTTCTAAGTTAGGTTTTCTCAAGACGAGAGGAGCTTTTCTGTTCATGTTCCTTTTAACGTGTTGAAAAAGTAATTCAAAATCAGCTTTTTTTTTTATTCTGAAAATTTATCAAAAAAAAAGCTGTCTTTGAGTTCTTTGGTGTAAGTTGTTTTGTGGGATTTCTTCCACATGCAGTATTTGGTGTTTTGGCCGGTATTTTGACGTTAGAGCTTTTGTTGAACACGAATTATGTATTCGACTAAATTCTCCCGACCGATAGAGCTCACTGTGTGTGTCGGCACACTTTGTGAAATTCTTTCGAAAATTCTTCTTGGGGAGTGTGAGTTTTCGTAGTTTCTCGTAGTATTTTTGAAGTGTTCTCGTAGTAACTCGTAATATCTTTGGAGTGTCCTTGGAGTGGATTTGGAATAGTTCTTTGTTGTTCTTGATCTCTCATCGTCATTAATTTTCGTAGTTGGTTGCTCTGATTTGAATTTCTTCTTAGTGGGCACAAATATTGTCACCGTCGTCAGTTTATAATTGCAAATTGATACTTTTACTAGCATCAATTTGAGGGGGATGTTAAGGAGCTTGAATAAGATTCCGAAAATCGTCGAAGATTGAATAAGATTTCGAAGATCGTCGAAGATTACGATTATATTATTATAATGTATTACATATAGATAGATTATTTTTACCATTAATTAATATTGTAATTGGTTGCTTCTGTATTTAGTTGTTATTTTAGTCCTATTTAATGAGAGAACCTCTCACAAATAGAGGCATCGAGTCTTTTATTGAGTATATTTGACATTTTGGACTTAATACATACTGATATTAGTAGACCTTTGCCTTCCATCATATGTGAGAACAAATATTTTATAACTTTTATTGATGATTTCTCGCGATATGGATATGTTTACTTTATTAATGATAAATCCTATGCACTTGAGAAATTCAAGATTTTCAAAATGGAAGTAGAGAAACAATGTGGGAAAATCATCAAAGTTGTAAAATCTAACCGGGGTGGTGAGTACTACGGGAAGTATGATGAGTCTGATTAACACATTGGTGATTTTGCAAAGTTTTTACAAGGGTATGACATAGTGCCTCAAAATACCATGCTAGGAACACTTGAACAGAATGACATTTCTGAAAGACGCAATAGGACTCTAAAAGATATGGTTAGGAGCATGATAAGCAGAACAAATTTGTCAGAATATCTATGGGGTGAAGCCTTGAAAACTGCTATATATATTTTGAACAGAGTTCCGAGTAAAGCTGTTGCGAAGACACCTTTCGAGTTGTGGACAGGACATAAGCCAAGTTGGCTCATTTTAGAGTTTGGGGATGTCCAGTTGATGTGAGAATTTATAATCCTTTTGAGAAGAAATTAGACCTAAAATCCACTCCTGTTACTTCATTGGGTACCCAGACAGATCAAAAGAAAATAAATTCTATAGTCCAAACTGTGGCGCCAAAATTGTTGAGTCAATCACTGCTAAATTTCTAGAAAATGACTTTGGTGATAGTGGGAGTTCTACGTTGAAGGAATTTTTTGTTGAATTTTTGTTGAACCGAGCCCAGTTATTGTCTCAGTTCCTGTTATACAGGAGAAAGTTATACATCAACCGGCTGAAATTGTTAATGAAGAACTTAGGCACCAAGAGGAACTTCAGGTTTCTCCAACAAATACGATTGAGTCAGTTCCTAAGCCACAAGTTAGGATATCGCAAAGGGAAAGAAGATCTGCATTGCCTAGTGATTATACTACATATTTGTTGGAGAGTGATTTTAATATTGTGCATATTATTGACTTTGTTACTTTTAATAAAGCATTGACAAGTCCTGAGTCACATAAATAGATAAATGCTATGGAAGATGAAATGAATTCTATGGAACGGAATAAAGTTTAGGAACTTATTGAACTTCTTCCGAGTGCAAAAGCCATATATAACAAGTAGATCTTCAAAAGCAAATTGGACTCAAAAGGGAATGTTAAATGAAAAAAAGGTGAGATTGGTTGCAAAAGGGTTCACTCAACGAGAGAGCATTGATTATAATGAAACTTTTTCACCTATTTCATCCAAAGATTCTTTTCGAATCATCATGGCACTTGTAGCACATTATAATTTGGAGCTTAATCGGATGGATGTTAAGACGGCTTTTCTGAATGGAGATCTTTCGGAAAGAGTTTACATGAGACACCTTTAAAGTTTTGTTGTGAATGGAAAAGAAAACTTGGTATGTAAGTTGAATAAATCCTTATATGACCTCAAGCAGGCATCACAGCAGTGGTAATTGAAATTTGACGAGATTGTGACTTCTCTTGGGTTTGTTGAAAATACAGTTGATCAATGTATTTATCTCAAAACCAATGGGATAAATTTTATTTATCTTTTCCTATATGTTGATGACATTTTACTTGCTAGCAGTGACTTGGGGGTTACTTCATGAGACAAAGAAAATGTTATCTACTAATTTTGAAATTAAAGATCTTAGAGAAACTACTTATATGCTTGGTATTGAAATACATCATGATAGAAATCGTGACATGTTGCGCCTTTCTCAGAAGGTTTATATATGACGTGTTCTAGAAAGGTTCAATATGTAAAAATGTGCACCTGGTGATGTACCTATCATAAAAGGGGATAAGTTTAACAAAATTCAATGTCCAAGGAATGAGCTAGAAAGAAAATCTATGAAGATGATTCCATATGCTAGTGCTGTGGGGAGTTTGATGTATACTCAAGTTTGCACTAGATCGAATATTTCTTATGCAGTCAGTGTTCTCAATAGATTTCAGTCGAATCTAGGATGAGCATTGGAAAGCGGCTAAGAAAGTTATTAGGTACTTAAAGAAAACTGAAAATTACATGCTCACTTTCCAGTGATCAAATCACCTTGAGGTGGTAGGCTACTCAGACTCAGATTTTGCTGGATGTCAAGATGATTTGAAATCAACCTCATGTTATATTTTCATGTGGCTGGTGGTGCTATCTCATGGAAAAGTGTTAAGCAGACTTTGATGGCATATTCTACTTTGCAGGTTGAATTTGTAGTATGTTATGGAGTTACAATTCAAGCCGTTTGGTTAAGGAATTTTATTTCTGGGCTGAAAGTTGTTGACTCCATCTCGAAGCCAATCACTATTTATTGTGATAATAGCGCAGCAGTATTCTTTTCAAGAAACAATAAAAGTTCTAATGGATCAAAACACATTGACATCAAATATTTGGTAGTCAGAGACAAAGTCAAGGAAGGCACACGAAAATAGAGCATATTGATACAGAGGCAATGATTGCAGATCCTTTAACTAAGGGACTCACGCCAAACGTTTTTAAGATACATGTTACTAATATAGGTATTGTGGAAACTTGTTGCGTATTTTTATATCGCAAGTGTACGATATCGTAACAAGTAATATAGTGGACCTAAGAGTCCGGATTATCATTTCCACGAGGACTATACTTTAGTCTTAATCTACTTTTCTAACTCTTATCTGATGGAAGTAAATCAAATAAGGAATTGTGATAGTTGAAAGATTGATCAGGTAATTCAATGCATTGCAATCATAATAAAATCAACACATGGAAGAATAAAACTCAAAATTCATGAATTAAAGAACTAATGGTCTCAATAGATTACATTATTTGCCCTAATAATGAATTTAGCTACTCATAATCAAAACAATGAAATAAATAACTAAATTCAAATACATCACCGGATTTAAATGATAAAAAGATGGAAAAGAATCAGCTCTTGCACCAAGATCTTCTTCCACTTCTAATCCTTGATTTGAACTCGAGTCCTTCCTCTTCGATCTTGTGTTTTTCTCTCAATGTTACAAAGTGTGGAACCCTCTTTTCAATGTGTGGGAACCCCTTTTTCAATGTGTGGGAACCCCCTTTTCAATGACTCCTTAGGTCTATTTATACTTTCAAACACGTTCTTGGCCAATTTGGAGTCTTTTTGTGGGATTTTCGCCGCCCAAATAATAAAAACCTAAAATCTGTGGCGGTGCGCGGTGCTTGACCACTACAGGACAACGCTTGGGCGCTGGAAATCTGTTGAAAATTGTGTTTTCTCAGCTAGTGCAGCGCTTGAGCGCTGAGTTTCTGTCCACTTTGCATCTGTTTCAGTATTATTATCATAACTTTTCCTTCCGATGTCCGATTGAGATAATTTAAGATGCATTGGAAAGCTAACTCCAAGGGCTACAACTGTTCTTCAGAAGTCATCTTCAAATTCGATCGTTTGCTATGTCACATATGGATCACAACATGAGTCTAAAAACCGATGCATAACTCTTTCAATCCTAAATTGATGTGTGATCATATTTTAACGATATTTTATCCCTTTGACGTCTTCCTTTATCCAATTGACTCCTAGTACTCTTGAGTCTTCATCATGAGGTTCTACACAACTTTTAAGTATTTGCACTTCAGTCCCCAAACTTTTGATCTTGCCTCTTTTTCACCAATTTTGCATTCTTTTCTCCACTTCTTCATCTTCCATCGAGTTTCACCTAATAACATATTATATCATAAATTATGCTATAATCTCATTAGAAGAATCACAAAATGTCATTATTTTAGAGCCCAAATAAGTGTATAAAATACACTTATCAAAACTTTAGATATTTTTGGTTAGTGGGAGTTATTTATGTAAGAGAACTACGTTTTGGCTTCATCTCTTCATGGGGTACGTAAGCAACCCATATAATAATAAAAATATATTTTACCCTATCCATAAATTATTTTGAGCATGCATTTGACTTATATCTTTTATTATGATATTACTTTGATCTCGGGACATGACAATTAAAGACATAAGATGAGTCCCTTTTAGAAACGTGTTGCTTCATTTTGATTAGAAGCATTTTGAGGATCAATATGAATTAGCACAATTTTTTATCACATTTGCTTCTTTTAGAGACATGCTGTGATGGATCCATATTGCAAAAATTGGATCCATGCTTTGGCCTTATCCCTTAAGGAGAATGATAATAAACGGAGTTTGATGGCATCTTCAGTAACATCGTTCATTTTGACTATATCACAAATCTCAAGAAAAGAACCCAGATGAGCATTTGGGTCATCTGTTGGAGCTCCCCCAAACTGAATCTATTGTACCATGTGTATTAGCTCTAGCTTTAGTTCGAACTTATTTGCAGCAATTGTTGGGTGTGCAATCCTGGAGTAGTTATTATGTACAACTGGTTTGATGTAGTCCCTAATAGCCTGTTGTTGAACATTATGATTGTTTTGATTCACCATTGGTGGATCTTGTTCTGCCATTGCTTCCCAGTTGTGTCTCAGAATGCCCCTTAAAAATCTGAAAGTTCGTTCTGGTTCAGGATCAACACGTAATGGTCCAACACTTCTCGATCTTCACATAAACGTGAAATACGATAAACAAAGATATCAAAAGAAAAGAAATCTAAATTAAAATAAAAATTACTTGGTAATAATATTAGTAAAAATCAAATTAAACAATCCCCGACAACGACGTCAAAAACTTGTCATGCATTTTCCTCAACGTGAAATTACCGCAAGTGTATAGTGTCAAGTTTTGTAATATAGTATTGAAGTTAGGATGTCGAACCTATAAGGATTGTAATTTAATTCACTAAATACTATAGTTATGTAACTTTTATTTTATTTTATTTAGACAATGAATGATTGAATGAATGATTTTAAATTAATCTAATGAGATTGGTTAACAGTTACGAGGAATACAAATAATTAAGTTGAGAAAGCCTAGGGATTTCACCTAACCTTCAATTATGATTCAATAATATCCAATTATGCCAATTGATTTTCCCATATTCAAAAGCAAGAATCTTAAATTATTTCTCTCATCTCTCTCGAGTGCCAACTAGAAATTAACCCTAGAATTTAATCTCAACATCTCTATTTCGAATTAAAATCTATAATTTAACAAGTCCTGATTCTTTTGTGAAGTAAGCTTCATAGATTCTACACTTTTTCTCGAAATCCATAAAACCTACGTTGTGTCAATCCTATGATCGTGCCTAAATTCTCCTCTCTTGATTGTTGGAATTGACAATTATTGATCAAGTAATTGAAAGTATTATAATCATGACACAATTAAATATACGTGAGAAAATCAAATAGAAATAATTATAAAATCATCGACCCATAATCTTAAGTTGGTTACATCAAACCCTAGATAAAGTGTTTAGTTCATAATAAAATTTATAAAATCAACACAATTTATAATGAAAAAATAAAGAGAAAAGGAAGAAAAACTCGTTTGTCGCTTGAATTTTCCTCCAAATCCTTGTTGTTTTTGCTCTAGATCAATTGTCCTTTGTGGTATCTTCTAAGCCATCTTTTCCCCCTTGAATTAGGTCTTCAAACTTGTATTTATAACCTCAATAGATAAAAACACATATTGGAGTTGGATCGGGCCGAAAAAATATAAACACGTGTTTTTTTTTCTTTTTCTCGGGTCTCGGCGCCTAGGCACTTGGCGCCTGCCATTCTGCTGATTTTCTTTGAGGCCGGCACCTAGGCGCCCAGGGTTGGCACCGGCTGTTTTGAATACTGCCCAATATTCTGCCCCAAATGCGTTGTTCTTCTTCTCCACTAATCTTTTGGTCTTTTCTCTACTTCATTCTTCTCTTCTCTCATCCCCATGTCATACCTTATTCCATGATCAATATTATAGCTCCATTTCAAGCTCCAAACCACTCTGTTTGCATCCAATTCATCTAACTACAAAACAACACGAACACACACATCAAAATGCTCAAAAGTACTAAAAAACAAACTAAAAACTACGATTTAAATGAACTTGTTTAATGAGTTAATTTCACTCATCAATACAAGCTTAATTTCATTTTATTTTTCAGGATTCTACATCTCTTACACCTTAAACAAAATTTCGTCCTCGAATTTTACCTTATGATTTGGTAAAGAGTGTTGGGTATTTGTCTTTGACTTCCTTTTCTTTTTCCCAAGTGGCTTCTTCTACTCCATTGTACGTTGACCAGTTGAATATCCTTGTTCCATAATTTATGTACCTTTTGATCCAGTATTGAAATCAAAAATTCCTCATAGTATACTTCTAGAGATTGATAATTGACCACGTGATCGGGATCATGCATATACTTCATAATCATTGATATATGAAATACGTTGTAAACTGTCGATAGTTCGGGAGGCAAAGCTAATCGATAGCAACATTTTCGATCCTATCAAGTATTTTGAAATGTCCAATATAACGAGGTCGTAGTTTGCCTTTCTTGCCGAACCTAAGTTCACCCTTTATAGGTGACACTTTTAGAAAAAACTTTCTCTCCGACTTTAAATTTCAAGTCTTTTCTTCTAGTATCAGTATAGCTCTTTTGTCTATCTTGCGCTGTCTTTATCCTAGTGCGGATCTAACCAATGGCTTCAGCTATTCTTTAGATGATCTCTGGTCCCAAAACTCTCTTTTGTCCGACTTCATCCCAATGAACAGGTGATCTACATCTTCTACCATAGAGAGCTTCATATGGTATCATTCCAATAGTTGATTGAAAACTATTATTATGTGCAAATTCCACCAAAGGTAGATACAATTCACAACAGCTTCCTAGATCCAGAACCCTGGCTCTTAGCATGTCTTCCAAAGTTTGAATAGTCATTTCAGACTGACCCTCGAATTGAGGATGATACACCGTACTGAAATTTAATTTTGTTCGCATAGCTCCTTGTAAGCTCTTCCAAAACTTAGATATAAATCTCAGATCTCTATCGGACAAAATAGAGACGTGGACACCATGCAATCTTACAATTTCTCTAATGTACAACCGAGCCAGTTGATTTAGGCTAAATGCCATTTTTACTTGAAGAAAATGAGTTGACTTTGTTAGATGGTCGACTACTACCCCTATAGCATTATGTCCTCTTGCTTACTTTGAAAATCCTACCACAAAGTCCATTGTGATATTTTTCAACTTCCATTCAGGTATATCCAATGGATTTAACAACCCTATTAGTCTTTGGTGTTCTTCATTAACTTGTTGACACAGTATGCATTTTGCCACAAATATACATATACTTCTTTTCATATTCCTCGACCAAAATATATCTCTAAAATTTCAATACATTTTCGTACCACTAGGATGTGCGATGTACGGTGTGAAGCATGCCTCATCTAATATCTCCTTCCAAAACTTCATCCTTAGGCACACAAATTATTCCTTTAAATATCAGTCCCCAATCCGAAGCTATTCCAAAATCCTTCGTTGGCCATTCCGTATAATTGATGCTCATTCTGAAAGAGTTGGATGACATTTGTCTTCAGCCGAAAATTTGGCTATCCGAATGCTGGGTAAATAATGCTAGATTGGCTTTGAATGACGAACGGTGACAAAAAAATCCCCAAGCAAAGCGTTCCCATCATATTGTACTTCTGCATTGGCTGGAGCTAGAGGATTTACTCTCGGTTTCAGTTGTTGATTAGCCATTTGTATTTGTCCTTGATTGACCTGATGTGCTGCTCTCGCTATCCTCTGTCGTCGATAAAAAGTTCGTTCAATCTCTAAATCGGTTGGAAGTAATTCACCACCGACCGATCTTCGTGTGCAAGACCTGAAGAAGTGAAAAATATTAGCACTTAGCTTAGCCTAAGTGAATAAACTTAATAGAAAAGAAAACGTAAACTAAAATAAAAACAAACAAGTTAGATTTAGTGTCTAAATAACAAAAATCAAATGAAAACTCAATCCTCGACAACGACGCCAAAAACTTGTTCACGGAAATATGTTTCGAATTTAAATCACCGCAAGTGCATGGTTCGTTGACAAGTAATAAAGTAGAAATACTAGAATTTCGAGTATCGTTCCCACAAGAATTGATTTAACCTAATTTTTATTATCGCGACCTTAACCGAATCTATTAAATTTGAGATAAGTTTTTCAATTTTCATGATTAAACTAAAACTAGCATGCAAATTAAACTAAAATTACGACTTAAATGCAAAAATGACGTTTCAATGCAAAAGATTAGAATGAAATTACTGTATGGAAAAGCGCACTAGGATCCCGAATCACCAAGCAAGCTCACTTTTAACATCTATTTCACAATTCGATAACACGATGAATTGGTTGAAAAATCAATATTTCTAACTTATCCAATAATCTTTTTCGAATAGAATTGAACCTATTCTCGATACCATTTGACTATATTTCTATGAAAAATGTAATATACAAGAATGCATGACGTTCTATAAACATTTAGAAATTCACGTAAAGCATAGTGGTATATTTCTATTCCCTATCGGACCCTATGATGATTTATACCTTATAGAATTTATTTCCCTTCTTTTTAATGCATAAAATAGATCACCTAAACTCACATAATCACATACATTTAACTATGGAGGCAAGAGAAGTGTATATAAATCATTCAATATTCATCAATCGTGTTTGAATATCAAATTGCAAAATAGAGAATTAAAAGATCATATTGCGAGGTTCATCGTTCACCTAATATATAAAAAGTCTAGCCTAGCATGGATAAAATAAAAAAATAATAAAAATAATAAAGAGAAGACATCACCCAAAAACTAGAAATTAGGCTTGAAATCTTGAATTTTGAATGAAATCCCTTGTTCTAGCCATCTTCCTTGTTCTTCAATATTGTTTTTCTCTCTAAGAATGCATAGCCCCCCTTTTTTGACGAGATTAAGGTTATAAAAAAGTCCTAGATGCATTACCATAAGTGTTTGATTCAAATAAGGAACCAGAAAATTCGCACCCAGAATGAACCATGCAACAACATGGTTATAAAAAAATTTCACTGTTCATCTCCTGTTGGTGCTTGGGCGACTGCATGGACTTTCTATCATGCGACTTCATGGTAGAAATTATTTTCCATTTGGTCACTTTGGTCCCCAAACTTTATTTCATTTACCCTTTGACCTTGCTTCATTCTCCTTCTTCTTCTAACATTCTATGTCATCACAATGTGTTACTTAGTACAATTCCATGCTTGATTAGCCATTCGGGTCATCTTCTGAAAAATTGCATTTTGGTCTCCGAAGTTTCATTTTCTTCCACTTTGGTCATTTTTCGCTCGGTTTTGCATACTCTTCATTTTATCCATTAATTTAATCTACAAACACAATTTATATCGAATTAAGCCATATTTCAAAACACACTTATCAATTTAATCCTACAAACACAATTTAATCATAAATAAGTGCGCAAAACGCACTTATCAACATCAGTACGTGTATTTCAAAGTAAACATAGTTTAGATTGGAGCAAAGATTATGCTCATATAATGCAAACAGTCATGTAACTCTTGAGATTTTCAAAAGTGGGTGCCACAATTATGTTATGTTTTGCATCACTTCTCGTTGTTGTTGCAATATTTTATATTTGCAGCCTTACTTGGCTCTATTTTTAGATTGAATAGCTTGTTAGACAGTTGTTTTTGGATTAGTATGATAGAACCCTGATCAAAAGCAGCTTCCAACAAGCACAAGAACAATTGAGAATGCAGATATGAGAGCAAGCTGGCTTGAATGAAGAGTTTCTTTATATTTATATTTATGCTAATTTGAGTACTGGAAATACAACTAGATTGTAACAAAATAACAGTATGTAAACCTATAGGACTATACTAAGCAACAGTAAATAGAAAATAGGTAATTTGGCATTCGAGAGGCCAATCTCTCCACTAGACTTTTCCATATTTTCCGCCTGCTCTCCTCTCCCCTGCTTCCTGTATTTATAATGTGTTCTGTAACAGCCCTTCAACCATTTTTGTTAGCCCACCCATGTGTTTGTTGATTTTTTCTTTTAGCAATTTCCTTTCCCGCCCTCTGCTTTTTCTTGCATATGGTATGAGTTGGACATGTGTCCTATCATAGTACTTGCACCAATAAATATTTTGGGGAGAAACATTTACATAACAATACGTTTCACGCATGATACTGACATTAGGAAAATTTTGATTTAAGACATTGATAGATCAAATTGTTGATTTAAAGTTTCCTTTTGACTACAAAAGGTCAGCATAGAAAGAGAAACAAAACTAAAAAACTATTTGTTACATAATTCCCGTACCTGTGTGTTCCAAAAAAAGGAGCTAACTTTGCAGCCTCGTAGGATATTCATTTTGAGATGGATTATGAAATAGCTAATTTTATATGCTAAAATGCTAAATGTACGTATAATTGAGTTATAAAATGTTTGCTTGTATGGATAATAGAACAAAAGCTTAATTAGACAATCTTGCGGGCCTCATAAACTACCTATGATGCAAACTTTGCTGCACCAGCCATTTTAAGTAGTTTCAAGTAAGGCTCATCTTTCCTAAGATTCAATTGTCTTGTCAACTTCAAATAGCTTTAGAGTCTATCTGGTACATATTTTACATCCTTTCGAAAAATAGGTGAATGTGGTTAACTTGGTTTTACCTTTTGGTTTGTGGGGGATGGGAATGTGACGTGTGAAATCTCTATAAACAAGAAATTATTGGTTGACGTTGAAGTGATAAGTGTAAGGCCACAAGATTGATGGGAAGTCATACTATATCTTATTTGAATAAATTTGACAATTCTATTGGGGATATGGAAGAATTTCGAAGACATTCTGACAGAATCTACATCGGACCTCTGTCGGTGTCAGGCCCTGCTTATGGCATCACTCTGTATGTGTTGCATTTGTTCATGATTACCTGTTTGCTATTTTGTTCTATGATTGTTTGCACTTGGTTGGCCCTTGTTTGCATGTATGCAACATAAATTCTAACTTTGTCCTTTTCTTTGTAGTTTAAGCAGATGAATGATCATGGTACACGGATAATCGTGTAAAATCTATGGGAGGATTACCAGGGTCTATTGGAACTTGATTTTGACACCAATCCACATGTACATATCTGCTTTCTATTTGTGGACATTCGTCATTTTTCTTCTGATACTTGTTACGGAAATTATCCTTCCATTTGTTATGGTTTTGTTCCCTGTAGGATATCCAAATCCGAGGCGTCAACAAAGATGACAAGAACATAAAAATGGCACAGCTGTATCCCAACTCCAGGCACTTTCTTACATATCGGCATTCGTTAAGGGTGAGTGGTTGCTGACTGCTATTATCACTTTTCACTGTTACCCTTGTGACTTTTGGAGCATTAGAGGCAGGGATTCTTAGAAATTTCTGGCTTTGGCCGTAATACGAGTACATCTGTCTGTTTTCCTCTTTTTTTATTTTTTATTTATTGCCTTTTCTCAATTTTGTGTTAAATAAATTGCATCTTGAAATTGTAGAGCTATGCATCTATTCTCTACCTCAGAATTCCTCCTAGCTTTCAAATTATTCTCCGCGGGAAAGATGTTGAACACCATAATATAGTGAATGACATGATGATGTCCCATGAGTTTACTTATCATCCGCAGCCTGGAACTGATGGGGTCCTAAAAGATGCTAACGTAATTTTTGTCATAATAATATTTGGTTGAGAGTTATTTTCTCATAGCTAACGTGCAAATCTGGTGACTATATTTTTTTTCTTTGTTATTAGATGGTTCCTTCTGTCACTATTGGGTGTGTAAAGGATAAGCACATATTGATGTTCAAGGTTTTAATGTTTTTCACAAAAATCGACTCATTAAGGTTTGTCTTGTGTTTCTTTGTAGTCCTTGCTATATATATGAAATGTTAAATGCTCGCCATATATCGACTAAATTAAGGCCTGGCTTCTGTTCCTTTGCGTTGTGATTTGATTACATTCGTCAATATTAGTAGTTACATATAGTGTTACTATGCCCCCGTTTGGTTCAGCTAAAAAAAAGATTTTTTTTAGTAGATTTTGATCAAAGTTGATGAAATATGTCGTTAAAAAAATGATAAAAAATTGTGGGTCCCATGAAATATGTGTTTGAAAATGAATTTGATGAAAATGAGTATCAGAAAATGGGGGGCCAAACTGGAGCTATGTGTCTTTTGTATTTTCTGAGATTTATCAACTAAGGTCATGCTTTTCACAATTAGCATTTAGTTTTTCTCATACGGATTGGTATATGTGGAACTCGTGGAGTCATTTCATGGCTCATGTGATTTCATGCATAACTGATATCAAGTTTTTCCATTTCTCTAGCCATTTTGGAGACTTTGACATGCTCCTGGTAGTAATGGTCGTGGAGTTATAGGTAGTCTTCTGTCCCGTTTACTTCCATAAATTTCATTATGTTTAGTTGCATAATGTTGTTCATCTTCCTATCAGGTGTGCTGGAATCAAATTTTGTTGAACCAGCACATGATAAGCAAGGGTTCGAGCGTACTACAGTTCTTGCAAGACTAGAGGCACAATTGATACAGATGCAAAAGACGTATTGGTTTGTTTCTAGTGTGCTGCAGACATTTGTTTTCCTCCTATTGTCTCCATTCCTTAACTTCTATGGGTATTTAATGCTTATAATTTTTGTATTGCTTTAGGTCATCAAATTGTCACCACATTGGCTATTCTCGACGACGAAATAAAAAAGCTTATGAAAGAGGTATGAAACGGAGTCGTGGTCTTCCCTCCACAATCCCACACTGAGAAAACATAAAAAAATAGGGAAAAATTTCACTAAGGTGTACCCGCTGATATATCACAATCCAAAGTTCTACTTACAAGTTCTCATATGATTAGGACATTTTGATGCATTCCTTGGAACATGATATGTGATATTCTTGTGTAGAGAGCTCTCCTGATTCTTATTCCCCAACTCATCAATCAAAAAAGAATGTTACTTCTTCAAGTAGCAAGATACCAATCAAGTCGATGGATAAGAGTCATAATAAATGGCACATGAATGGAAAGGAAGACATGAAGTAAAAAGCATCTGGAAAGCGACCAATTTCTTCCGGATCATCATCTTCTGGTGATGATGTCAGTTACGATGATGTGCAAACTAACATTCACAGGAATCGAGTCAATGGCTTATCCTCTAGGAAATTATCTGGAAAATATGGGCCTCCAATGCACTCTTGCTTGAAATACAGTGAAGCTTGGGGAAATAATTTGCCTGGGGAAAAGCCTCCCCTCCCCCACCAATAGGGGGGCGCCCGCGTTTGACCCGGGCACCCTTTTTCTGGCAAAGAAGAAGGGTCCAATTTGCCTGACGCAAGGCCTGACCAAACAACCAGAAATTTAAGGTCCTAGGTAGCTTCTTGTTATGTGGAATATGCTTTTATTTCAAATTTTATAATTTTTTTTTTAAAAAAAATCTAATTTAATAATTTTCAGATTCAATAGATATTGTTTTTTTTCCTTTCAAAATAATAGTAGTAGACAGATATTTAATTATAACATGTCATAAATATTTATCTACATTTTACAGTATAATCAAAGATAATGATAGTATATAAGGACATTTTAATATAAACAATATCCATCTTTGCAATTTTATTCACACAAAACAATTAATTGATTTTATCCACAACTTATTTTTTCTTCAACAGAGACAATTAATTCGCTTAAAACCACATTAATACCAAATCCTACATGAAATGGAAGTTGTAATAAATTTTAAATTTTCACACACCACGAATTAAATGTATACGATTAGATTTATGTAACTTGGACCTTCTTATAAGGAATTTTATGTATCCTTCTGTATTCTTATAATCCATACCTCAGATTTTGCAAATGAATTCTATAAATAAAATCGTTGGACCACTTAGTTTGAGTGTCTATTAGTTCTCTCACCCTCTCTCGAAGAAATTTTATTTTTTTATTAAGGTACGTGATTAAATGATTATTTGATATACATTTTGAGATGGATTATGAAATAGCTAATTTTATATGCTAAAATGCTAAATGTACGTGTAATTGAGTTATAAAATGTTTGCTCGTTTGGATAATAGAACAAAAGCTTAATTAGACAATCATGCGGGCCTTATAAACTACCTATGAAGCAAACTTTGCTTCACTAGCCATTTTGAGTAGTTTCAGGCAAGGCTTATCTTTCCTAAGATTGAATTGTCTTGTCAACTTCAAATAGCTTTAGAGTCTATCTGGTACATATTTTACATCCATGCAAAATAGGTGAACGTGGTTAACTTGGTTTTACCTTTTGGTTTGTGGGGGATGGGAAGGTGACCTGTGAAATCTCTATCAACAAGAAATTATTGGTTGACGCTGAAGTGATAAGTGTAAGGCCACAAGATTGATAGGAAGTCATACTGTATCTTATTTGAATAAATTTGATGATTCTATTGGTGATACGGAAGAATTTCGAATACATTGTGACAGAATATACATCGGACCTCTGTCGGTGTCAGGCCCTGCTTATGGCATCACTCTGTATGTGTTGCATTTGCTGATGTTTACCTGTTCGCTATTTTGTTCTATGATTGTCCTGGCTTGGTTGGCCCTTGTTTGCATGTATGCAACATAAATTCTAGCTTTGCCCTTTTCTTTGTAGTTTAATCAGAAGAAGGATCACGGTACACGGATAATCGTGTATAATCTATGGGAGGATGATCAGGGTCTATTGGAACTTGATTTTGACACCAATCCACATGTACATATTTGCTTGCTAATTGTGGATATTCGTAATTTTTCTTCTAATACTTGTTTCGGAAATGATCCTTCCATTTGTTATGGTTTTGTTCCCTGCAGGATATCCAAATCCAAGGCGTCAACAAAGTTGACAAGAACATAAAAATGGCACAGCTATATCCCAACTCCAGGCACTTTCTTACATATCGGCATTCGTTAAGAGTGGGTGGTTGGTGACTGCTGTTATCACTTTTCACTGTTAGCCTTGTGACTTTTGGAGCATTAGAGGCAGGGATGCTTAGAAATTTCTAGCTTTGGTCGTAATACGATTACATTGGTGTGTGCTGTCGTAGTCACCCAAAAGTAATACATTAATCTCTAAAACTAATGTAGTAGTGGAAGCCAGGGTCGACCTCATGAAGAGTGTGTGATTCAATATTTAATGCTTCGTACAATGATATGGGGTTTTGTATGCACGTAATTGTAAATAACAAATTAATAACAATGAAAATTAAATTAACGAAAACAATCAAAAGACGAATCTTGGTCTAAGTCCACATCCACCATCGGAAATCCACAATTGATCGTAGATGCAAGGATAATTCAATTCATATTATGAATATTCATCGTTGGAATTGGTTTCCTATCTCTCCTTACTTGTAGTTAATTAGAATACCAGCGACCTAATTAACTATAATTATCAAACAACCTAAGACCAGCACTATAGATTTAATTCAATAATAGATTACGAATTAGAAAGATCGATGAAGCTAAAAAATAGCAGTTGCATTTAATTTAGTTGAATGTTCTTCCTAGGATTTGACAATTAACAGCAAATTATCAAATCGTAGTTGCTTCACAAGTTAAAGGAATCAAACAATTATGGATTTGATGTTTAACTTGCGATAGATTGTTACAATCAATGAACTAGCGGGCCCTCTTGCAATTAAACGCAACAAATTATATAAATAAATGCAGAAGAACATTCAATACGTAAAATATAAATCAAACAATAAGAAGAATTATTTAGATCTCACAATATATGGTTCCAAGGCTTCCATTTCATTCCATCGAGTGAAAAAATTTAGTTACAATTCATGAATCTAAGAGAAAAATAGAGAAGAATGAAGTCGGGAGGTGTTCTGTACGTTCTAGCTTTGTTTTAAGGTTGCAAATCACGTATTTATAGTTGTTTTCATATGTAATTGACTTAAATTCGAAAACCAGAATTATAGTGTCGGGAATGAACCATGCGACCGCATAGTAGTAAGTCATGTGGTCGTATAGAACACTAAAGATAGACCCTGAAGTTCACTAAGAATCCTCTTGCGGCCATATGACCGCATGGAATTAAAGTCATGCGATCACATGGTTTTAAATAATTTCCACCGGACAGCCTTGAATATTTTGGTCATATCTTCCACTGTCGATGTCCAATTGAGACGATTCAAGATGCGTTGGAAAGCTAACTCAAATGGATATAATTTTCTTCAGATATCATCTTCCAATTGGATCATTTGACATGTCAAGAATGGATCTTAATATGAGGCTGAAAATCGGTGCATAACTTTTTCGATTAGAAATTGATGTGTGATCGTATTTTGACGATATTCCATCCCTTTGATGTCTTCTTTCATCCAATTGACCTTTAACACTCTCAAATCTTCATCATAAGGTTAGACACAAGTTTAGAGTATTTGTACTTTAGTTCCCTAACTTTCGCTTTCTTTCATTTGGTCCTTGTTCGATTATTTCTTCCAAATTACGCCATATCCATAGAATTACCACATAAACCAAAATATGGGATAAATAAGTACATTTTAGCATAAAATATTTATATGAGCGTATTAAATAAAGAGGGAAAAACTATGCATTTTACATTCGTATCATACATCTATCTGTTTTCCTCTTTTTTATTTTTTTGCCTTTTCTCAATTTTGTGTTAAATAAATTACATCTTGAAATTGCATAGCTATGCATCTATTCTCTACCACAGAATTCCTCCTAGGTTTCGAATTATTCTCCACGGGAAAGATGTTGAACACCATAATATAGTGAATGACATGATGATGTCCCAGAAGGTTACTTATCATCCGCAGCCTGGAACTGATGGGGTCCCAAAAGATGCTAATGTAATTTTTGTCATAATGATATTTGGTTGAGAGTTATTTTCTCATAGCTAACTGGCAAATCTGGTGACTATATTTTTTTCTTTGTTATTAGACGGTTGCTTCTATCGCTATTGGGTGTGTAAAGGATGCAAAAGCACATATTGATGTTCGAGGTTTTAATGCTAATCACAAAAATCGACTCATTAAGGCTTGTCTTCTGTTTCTTTGTAGTCCTTGCTATATTTGAAATGTTAAATGCTCCCCATATATCGACTAAATTAATGCCTGGCTTCTGTTCCTTTGCGTTGTGATCTGATTACATTTGTCAATATTAGTAGTTACATATAGTGTTACTATGTCCCCGTTTGGTTCAGCTAAAAATTAGATTTTTTTAGTAGATTTTGATAAAAGTTGATAAAATATGTCGTTAAAAAAATGATAAAATATTGTGGGTCCCATGAAATATGTGTTTGAAAATGAATTTGATGAAAAATGAGTTTCAGAAAATGGGTGGCCAAACTGGGGCTATGTGTCTTTTATATTTTTTGAGATTTGTCAACTTAGGTCAAGCTTTTCACAATTAGCATTTAATTTTTCTCATACTGATTGGTATATGTGGAACTCGTGGAGTCATTTCATGGCCCATGTGATTTCATGCATACCTGATATCAAAATTTTATATTTCTCCAGCCATTTTGAAGACTTTGGCATGCTCCTAGTAGTGATGGTCGTGGAGTTAAAGGTAGTCTTCTGTCCTATTTTCTTCCATAAATTTCATTACGTTTAGTTGTATAATGTTGTACATCTTTCTATCAGGTGTACTGGAAGCCAATTTTGTTGAACCCGCACATGATAAGCAAGGGTTTGAGCGTACTACAGTTCTTGCAAGACTGGAGGCACAATTGATACAGATGCAAAAGACATATTGGTTTGTTTCTAGTGTGCTACAGACATTTGTTTTCCTCCTATTGTCTCAATTCCTTAACTTCTATGGGTATTTAATGCTTATAATTTTTGTATTGCTTTAGGTCATCAAATTGTCACCACATTGGCTATTCTCGACAACGAAATAAGAAAGCTTATGAAAGAGGTATGAAACAGAGTCGTGGTCTTCCCTCCACAATCCCACACTGAGAAAACATAAAAAGAATAGGGAAAATTTTCGATATATCACAATCCGAAGTTCTACTTACAAGTTCTTATATGATTAGGACATTTTGATGCATACCTTGGAACATGATATGTGATTTTCTTGTGTAGAGAGCTCTCCTGATTCTTATTCCCCAACTCATCAATCAAAAAAGAATGTTACTTCTTCAAGTAGCAAGATACCAATCAAGTCGGTGGATAAGGGTCATAATAAATGGCACAAGTATGGAAAGGAAGACATGAAGAAAAAAGCATCTGGAAAGCGACCAAGTTCTTCTGGATCATCATCTTCTGGTGAGGATGTCACATGTCAGTTACAATGATGTGCAAACTAACATTGACAGGAATCGAGTCAATGGAGAAGAAATTCTAGAGAATGATAGAAATTGGAGTTGTGATTTTATTCATTGAGAAACCATCAATATATAGTACAACTCAATAAACTAAATATGTAAAGATAAATAACAATTCCTAAAATTAAGCACATCATCATAATCATCAATCTTCTTGATCTTCAATGATTCCTTGCTTTCTTCCATCATATATTTTGTTGCTGTTAATAAATGGCTTATTCTCTAGGAAATTATCTGGAAAAGATGGATCTCCAATGCCCGCTGGCTTGAAATACAGTGAAGCTTGGGAAAATAATTTGCCTGATGTAGGGCCTGACCGAACAACCAGAAATTAAGGTCCCAGGTAGCTTCTCGTTATGTGGAATATGCTTTCATTTCAAATTTTATTTTTTATTTTTTAAATCTAATTTAATAATTTTCAGATTCAATAGATAATATTAATTTTTTTCCTTTCAAAATAATAGTATTAGACAGATATTTAATTATAACATATATATGTCATAAATATTTATCTACATTTTACTGTATTATCAAATATAATAATAGTATATAAGGACACTTTAATATAAATTTTAGTAATTTTATTCGCACACAGTAATCAAATACATTTGTTTACAAAACAATTAATTGATTTTATCCATAACTTATTTTTTCTTCAACACAGACAATTAATTCTTTTAAAACCACATTAATACCAAATCCTACATGAAATGAAAGTTGCAATAACTTTTAACACACCACGAATTAAATGTACCATTAGATTTATGTAATTTTGACCTTATAAGGAATTGTATGTATCCATTTGTATTCTTATAACCCATACCTCAGATTTTGCAAATGAATTCTCTAAATAAAATTATTTGACCACTTAGTTTGAGCGTCTATTAGTTCTCTCACTCTCTCTTGAAGTAATTCTATCTTTTTTTATTAAGGTACGTGATTAAATGATTATTTGATATACGTTTATAAGAGTGAAAATCAATTTACATGACCATTGCAATCATCTCTTGATGATATTGCTTAATGAAATATATTTTTAAGGTCAAACCATCAAAGTTTGCCATGGGCCAATATGTGGACCGAGTAATTTGTAAACTTAGTGGCCAGCCCCAAAACATTAAAATTTATAAGGTTTAAATTTCTTTTATATGTACAAATTTATGTGGATTTTTATTTTTATTTTTATTTTTAGTCCGTTTAATTTTTTTTTTTTTTTTAATCCAATCTTAGATGTCACGGATATTGTCTATGGAAAGTAAATAAGACTTGAGAGTTTTTCTTTCAATGTATTGTGTAGTTACTATCAAAACTCTTCACAATGGAAGCAAAGTCAACTGGGTTATTGTTGTGATAGCAATGGTAATTGGTTCCTAATTTTGGCCCTAAATAGTGTGAAATGTGCATTTGGAGTTGAGCTGAATTCTGCAGGATTGATTCAGCTCAACTCCAAATGTGCATTCCACATTGTCTGCTGCCAAAATTAGGAACCAAATTACCATTGCTACCACAACAACAACCCAATTCTTCAATGCCTTTGCTTCCATTGGGAGGAGTTTTGATAGTTACTACACAATACATTAAAAGAGAAACTCTTAAGCCTTATTTACTTTCCATAGGCAATATCAAGGACATATCTAAGATTGGACTAAAAAAATTTAAAAATCCACATAAATTTGTACGTATAAAAGAAATTTACACATAAAATTTTTTAATGCTTTGGGGCTGGCCACTGGGCAGGGCAAGCATAAGAAATGACCCAAGTTTACAAATTGCTCGGTCCACATAATGGCACATGGCGAACTTTGATGGTTCGACCATAAAAATATATTTCACTAAGCAATACCATGAAGATGATTGCAATGATCATGTTGATTGATTTTCACTCTAACATATGTATATCAAATAATCATTTAACAACGTACCTTAATAAAAAAAAAATAGAATTGCTTCGAGAGAGGGTGAGAGAATTAATGGGCACTCAAACTAAGTGGTCCAACGATTTTATTTATAGAATTCATTTCCAAAATCTGAGGCATGAATTATAAGAACATAGATTGATACATACAAATCCTTATAAGAAGGTCAAAGTTACATAAATCTAATTGTATACATTTAATTTGTGGTGTGTGAAAAGTTATTGCAACTTCCATTTCATATAGGATTTGGTATTAATGTGGTTTTAAGATAATTAATTGTCTGTGTTGAAGAAAAAATAAGTTGTGGATAAAATCAGTTAATTGTTTTGTAAATAAAATATTTTATTACTGTGTGAATAAAATGAATATTGATTATATTAAAATGTCCTTATAAACTATTATTATCTTTGATAGTACTATAAAATGTAGATAAATATTTATGACATATATTATGCTTAAATATTTGTCTAATACTATATATTATTTTGGAAGGAAGAAATTAATAATATATATTGAATCTGAATATTATTAAATTATATTTTTCAAAAAAGCATAGTCCACTTAGTAACTAGACTATTAATAATATCAACATGCAACAAAAAATAACAATTTTAGTTTAATTTAAGTTGAGCCCGTATCACATATTTGATGTTTGTAAACACAAAAATATTGAAGTCAAATTTAATTAAACAATACGCTCTCTCTAACGTAATTAAAGTTTCAAACGAGTCGACTCAATAGTCATAAAACATATTCCACGATGATAGTTAATCGTAGTGAAAAAATAAAAATTGAAGTAGTGTTTATACGATATTTTGTCATTGAAGTAGTGTTTATACGATATTTTGTCATTGAAGTAGTGTTTATACGATATTTTGTCATTTGAAAAATAATCTGGTTGGATTTGAAAATTAAATTGAAACAGATACATTTTCTCCTAGTGTTTGAATTCACTGTCAATAAAGGGCAACCAATTCTTGTTCCTCCAAGCAAGAAAACCACGACCAGCCTATATTTCCTCAGCAACTTGGATCAAAGCATTGCTGTCACAATGCGAACAGTTTATGGCTTCAAATCCGAAGAGGATGTAAGTGTTATGTACTAGATGCAATCAGGTTTGGGCATAAACACTTTTAATACATATATATATATATATATATATATATATAGCCCCTGCCCCTGTTTGAATCTCATTTTTGGACAAAACTCATTTTGTGACAAGAAAACGATTGGACACACCAGAGATAAATTTGACCTGTGTCAGACTAATTTACAATTGAATATTATCGTTGCCTCACAATTTCGGTTTTGCCCTTGTTTGAAAGTTTAAATTTACACTTTATTGTGGGCAAATTCCATAAAAATATTGAAGGGCATTTGTGTGATGCAAATTAATGTTAACCGCAATGTGACCACAAAGTGTCCAGTCTGGCCTTTTTAACATCCTACTATTAGAAGAAAATTGAAGGAAATGGTACCTGGGTCCCATAACTATTGAAAATTGAATGGAAAAAAATTGGAATAGAATGGTTGTCAAAACAGGGGCATATATATATATATATATATATATATACACACACACACTAAGTGCAAGCAACGTGCAATGCACGTTTGCTTAGTTTATATTTAATAGTTTTGTTTAAGAATTAATTTGTTATTAATAAATATGTAATTTTTTTGGTTAATTAAATAATTAATGATGTAATGTTTATGTAATTGATAAATAATTAAATAAAGTGCTTCTCTCTGTCATCTCCAACCCAAAATCACAAATAGAAAACTCAAGGTATGTTAATGGGTAAGAAGATGAGTTTACTTAGGCTCAATTTGATTCTCATTAATGTAGAATGAGAATGAAAAATATAGTCGTTATTGGACCCACACAAGAGATAGAAATTCAAAATTGATAGATTGATGTGATGGATAACGGTCATATTTTTCATTTTTATGGGTTTTTAATGAGAAACAAATGGAGGTTTAAACTTTTTGCATAGGTTAGGTCTTTACTCTTTTTTAAATAATAATGCAATTCATTTTATCGCTAAAGTGTGATATGTATTACGATAATATATGTATATCATGTGTTAGACTTAGTATTGGTAAGTGACGGGTAAATTTTCGAGGAAGAAAATATTTTAAGGGGATGAGAATGTAATACCTCGAAAATTTTCATAAAATATAATTCAATTTTTATATACTATATTTTAATATTTTGAAAGTTATGGACTAAATGATACATTTATCAAGTTATATTTTATTTGTGTCAAATATTTAGATATTGATGGAGTTATCGTAAATACATGAATATTGGTCTCGTTGGATAAATCGTAATTAGATACATAAATCAGATTCGAGAAAAAGTCGATTCGGATAAGTTAGCTCTAAGATATTTTAGTTTGAAGGAATTATCAAAAGCTAATTTATTTTTATTATTATTTAATTATAATTTTGAAAGTAAGGGGTGGTGAAAAAAAATTTCCGTTAAAACAAGAAATTCCGTTAAATCAAAAAATTCAGTTAGTTTTTCCGTTAAACCAACATGTTCCGTTCAATAGACACTTTATATATATATATGTGTGTGTGTGTGTGTGTGTGTGTGTGTGTGTGTGTGTGTGTGTGTGTGTGTGTGTGTATTAAGTAAATTCCCAACAGTGGTATCAAAGCGTACTTTATGTTTGTTAGAAACTGTTTTACATGTTTGAACGGTCAAAAGTTGATTGTTTATTATTTTCTTGTATCTAGCAATTAATAAAAAAGGAAGAATCAAAACAGAGACAGCGGGCGACAACGGTCGTCGTCACACTGCCACTCACAAGAATGGCCCCTACGCAGATGGGGCAGCAACGAGCAGCGCTGCAGCGACGCACATCGCTACTGAACAATGGCACTCTTCGCAGCTGTTTAAAGTGGCGATGAGCGCTACTTCTCCCAACTGTAGCAACAGCGCTGACTATTGTTGCGTAGTGTTCGACGTTGCAACTTGAAGCACGATGCTGTCGCAGAGGAAGCTGACACAGCTCCGCCCCGTGGTGGGCCGTGCCGCAGTCGCGAGACACGTTATCAGCGTCACTAGATGCAATCAATTTTGGGCATAAACACTTTTAATATATATAGCCCCTGTTTGAATCTCATTTTAAACTCATTTTTGGACAAAACTCATTTTGCGATAGGAAAACGATTGGACACACCCGAGATAAATTTGACATGTGTGAGACTACTCATTTCAATTGAATATCATCGTTGCCATACAATTTCGATTTTGCCCTCGTTTGAAAGTGTAAATTTACACGTTATTAAGGGCAAATTCCATAAAAAATTGAAGGGCATTTGTGGGATGCAAATTAATGTTTACTGCAAAGTGTCGAGTCTGGCCTTTTTAACTCCTGTGTTAGAAGAAAATTGAAGGAAATGGTACCTGGGGCCCACAATTGTTGAAAATTGAATGAGAAAAAATTGGAATTGTGATTATGAGATACAAATTATATATTACTGAATTTTAAATCATTCGTAGTCGTATGTAACAACGAGATACAAATATCGTTATTACGGATAAACCATTACGTGTGATATTTTTTACTTGGAAGTAAATAGCTTATCTCACAGGTTAAAGTGTTGTGATACTTAAATGAACACGTTGATGTTTTGTTATAGAACAAAATATTAGACACCCACTAGGGAGATTTTATGTGGATAACTATTTGATTGTCAGTGGTTAATCTCTAACGTTTGGTAGTGGAATTGGTCATTTGACTTGAGGTCATCATAGTGTCTTATATGAATATAATCATACTTTGGTGATGTTGGTTGTTAATCTGACAAGAGTCGTCAATACGGTATCGTTCAAGTATGTCAAGAATTATATAAAGGTTGTAAATTATCAATAGAGTTACTCTTAGATAGAAATTATGGTTTACATTTCGTTCAGTTAAGTTAATAATGAAATACTTGGCTAAGGTGTACTCACAAGTCAAAAATAAGTTTTCAACTTACATTAACTTAATAGTGGGATGAAAGATATGATCAATAATCGAGATTAACACACTAAATATCTTGTAATTAATCGGATCATATTGACGAAGAGATTATACTTTCACGGTAAACGAACTGTTCGATTTTGTTATACCACGTGACATTTCTCGTTACATGTGTTACCCTTACATATTGCTAGAAATCAATTTGGAACAACAGATGTAAATTGATGATACCCCCTTTTAATTTATCAATTTTGATTAGATCAAATAATAATTCACGTCATTAGATATCGTGATAGGAACCTAATGGGTCACATACAAAAGAAGAACCAGAAGAATGAGATTCGTCAATTAATTAATTAACAAGTGTTGGATAATTAATTAATTGTGTTGCTTATTAATATGATTGAATCAATTAATTGGATTAATTAAATATTGGATCAGATTAAGTTTAACAGATGGATCATGCCCACTTGAACTTCTATTAATAGGTTGCTAGGACTTGAAAATACATACATCATTATTATTATTCTTTTTAGCACAAGAAAAGAGAGAAAACTCCTAGTTTTCATGCTTGGTCCATGTGTGGATTTTCATTGGAGGCTAGATAATATGACAGTTGTGGATTGTAGTTCGTGATTGTTTATATTCGAAAAACAGCAAAGGAGTTTGCAGAATTCATCAAATGTATTATTCTAAGGGTGATGCTACATGTACCGAATTTTTATACCAAATCTTTTACACCCCACTCACATTAGGAGGTGGGGACCACAAATCGGAATTTTTAAATACACATGGGGCCCACACGCATTGTGAGAGGGGGACACCATTCGGTCAATTCAGACTAATTCTTATTCTAAACACAGTTTCTATCTAAATACAAAGTAGATTCGTAGTGGGAATTGAAAAATAATTCATTTTTTGCTGTGCATGTTAAGTAAATTGCCAACAGTGGTATCAGAGTCTTCTCTGTGTTTGTTAAAAAAAAATTTGCATGTTAAGAGGCAGCTTGTACTTTCTGAAAGTAACAATATATGGAAAATATATACAAAAAATGATTTAATTGAAAACACTTGCTTCATCAATTGAGCATATAAAACCACAATGATATCCATAGCCGTCATACTAAGAAATCGACCATGAAATAGAATATCTGGCGATCCAGCCACAAAGTCAACAAGTAATAATCTTTTAACTCGAAACGAGTTCAGATTACCACACTCTATAGTCTATACAAGGAAGCAAACAAAAATGTCTGTTATAATAAGGCAGAGAAAAAGACCCGTCAACCGAAGGCACTGCCGATAAATATGTAAGCTGTTATAATAAGGCAGAGGAAAAGACCAGTAAATTGATGGAAACTCTAAAATAAAATAAAAATGCCGAAGAAGAGGAGAGCAAATCGCTAACCTCTGCCCACCACTTTCCTCGTCATCACCTGGTTCCTCATCTAGGACTTCAAATCTACATAAAGATACATTCATAAATTGCAAAACTAATACATAAAATGTATATAGAATTAATATTCCTATTCTTTTCTTAGTCATTCGATACCAATATACCATCAACTTGTTCATTTTTCACCCCAATGATTCAAAAGATTTATTTTCTTTTGAAGTTGCTTCTGAATAGGGTACTTACTCTCTCGACTTTCGTTTCCTTGTCTGTTGGAAAATTCTAATATATATGGGCCACATGTAATATATTAAAATATGTGGTGCTATTATTTAAAGAATATTAGTCAATTAAAGTGATCCAATAAAAATGAATTTTGACTAATGGGTATTAGGTTTCATGAAATTAAAGCGTAGACACCAGAAGTTTGTTTTAAATTGTTGAAGGGGCCAATTTGAAACAAATGAAAGATAATGACCAATCATTAATACCTTATTGTTTATATGGGGTCATGGTCCCCAATTGTTGGTGTGTTCTTGAGATTCTCTACATCCTCATCAATAGAGATCAAAAATCGGAGTGAAGACCACCAATTAATTAGAAGATACTAACCTATCCAGACAAAGAATCATATCACTACGAACATGGGCGAATCCCGGAATTGGACCTAACACGGGCAGAGACCGTTGACCCGTAACCGTAGAAAAAAAAGAACACAAAAACATAAATATACAGTTCAGGGGCTGCACCCATCCATAAATTCTCATTTACCATAATTAATTATTCACAAATTAACAAAAACCGAAAAAAGGAACACAAAAACATAAATATAGAGTCTAGGGGCTGCACCCATTCATAAATTCTCATTTATCATAAGTAATTATTCACAAATTAACAAAAATCGAAAAAAAGGAACACAAAACATAAATATACAGTCCAGGGGCTACACCCATCCATAAATTCTCATTTACTTATTTATCATAATTCATTATTTACAAATTAACAAAAATCAGGATAAAAAAGAACACAAACTTATATACAGTCCAGGGGCTGCACCCATCCATACATTTTCATTTATCATAATTCATTATTTACAAATTAACAAAAACCGGAAAAAAAAGAACAAAAAAACATAAATATACAGTCCAGGGTCTGCACCCATCCATAAATTCTCATTGACTCATTTATCATAATTCATTATTCACATATTAACAAAAATCGGGAAAAAAAATGAACACGAAAACATAAATATACAGTCCAGGGGCTGCATTCATCCATAAATTCTCATTTACTCATTTATCATAATTCATTATTCACAAATTAACAAAAATCGGAAAAAAAAAAAAAAGGAATACAAAGGGACTGCAACCATTCATAAATTCTCATTTACTCATTTATCATAATTCGTAATTCATTAATATCAAATAGTCCATAGAAAAACTCAATTACTCATTTATCATAAATTCATAAATCATAATCCAAAAAATTATAAATACCTCTAGGCAGCGGCCCAGCCGCCTAGCCCAAAAACTCAAGCAAGCCTGCCCCGGGCCCAGGCTCCAGCTCTAGCCTATCCTCTCTAGCTCTCCTCTACAGTCCACTCAACTCTAGGACCACATCAGAAAATGCTGCCCAGCCACTAACCAGCCTCCACTCTAGCAGAAAGCTCCGTCGTGGTCCAGCCTCCACTCACTACACCACCAATCACCACATTTACCACAGTCCACACCACCTCTACTCCAACCCAAACACTCACAGTCATAGGCTCACAGCCGCCACCTTCCTCCTCAGACCTCAAATTAATTTCGCCCAAATTAATTTCACCAACAACCGCCTCAACCCTCGTAGACTAAGAGCGTATTCATCGCCCTTGCCCTCGCCCACTGGCTGCCAAAAGAAATGAGAATGAATGAAGGATTGGACCGAACACACTCTAATTTGGTTTTTGTTAAATGGATTGGAACGAATCGGGCTAAAAAATTGGGCCTTTTTTATAAAAAATGAGGCCCAAAAACTTTGAAAACTCCAACTCTAGCCCACTACCCAGCCCTCCTTCTTCTGTTCTTTATCTTCTTCCTTTCCGGCTCCCACTCTACTTGACGGTTCTCTGAAGTTTCCGACGGACCTAGCACGGGTGATCGCGGGGGCTGGCCATGTGCTAGGTCCGCCCCTGACTATGGATATAGTTATGTTTAATGTTTTGTTATTTTCTTGGATTTCAACATAGAGATAAATTTAGGGTTTATATGAGAAAATGTTTTGATTATAATATTTGGATTGAATCTATAATCCCATAGACATTTTACTATCAAGTGGTATCAGAGTCACTCCATAGTTGAAATTCATAAGAAATTGAAGTTTAAAATTCTGAATTTTTGATCTTTTTGTTATGGATCTAGAATTTGAAATGTTATTACATAAATTCTAGCTTATTATTATATGGATCTTGTGAAATAATTAAGGTTTTCTTCAAAATTCAAATTTTGAAATAAAGAAGGTTTTTTTTTAGATCTGTTAAAATAAAATTTCAGTTTAAAAAAATTATGCAGTCGCGGCCGGCTGCTGTAACTTGTAACCGACGGGCTGCTGTTAAAGCAGCCGACGGGGGAGGTGGCAGGCCCCCTGGCCCTGGCGGCACCGCCAACAGTAGAAGATGAAAGGTCTCTTCTTCATTTAGGGTTTTGTTTTGGAAGATGGAGGGGGCTTCTCCCATTAAGGATTCTTTTTTGGAAGATAAGGGGATGGGGTCATGGGTTGCAAATTATAGAATCTAAAGCCCCTACTTGCAATTTAAAATTAGGGTTAAATTAAAAAAATCAGTCCCTAAATTTTAAGTTAATTCTAATTGGGCCTTAAGGTTATGGGTTTAGTAATTTAGCCATTGAAGTTCTGAAATTAATTAATTTTGGGTCATTTAAGTTCTAAATTTAATAATTAAGCCCTGAACGTTCATAATTGATTTAGATTGGCCCCTAAAGTTTTGAATAATTAATTTTGGGTCCCTAAATTTTTCAATAATTAATTACTAACCCCTAAAGTTCTAAATTAATTAATTTTGACCCCTAAAATTTTTGAATTAATTATTTTTTACCTATAAAGTATTGAATTATTAACCCTTATGCCCTTAAAGTTTCAAAATAAATAAAATTAAGTATTCTGCTTCTCAAATTATGGTATAAAGAACTCACTATGAGATTATAATATTCAAAAGTGAATTGATTGAAGCAATATGTTGCCAAAACAACCTCTCTTGTGGAAATTAATTAACTTCGAATATTAGAAGGAATTCGTGTATATGCTTGTTCATGCGGATATTAATCGGTTGGCCCAGAGGAAAGTTAATATTTCGTCGAATTGCATGCATACTTGTGGAGATAAACATGTGACAATTATAAGGTTTTCATGTGAATAATAAATCAATCTAAAGATTAGTTTATTATTTGACAAGAGTTATTGTCAATATTTGATCATTACACCAAGAGTACAACTTACAATTAATATTACTATCCAAAGACTTGATATTAATGATGTGCTAGGTATCTTGAGATGAGACTTACCATGATTTGAATTTATTGATTATAGAATCTTAATATCGATATCAGCATAATTCTTACATTTTCTCTCTACACCTTGTTCATCTGCTACTACCATATCTGTCAATATTAATTCTATTCCAAGCTTAATGGGACAAACTTCAAGGATTGAAAAGAGAATGTGTTAATTGTTCTCAGCTGCATGCATCTAGATCTTATGCTCGAGATTGAGCAACCCACTCCTCTTACGAAAGAAAGTTCATCTGGTGAAAAGATAAACTTTGAGAAGTGGAAACATGTAACGACCCAGATTTTAAAGATTTGAATTGCTACCAAAAGGATGCGATCTTGTTTATAATTATGAAATGGCAATTTACCTGAATTTGTAGAAAGATATAAAATATTTTTTTCCACACCATAACTTTAACGTACACTTGTGCAGTAATTTATATCATTTATATATATAAGGCACTTTTAGCGAAAAATGGCTTATGAAATATTAATGTCATAAAATTCTAATCAAAGATAATTAAATAGCAACAATGTATAAAGTGATGTGACAATTTTTAACTAGTACACAAGTACAAGGCATGTGACGGGTCCCCCATTATTGGTTCAAAACTGAATTTATGTTAAATCACCATCAATATACATTCCTTGAATAACAGTACATAATATATATACAATTTCTCTTACTTGAGTATGTGGCCTCAAGATTTGCCTCACCTACTTTAAAATCATTACGGTACAATGTACATTTGCATTTATTAGACGTGTAGAACAAACTGTAATCAATTCCCCAAATTGCTTTATGTTTAACTCCTCAAATTGACGTGAATATTTATGTAGAAAGCGTAAATAGCAAGATAAATACCATATACCATAAACAAATTAAAATTTTCAAGTCATAATACGAAATTTCATGTCCAAATAAATTTGTTCCAGATTTTGAATAAAATGAACGATTTCAAACAATTTAATAAACTAAAGTTACTGCTAAAATGTAGAATTCGAGGCACGTTACACCAGATTCGATTTATTAATTCCAAATGTCTAGCACAACAACTGCATCTCATCGCCCGCTGACTAACGACCCGTTCTAACCTGTGTGGAGTAGGGAAAAGGGTGAGAACATGGAAATACTCAGTAGGAACTTAGTAAAATATGGTGCAATCTCGAATAAAAACGTTTAGAACATACGTCAGAAAATCATACCGTCATCATATCTTTAGAAATCTGGTAAGAGCTCATATCATATCATAACATAACATAACATTTGTACTAGAATGGCCATAACATCATATCATAACTTTAACTTTCATAAGTATAAATGCATCAGTATGAACAAAAAGAATTAAAAGAGATAAATCAACTGCACTTCTTTTCCTACCTTGTTAAACTTGTTTTAATTTGGAAGAAAACCACAAAACCACGTTCCAACAATTTCTTTATTTTTTCTGCCTTTGCTATTGTGCCATGGAAGTTTATTTCTCTTGTTTCTCATCCATCATGTCACACAACTTCTATATACATGGGGAAAAGAAAGTAGATTTCAAGTTGGCACGTAGCCGGAACGTGTAGGATAGGTGTAATTGGATAAAGTGGTGGAACCGAATTTTGAAACCAAAAGGTTGGACCAAGTCATAGGATTTGACTTGAACACGTGTCAAAAAAAAAAAAAATCAATCCCAAAGTAAACACTTCCATACACGTGCATAACTCTATGTACCTTCAAAATTATAAAAATAAATTAGCTTTTAACAATTTCTTCCAACTGCAAAATCTTGGAGCTCACTTATCTGAAATGACTTTTTCTCGAGCCCAAATTATGTATCAAATTATGATTTATCCAACGAGACCAATATTCATATACTTGCGATAACTCCAACAATATCCAAATATTTAACTCTTATAACGTTGAAATTTAATATATATATATATATAAGTTAGTCCCTAACTTTTCAAAATTAAAAATATATATATATAACATATAATTAATTAATTCCATGAAAGAAAAATTTCGGGACTTTACAATCTCCACTCCTTAAATATTTTCGTCCTAAAAAATTACATTGGCTAATCAAAGAGTTCTGGATACTTATTCATAAGTTCATCTTCCTTCTCCCAAGGTGACTCATCAAGTTCATGATTTCTCCATTGAACCTTGATCAATGGAACTTTTCTGTTTCTGAGTTGATGCACTTTCCTGTCCAAAATTACTGTAGGGATTTCTTCATATGATAAGTCTTTTTGTACCTCCAATGTCTGATAGCTCACCATATGGTTGGGACCGTGAACATATTTTCTGATCATCGAAACATGGAATACATTATGCACCTTGCAAGTTCGGGTGGTAAGGCAAGTCGATAAGCCACGACACCAATCATTTCAAGGATTTCAAAAGGTCAGTTATAACCACCAGAATAAGAAATGGTCTCTAAATGAATTCATTTCATATTGTGTGCAAGAGGAAGAAATGTTGAGGCAAGATAGAACTGATAATGTTCACTTGGCAAGTACTTCTAAAGATAAGGGCAAGAAACGAAAAAAAGAATATCAAGCTGCTCCTAAGGGTCCAGCACAAAAGAAACAACAAGAGGACAACAAAGAGACATGTTTCTTTTGCAGCAAGACTTGACATGTGAAGAAGAATTGTACCAAATATCTCGTCTGGCGTGCAAAGAAAGGTACAAATCTTACTTTGGTTTGTTCTGAGATTAATTTAGCTTCAGTACCTAGAAATACTTGGTGGTTAGATTCTGGTGCTACTACTCACATAAGTGTTTCTATGCAGGGATGTCTGAGCTACCGAAAGTCAAATGATGGTAAAAGATACATCTATGTTGGTGATGACAAGTGGGTGGAAGTTGATGTAATAGGGATTTTTAGGTTATTGTTGGGAACCAGATATTATTTGGATTTGAAAGACACTAAATTTGTGCCGTCTTTTAGATGAAATTTGATTTCTATTTCGTTGTTGGACAAATTTGGTTATTGTTGTTCATTTGGAAACAATCAGTTTAGTCTTTCTTTAAATTCCAATATTATTGGTACTGGTTTATTATATGTATATGATAATCTATATTTGCTTGATACTGTTGCATCATATAATGAAAACCTGCATGTGGAATCACGTGGTACTAAACACAAATTAAATAATGAAAATTCTACAAAATTATGGTACAAGCGCTTAGGTCACATATTAAAAGCTAGAGTTGAATGACTTGTGTCAGATGGTATTTTGAATTCCCTTGACTTCACAGATTTTGATGTATGTATTGAATGTATCAAGGGAAAACAGACCAAAACAAAATGATTATGTGCTAACAGAACTTTGGATTCTTAGAATTGATACACACAGATATTTGTGGACCATTCCCTACGGTTTCTCGGAATGGTCAACAATATTTTACACCATTCATAGATGATTCATCACATTATCGGTACATATATCTTATTCATGAAAAGTCTAAGTCACTGGATATGTTCAAAGTGTTTAAAATTGTGGTTGAGAATCAACTCAACAAAAGGATGAAACAACGTTAGGTCTGACCGTTGTGGTGAGTACTAAGGCAGAAATGACAGTTCTGGTGAACAATGTCCATGACCATTTGATAAATATTTAGAGGAATGTGGAATCGTCCCACAATACATGATGTCATGGTCGCCTAGCATGAATGGTGTAGCTAAAAGACGAAACAAAACTTTTAAGGATATGGTAAGGAGTATGATTAGTCATTCTATCTTACCAAAATCACTCTGAGGAGAAGCATTAAAGACTGCATCTTATATTCTGCATAGAGTACCAACTAAGGCTGTTGCTAAAACACCTTATGAGTTTTGGATAGGCATAAAGCCTAGTCTAAAACATTTTCATATTTAGGGATGTCCAACTGAGGCTAGGTCTTTTAGGCCACATGAAAAGAAATTGGACTCCAAAACATTAAGCAGCTACTTTATTGGTTATTTTGAGCTATCAAGGGGCTATAAATTTTATGATCCCACAACTAAGTCAATTTTTGAAATGGGAACTGCAACATTTTTGGAGGATGTTGAGTTTGGGGGGAGAAATAAGGTTAGAGACATTATCTTTGAGTTAGAAGTTGAGGAAGGATCGGTTTCGATTCCTACAATTACTTATGACAATGTACAAGTTCCTATACCTATCATTGATCAAGAAGTATATCCAGAACCTCAACAAGACAATGTTGAAGAACCTCTCATCCAAAATGAGGTAATTATTCCAGATGTTCAAATTCAACAACCTCAAGAGCCAATACTTTTAAGGAGATCCACGAGAGAAAGGAAAAATGCTATTTCAGATGATTTTATAGTATTTCTTCAAGAACATGAGGAAAATAATGGATTAATGGAAGATGATCCAATCAACTTCCATCAGGCCATACAGGGTTCTAATTCTCAAAAGTGTATTGATGCCATGAATGAGGAGTATAAGTCTATGCAAGACAATAAAGTTTGAGATATTGTCTTATTACCAGAAGGTGTGAAACCCATTTGTAGCAAATGGATATTTAAAACCAAAAGAGATTTGAACGGTAATGTGGAAAGATATAAGGTTTGTCTTGTAGCTAAAGGCTTTATCCAAAAAGAAGACATTGACTACAAATAGACTTTCTCTATAGTTTCAACGAAAAACTCTTTCAGGACAATTATGACACTTGTTGCGTACTTTGACCTTGAGCTCCATCAAATGGATGTTAAGACGACGTTTCTCATTGGTGACATTGATGAGATGATCTAAATGGTGCAACTAGAAAATTTTGTGTCAAGAGACCCAAAGAATATGGTTTGCAAATTAAAAAATCCATTTATGGGCCCAAGCAAGCTTCTCGTCAATGGTACTACAAATTTCATCAAGTAATTATCTCATTTGGTTTTGAGATGAATGCTGTTGATAATTGTGTGTATCACAAGTTCAGTGAGAGTAAGTATATTTTCTTGATTTTGTATGTTTATGACATATTACTTGCCACTAATGATATAGACTTGTTGCACGAAGTCAAAAGATTTCTATCAAGAAATTTTGAAATGAAAGATCTTGGTGACGCCTCTTTTGTATTAGGGATTTAGATATATCGGGATCGCTCCCGAGGTATTCTTGAATTGTCACAAAAGAGCTATATCGATAAAGTATTTAAGAGGTTTGACATGCAGAACCATAAATCAGGTGACACCACTGTCATTAAGGGAGATAAATTTAGTCTCAAACAATACTCGCAAAATGACCTTAAAGTTAAGGAAATGCAGAAGATTCCATATGCATCAGCTGTTGGGAGTCTTATATATGCTCAAGTTTGTACACGTCCAAATATATCATTCATTGTTGGAATGCTATCCAGATATTTGAGCAACCCTAGAATGGATTTTTTATAGCAGCCAAAGGGTTATGAGGTATTTGAAGAGAACAAATGATTACATGCTCACCTATATTAGATCGGATCAGTTAGAGATCATATGGTACTCCAATTCTGATTTTGCTGGATGCCGACAGTAGGAAATCCACATCAAGCTATATTTATCTGTTAGTTGGAGGAGCTATTTCCTAGAGGAGTGTCAAGCAGACACTCATAGCTTCTTCTACCATGGCAGCAGAATTTGTAGCATGCTATGAGACATCTAATCATGGAATATAACTATGAAACTTTGTCACTAGGTTGCGCATTCTAAATGGTGTAGAAAAACCACTAAAGTTATATTGTGACAATAACTCAACGGTTCTATATTCTAATAACAATATGAGCTCGTCTAAGTCAAAACACATTGACATCAAGTTCCTGGCTGTGAAGGAAATAATACAGAGTGGAGAAATTTTCATAGAGCATATTGGGACAAACTCCTTGATTACGGATCCGCTTACTAAGGACCCAAGGTCTTTCATAAGCACATTGCTCGTATGAGTGGTGTATATCATGAGGATATCAAGTTTTAGTGGGAGTTTGTATTTTCATTGCTTTATGCTTTGGACACATTTGTGTATTTGATATTATTTTGTCCAAAAATAAAGTATTCAGTTCATTTCACTTTGTGATTATGTTCAGCATTGATCTCACTTAAGAAATAAGGTTGGACTAGTTGGAAATAGACAGTTTGGATCACATAACATGTAATTTCCATACTATACCCCCATGATTGATCTATGTCATTTGGTTGTATGGGTGCATGTGACAATTGATGGATTTAGTCACATTAAATGTGACGAAAATTACTTTGATCCTATATCAATATGATTGATGGAAGAGATTGTTTGAAATACCAATAATAATAATAGTAAAATTTTGAGCTCATATGGTTGTGCACATTTGAAAGATTACACGTATGGCCCGGTGGGAGATTGTTGGAAAATTCTAACATATATGGGGCCACATGTAATATATTAAAATGTGTGACACTATTATTTAAAGAATATGAGTCAATTAAAGTGATCCAATAAAGATGAATTTTGATTAATGTGTATTAGGTTTCATGGAATTAAAGTGTAGATATCGGAAGTTTATTTTAGATTGTTGAAGGGGCAGATTGAAACAAATGAAAGATAATGACCCTTCATTATCTTATTGTTTGTATGGGGTCATGGTTCTCAATTGTTAGTGTGTTCTTGAGATTCTCTACATCGCCATCAATAGAGATTAAAAATTGGAGTGAAGATCACCAATCAATTGGAATATCCTAACCTATCCAGGCAAAGAATCATATCACTATGGATATATGTATGTTTTATGTTTTGTTATTTTCTTGGATATCAACATGGAGATAAATTTAGGATTTATATGAGAAAAATATTTTGATTATAGTATTTGGATTGAATTTATAATCCCATTGACATTTTTCTATCATTGTCTACATGGATTACTTTAACTGCGAACTATTCTTCCGTTTCAGCATCCTCTGAAGTGACCCTTGCTACTACCTAAATTGCACACACAAGTCAAATGAGAATGTCATCCCTATGACCTTCATAAAGATATAATTACATTACACCCATAAGTGGCCATAAAAAAAATGAAGAAGAAGAAGAAGAAAGGAAAAAAAATGGTTTAAAGAATTCATTGCAATTTAGATGAATGCATACTTGTTCATCTTTCATATTAGCAAGAGAATCTAGATGATTAATCACATAAGAAGAAAGTCACGAGACATCTGAATTAGGTTTCATCCGTTTCTTTTTCTTTGCAGTTTGCATAAAACTATATTTAAATTTTTTTAAGCAAATAATGAAGTTCTATGAAAGAAAGTTCCACAAAGGAAATGCATAGTACCCATTAGCTTAAGATGTCAAACTTCTTGACTACAAAAAATATGTCAACATAATCCCCACCACGTCCCCCAATGTTGAAATCACCTGCACACTAAACATTGCGTTAGAAGGTAAAGGCCGCCGGTTGACAAAAATGTCTAGTGATCGTTTGCACTCCGACAATCAAGTCAATTGTCGAACAAGGAAAATATCAATGCAAGATGGAAAAATGATAGAGTTAGATAATGATAAGTGCGTTTTGCACACTTATTTAAGTCACACAACATGGACAATTGTCGATAGATATGTTGAAATATGACTTAATTCAATATAATTTGTGTTTGTAGGACTACATTGATGGATGGAATGAAAAGTATGCAAAAACGAGCGAAAAAAGAACTAAAATAAAGAGAATGAAAGTTTGGGGACCAAAATGCAATTATTCAAAAGTTGACCCGAATGGAAGATCGAGCATGGAACTGCGCTGAGCAACAAAGTGTAGGTATCATGGTATGCAAGAAGAAGGAGGAGGAGGAAGCAAGATCGAAAATTAGATAAAACAAAACTTGAGGACCAAACTGCATAAAATAAAAGTTTCTTAACACTATGCGGTCGCATAGTGTTAACACCTATGCGATCGCATAGGTGTCTTTAGGGAAATCCAAGGCACAATTTTGTTAAACTATGCCGTCGCATAGGTTAACACTATGCGATCACATAGTACAAAAATTGTGCGAAAATTCTGGTTTTCTATTTTAGTACACTACCTATGGAAACAAGATCGGGGCCAAGTATTTAGCCCAAAAAAATCCCAGAACGGGGGTTACGAAATTTTAGAGAGAAAAAATGCATTGAAGAGCAAGGAAGAAGGGAAAACGAGAGATTTTTCACTTCAAAAATCAAAATTCCGAGTTTTCAATTCAAGAATTGGGTGATGTCTTCTCCTAAATACTTTTCTTGTCATTTTATTTTATCCATATTAGGCTAGATTTTCATTGTACTAGGAGACCGATGACCCTTGCAATGCGAACTTTTAATTCTTCACTTTGCAATTTTGATTCTAAAACACAAATATTAGATGTTGAGTGATTTATATACAATTTAATTTCTTCATAATTAAATGCATGTGATTATGTGAGTTTGGGTAATCTATTTTATTCAATCGAAAGAAGGGAAGTAGATTCGACAAGGTATAAATTATCGTAGGGTCCGATAGGGGGATAAAAATATATTGGCATGCCTTACGTGAATCTTTAAGTGTTTACAAAACTTCATGCATTCTTGAATATTTGCATTTGTCGTAAAAATACAGTCAAATGATATACGGGAATAGGTTCAATTCTATTCGAAAGAGATTATTGAATAGGTTAGGAACATTGATTCTTCAACTAATTAATCGTGTTTTCAACTTGTGAAATAAAAGTTAAAAGTGAACTTGTTTGGTGATTCGGGATCCTAGTGCGATTTTCATAAATTAATTTCTTCAAGTATTTGCATTCAAACCTTAAATTGCATTTATTTTGCTTACACTCATATGAATTTGCATATGTGGTATAATTTAGACAATTTCACGTTTTACTCATATCTTTGAAATACTTAGTTTCGGCTAAGGTCAAGATATGTAAAACTTAAGCTAACTTAATCTCTATAGGAACGACATTTGGACTTAAAAATCCATTTTATTACTTTAACGATCCGTACACTTATGGTAATTAAAGTCAAACATATTTTCGACGTGTCAGAGAACATACCTTAATTGAAATGGATCACACATATATAAAGAAACAAATGGGTCGAATAGGTAATGGACCGAGGTCTAAGCCCAATAGGAAATATTTTATGGGTATAACAATAGTCCCCCAAGTCTAAATTATACATTCATGTGCGGGCCAAACTATGAAATATAAGATGTCAGTAGGTGAGGTCTTACAGATTACCTAAAAAATGTAAGGTCTCCGATAAGCGAGGACTTACAAACTACCTCGAAAATATGATTCGATCCCAAATTGGCGAGCAGCTTCAATAAATCAGGACTTATGATTGGCCTTAGAAAATATACGTGCTAGCTTGAATAAGCGATGGCTTACGAATTGCCTTGAAAATATAAGCAGCTCAGATAAGCGAGGATTTACTAACTGTCTCAGAAAATATGCGTGGTAGCCTGAATAAGCGGGGGCCTAGAATTGCCTCGAAAGATAGATGTTGCATATAATTTGTCAAATTTTTGATAGCGTCTACTCTATATTATGGACTAAACCAATCTTGTAATACAATACAATATAAGTGGTTCGCCCATATTGAGACTTCCTTAACAACTTTAGTTCTTAAATGCACATGCTACACTTCACGAGTGCAGATGTGGTCCTTTTTGGGATCCAGCTCCTCGTCGAAGTGCCCATGCATCTCTTCATAGGGACGAATCATCTATGAAGAGGCTTTTCCTTTGATTTTTGTCAATAAGAGGTACTTATAATCTTTGATGAACTTGCTTTAATAAGAGTATTTTTAACTTTCTTGAGCGTGAGATTGAGTGGTTCGCCCATGCTGAGGCTTCCTTAACAACTTTAGTTGTTACAGGTACCATACTTCGCAAGTGTAGATGTTATCCTTCTTACCCAACTCTTCGTCTAAGTGCTCATGTGTCTCTTCATAGAGACGGATCGTCTATGAACAAGCTTCCCCTTTGAGCTTTCTCAATAGGAGGTTCTTTTTATTATTTTTGAACTTGTGTAAATTTAATTTTTCAGATTGCGAACTTTGTTTTCTGAATGAGGACTCCAAGATAATGCCAACTCTTTCATTATTCAAGGAATGAAGACTACATTTTCCTTTATTCAAGGAATGAGGTCTCTAACCAGGGATAAGCATTTAGCATAGCGGGAAATAAACATTCCACGAATAGCTCTTGAACTATTAGAGTTTTATAAACTGGCTCAGAATGGTAAGATCTTATAGTTGGGCTGGCTTCGGAATGACGAGGTCTTACAGGTAAGCTCAATGATAGCGAGAGGCGAAGAATAGGATCACGCGAAGTAAGGAGTAAGCATCTGGCGAGACGGGGAATAGACATCTTGTAAATAGCTCTCAAAGTATTGGAGTCTTATAAACTGGCCTCGGATGACGAGGTCTTATAACTAGGCTCAACAATAATGCTATCGGATTTCTCAGTTTCGTGTAGACCATGCATGATATTAGAGGTAGATGGGATTTTACTAGCTTAAGAACTAGGTTATTCAACGATTTGGGTTGAGTCAGATTCTACAGTGGCTACTCACTGCATCACTGAAGAAGGATGACCATGGGCTATTCAGGACATCCTTAGATGTATCACAAACATCATATCCTTCGACAAAGATACAGTCTCTCACATTTATAGAGAAGGAATCTAGGTTGCATATGCTTTTGTTGCTGAAGGTTGGGATCATCGACGATATCATGTATATGGACCATTTGACCTACCACGACATATTATGGCACTAGTATAAGTTGACAGACATAGATTGCCCAGTTTTAGAGCCTTAATTTTATTTTAACTTTCAATACTTTTTCTTTTTCTTTTTCTGTCTTTTCTTTTACATTAATTCTTATTGTAAATGAAGTCGTACTTCCTTGTTTACTACTTTATTTTTCGTTATTTACTTTCATTGTAAGGGAAGTAGTACTTCCTCTTTTATTGCTCTCCTTAATTTCATGTAACCACAGTATTCTTACACCATAAGTGATGGCATATTAATTAAATTACAGAGGTACCGCCCTCTTTTAACTAAAAAAAAAACATCCATAGAGACTATCATGACCTTTACATTGAAATAAACTGACAATATTCTTCTCGATTTGATTACCTTTCTTTTGGATAGTGTTCAAAATAAATACAGAGAGGGTTCTCCTATTAAATTTAGTGTGGTGGAAAGACTTTTTGACTGTGAAAACTTGGATCATTGAGTAGCTAAGTTGGGTGATTTCTTTAGGGTCTATTGGTGTTTTTGTGGTTGTTTTCGAGTACAGAAGGGTACAATGATTTGATTATGAGCCCTATGTGATAATCAATCCCTTGGTGCTATTGTATTTGGGTATTCTTGGTGAATACGTGTTTTCTGCTTCCATTGTGATTTTGCAATACATACCACATATTCTTTGTCAAACATCACTTGATCCCAAATTAACTTTTAAGTGTATTTGTCAAAGAAAGATGAAAAAGAAACTACAAAAATTATGGAAACTTTCAGATAGTTCAATATTTGGTATTGATTGAGGTATTCATACAGAGTCTAGTGTAAATTTTCCGTTAACTAAGTTATGATGTTACTTTACCTAGGCAAAAAGGATGAATAAATAACAAGATGGACGAAAAAATATTGGACACTTTGTTCACAAATATCGGTCTGTACATCAACGTAGCCACATCCTTTTTCCATCTCATGGCTGTGTAGTGAAGAGCGTGAAAAATTCAGACAATTTGAGTCGTCCACCTGAAAGCAACGTCACGGTTGAATACATCGCATGGTGGATCATCGGACATTGTGGTCTACTAATATTGCATGCACATGAACGGTGATGGAGGGGGTGGGGCCATTAGGGTCCTTGGTCCCACTTATTTTAGAAAAAAAAAAAAATTGATTTTTCTCTTTACTTTGTACTTTAATATTATTATATTTTGTGTATGCATTTTTTCATACTTAGAGTGGACATTCACTCAACCGCAGTAGTTCGCCACTACATATGAAATGAGTAAAATAGAATGATATAGTACAATAGTTTTGCAAATTAGATATGATACAAGAGATTCACATGGGAAGAGCAAAAATGAGGTTCTATGCATATTTTCTGGTCTGCAAAATTAGTCTTGTTTAACTAGTTATGACACCACATATTTATAATCATAGAAACAAAAATTAATATCTAGTTGGGCCAAATAATAAAGAATTTGATTTGAGTCGTCTTTCCGATGCTATCGAAATTTTCTAAGAATTCAATGCTCACTTCTACTTTTTAACCATACATTCTCCTAAAAATATTAGTCAAAACTCTTTTTTTTTTTTTTTTTTTTTCAATTAATGTAACAGGCAGTTAGAATAACTTACTGAACTTAACCAACAATTTTATTCCATAACTCACACTACGTTTCATGTGTGTACCGGCTTGTGAATTTAGCCAATAGTCAATTGTTGGTCTACCTGATCATACACTTGACAATCGCTATATATTCAATTAGGGGTAAGTTTGGTATGCTACATTTACAGGACTACTAGAAAAAATAACAATAAAAAAAATAAAAACAACATGATTGTCTATTAATATTATCTAGTCCGGTCAAGCATATTAAGAGGGTGTTTGTTAGAGGTTAAAATCAGATTAAAATTGAAAATATAGCCGTTATTGTTGACTTTTATTAAACGGGTGAGACCCAACAACGGCCATATTTTCAATTTTAATTGAATTTTAAGCCGTACCAAACAGGCTCTAAACATGTTTAGTGGATAAATCGTTTTAAAAAATATAGAATAAGACAATATATGGGTAGATAATTTGTTATATATTGTGATATAATTAGTAAAATCTTCAAAAATTATCTCCAATCAACTTATCTTGTATTGTCTTCACTTACTTGCCTTTTCATTTTTAATATATTGGACCAACCGGACTAGACCTCATATGACGTTGAGATGGAGTCTGGTACGAATCACCTATTATGGCGGACCAACCTAAGAATTAGCCAAGGTTCGAATTTTTAACATGCGAGGTCATTTCAGACTTTATCTTCTAAGCACATTTTACCCTACTAAACTCGATAAATTGTATTGAACATCGTTGAAAACCGCCACATATTTATGATTAATCTAGTATCATTTTTCCATTGAATAAATTAATCTACTAATAGGTCGTAACATAGATCACCACGAAACAAGCCGTGCCAAGTTAACTCATATGGTTCAGTAATTTAATATTATCATGACCAATTTTCAAATAATCTACATGAACCATGTGCCACCCATCAATGTCTAACTCTAATCCGACCAAGCAAAACGTTACCAACTCCATCTCAAACTGGAAACAAATATGGACTTCCATGTGAAAGTAGTGCACAAGGATTACATTTTGGTAACGAGGAGAAAAATCAAGTGTACAAAGAAGAAAATCGTGACAAATAAGCAAAATGACAAAGAAAATTTACATAAGAAGAGAGATGGACGTATACCCTTGAAAACAAATTAGTTCAAAAATATAAGCCTAACCTATTCTACCCTACCCTTTGTTAGTGTCTGAAGTGATATAATAATAACATTTTTTTCCATGTAATGACAAGGGTTTGGTCCACTTACCAAAAATGGTTAAATTAAGGATAGTCGTTGGTAGATTGAAATGGTAATGATTGGTTATATGTCACCGCCAATAATATTGTATTTAAGGCGAACTTTTGTTTAGAAATTCGTAATTCAAATTGTTATTATTTTTACTAGCATTTATAATAAATAATACCTATTGAATACAATAAAGTAAAATTACACATTAAAAATCCGAAGGATAAAAATTTGATAATTACAATTTTAGTAGTAATATTATTTTTAATTAATTCATTTTTGAATTAAATTAATTCTTAATAATAATAATTATTATTATTATTCATTTGGTGTAATCATTTTAGTGAAATGGTTTGTATACCATGTCATAAAGGTATTCTTTTAATAGTTGATAGTTTGCACCTCAAGTTATTTTACAAGTAGAAAAGTTTCTTATCTTTCATTTTCAACATTTTCTTCACCTACTACAACAACTCACGATGATTTGATTTACTATGTACTGTCCAATATTATTAATACCACTTAGTTCCCAAACCAAATAAGAACTAAATTAAAGAGAATATGGAACAAACCACCAAATGTCAAGAATACAATATCACGCGTTTAGAAATTGAGTAAATGATCAAAAATGGAAAAGTGACAAAAATTCAAACACACATCATCTCCACACAAACATGCACATGCAATTGTTGCTATACTCATTATTCATTATAAAACCACCCCTAAATCCAACCGGAGGGCTCAGAAGAACAAGGTAAAGCTTATTAATATGTGATTCCTTGTCTCCATTTTAATCCTCTCCTCTTCTTCCATTCTTTAGTTTAAGAATTTGGCCTGATAAGAGTTAGTTTTCTTCTGATCAACTTCTGTTTACAAGAAAATAAAAAATCAGTTTAAGTTTCCCATTTTGATTTTAGTTTCTTGCACCAGTAGCCATATTTCTTCACTTTAATACCTTAAATCTTAATTAAGATTGTATTTTTTCACAAAACTTTCCAAACTATGTTCTTCTCAGTGAAAATCTAAAGATCTAACTTTTTTTCTAATTCATGACTTAAATAGGTGAGGTGGATTCAGAACAAGCTAGCAGGCAAGTGACAAACTTCACTTTCTGTTCTGGGCTCTGTGATTCTTGGAATTGGACGTATTGCAAGGGAAAGCTTTTCAAGTATTGCAGTTCACCTTTAAGGTAAAAGGATTCAAATACCTTTTTTTCTTTTCTTTTTTCAAAATTTCAATAAATTTACAATTAGAAATGATCACACACAAGGGTTACACTTCCTTCTGGTTTTGATTTGATGTATGGTCAACTTCTGAAAATCTTTAGTGTGTTAGAATTAATCACAATGGTTTCTTCAGTTTATGATTTGATGCATTTCATAATGTAGTTTTCCCATTATTTAGATCATTATGTAAATTTCTAGGGTTTTATCTCTCTTGTAACATACATCACTGTCTCGTTTGACCAATTAATTAGCTAAGTCCCTTGACCTTCCTTTTCATCTTAGCAATTAGAATTTTATATGATTCCTCTGAGTTCTAAATCTTGATTGTTAATTAAAAGTTCATTCTCAAGTATAAGTCAATCTCAACCCCCCCCCCCCCCCCCCCCCCCGCACCTAACTCAATGCACCTGAGGAAAAAGAGAGAGAATTTAACTTTTTCTGCTTATCAAGCAATATTAATTGAGTTTAACACCATGTGTTAATTGTATTTAGTTGAAGTAAAATTTGGACTGTTGACGACAAACATAGTGACTTATTTTAGTTTTGTTTACTTCAATAGCCAAAAGCCATCTGAAACTCAATATGATGCCAACGACATACATTTCCACATTCCTACTATTTAGTATCATTCCAGCTCGTGCGTATTGGAGGGATTAGATTATCACAAGATGGTTCAACAATGGCCTAAGGCCTTTTGTGATTTAAAGAATAGAAAATGTCTACGAACTCCTAACAATTTCACACTTCACGGACTGTGGCCCGACAACTACATTGGGCAGTTGAGTAATTGTGTCGGCGCAGCTTTCCATGATATTACGGTAACATTTTTACCCTATTTTTAAATTTATTTTAAATTATTCTATATTTACATTGATTTAACACATAGAAATGGAATTTCTTGTCCAGGATCAAAATTTGATTTCAAGATTAGAATCTAGTTGGCCTGATCTACTTGAGCTAGATTGTAACGGAGCACGTGCCCAGTCATTTTGGAAGCATGAATGGGTAGAACACGGCACATGCTCTACTACACCAAACGATTATAAGGCCTACTTCAATTTGGCTGTAGATTTGAAGAATGAACACTACATTTTACGGACACTCCGACAAAGCGGAATTCAGCCTGCAGTATGCACGCTTTCTGGACAATCGACTGTTAACATCTATGGAGTCAATGCATCCATTGTTGGAGCTACTAGAAGCCAGATTCAGATAAGATGCTATGAGATTATCATATGTTATGACTCTATTGGAATTAATTGTCCCCCGCCACATATTGGTCAAACGTGTTTGCAAAATAGAGGTCAAGTTGATTTTCTATAAACTAGGTTATTGCTATTATTAGTGTACCTTACATGCGTGGCACATTAACTATATGTTAAAAGAATTTATATTTTAAGTCTATTATGTATTGGAGTTTAAATATCAAAATTATTGTACATAACAAAATTATTGTACATTATATACATAAAGTTTGTAATACCAATCTACGTTTGTGTTTTGAAGGCAAAATTTGAGAACACGATGGCTGAAGTGGAATTGCCAAAATGAAAAATTTTAGAAATAAGATTTAAATGAATAAATGATGAACTTAATATTCATAAGCAACAATATGAATCATTTGTCAACTGGAGAGCAATTTTGGACTTAACTGAAATATTTGAAAATTTAAGGGATCTAATTGTTATTTAAGAAAAGTGCCAAGATAACTATGATATAATAGTTGAGGGAAGAGGCAATAATTTCAATGCTAGAAAACCTGGGCGACCAATTTGCAATTTTGAAAACTGAACAGATCAAAAGTACAATTTTGACAATAAAGTATGAATTGAGAATTTTCTATCCAAGTGAAAGATCATGTTCAGTTCAATTAGAGGGTCATTTTTTTTTCCAGGACAAAGTTAGGAACCGTTTAGGATATTAAGAGAGGGAATCTAACCATCGATAAACAAAAGCTTATATTCTTTGTTTTACCATGTTCAATTGACGCAAACCATTCAGTTCAAATACTAGTGAAGTTTTTATCCCTCATGTTCTCCGGTATAGATGAAGAACATAGTGGTATAGAAGTAAGTTCAAATGCACCGGTTTACTCTAGTTATTGACACGAGCACTAAGTGATTTTGGAAAAAATAAATTTGAGATGAGATAATCTTATTCATTATTCATTAGAAGATCAACCACTAATGTTTAGTTTATGTCAAATCGTGTTAGTTGAGGTAAACTTTCAAAGTTAACTATTTAAATAAATTTAATTAATTTGAAATTTATTTTAATTTTTGTCATGACAACAATAATAAGGTGAGAATATATACTAGTACTAAGTTCAAAGGCGAAGAGTAGTTCTATAAATTTAATAGCTATACCATTAAGAGAAACAATAGGCATTATAAATAGTATCAGGAATGAGGACTCGAACTAAAAGCTAAAAAGTGTTGTTTCTAGACAGGAGGAAGGGCACATGAGGCCATTTAAACGAGAGCAAAAGCCAACTTCCATAATGAACAAAATGCATACAGAAAATTATACACCTCCTTTATGTTGTTTTGAAGATTACCAAATGTTGCATTGGCTTCTTGTTGATTTCTCAAAATTGCAATATTGCAGAAGTCAAACAATTTGACCAAAAATACCAAGATGGGAACCAAGCCATTTACAAATTGATTATCTAGAGAGAATAGACTGTACATCGAGAGAAATTGATTTAAAGCCTAGACTAATGAGTCAACTTAATGGAAACCTAACATCACAACTCGATATATACTAGGTTCCATAGGAAAGCTAGTTATGAATGATTCGAAGAGAAGGTTTGAAGCGAAAGCCGTGATGTGTAATCTTTGAGATAGTATTGTTCTTTGTCTTTCTTTTCTAGGTCGATTTCTTCCATTCGTGTGGGGGATTATTAGGATTATTAAAATTTACTGATACTCATTGACTAAATGTGTGTATTGAAATAACTCTCCAACAAGTGTGATGAATGTGTGCAACTTTTCAAGTGGAATAGATTAATAATTAAAGAGTCACAACCTTTCGATAGGGTGTGATCTTGACCACTAGATCATATCCCAATCTGAAATGGTGCAATTTAATGGTTAAAATGATTTTTTCCGATGCATGAGATCATTGAGAAAAGACATTGAAATCTTTGAATTCGGTCATGCTGATTCCATTTTCTTCACTCCATATCAATGTCAAATAGTTGATTTATAATTCCTTCTATCTCTAAATTAAGTCAAAATAATTTTTAAATTCTTTTTGAATTTCATTTGCCTTGAAAAGTACAATCTAGCTTTGGTTCACCCGAAAAATTAATGTGTTCAATATTAATTTTGAAAAAAGTGTTGTATATTGGAAGAGGCTTTATTTGATCATGTAGTGCTCACGAAATCTATCTTAAGGTGACTTACAATTGTATACTTCGCTTAATTTTATTTCCATTTAATTTTTCATTTTCTAAGTTTTAGTGAGTCACATTTTTTATCGTATTTACATGCACATGTTATTTTGTTAACAAATTATAATTAATGCACCAATTTCTCCAATATAATATAATTGAATTACTTAATAAGGAATGATTTTATATTAAGCACCAGTGACATAGTGACATGTCATATTAATTCATTAGTTGATAAATATTTATGGATATCAACATTTGAATTAAATTTATTATCTATCAAAATTAATATGATATATCGTTGGTGCTTAGCATAAGATGCGCGTGCGCGCACACACACTCTCCCTCTTTTAAGTTAATAAAATTAACTTAATAATTATTGTAATTTTTAAATTTATTGAAGTTGCATTTGAATCACTTCTCGATCAAACTACCACCACTACAACAAAATAGTTATTTGCAACATTAAAAAGGTAACATGTCTTTTGGCAACATTTTAGTAAGTGAATGTTGTCATTGGTTAATATAAATAAGTTTTGGCAACTTTTTTTAGAAAAATATTGCTGTAGACACATTTAGCAACGTTTATTGAGTGTTGCAGAATGTTTTACCCTTAGCAACGTTTATCAAACATTGCGAAATGTAAGACTTTCCCAACGTTTGATAAACATTGCTAAAGGCGAAACTTTTGCAATATTTGATAAACGTTTCTAAAGGTGACTTTTCGCAACGTTTAGTAAACGTTGCAAATAATATTTTAGAATTTATTTATATAAAAATCAGATATTAATTCAAATATTATAAATCAATATGTTAATATTAATAATAATAATTACCCATCCACCGCAAACCCCAAATCCTAAATAATTTTCTCACTTCTTCTCTCAACTCTCTCTACCTTCTCTCTTCGTATCTCTCTACACTACAACAAAAAGAGGCATCCGCAACACTAAAAATGCAACATTTGTTGATAAATGTTGCTAAAAGGATCTTTTGGCAACATTTTAGTAAGTGAATGTTGCTATTGGTTAGTATAAATAACTTTTGGCAACGTTTTTAAAAAAAATGTTGCAATAGACCGCTTTTTGCAACGTTTGTTGAGTGTTGCGAAAAATATCACTTTCGACAACGTTTATTGAACGTTGCGAAAACTCACTTTTGGCAACGTTTGACAAACGTTACGAAAATGGGTCTATCGCAACGTTTGATAAACGTTGCGAAAAGTAAGACTTTTTGCAACGTTTGTTGAGTGTTGCGATACACCCCTTTTTCGCAACGTTTGTCAAACGTTGCGATAGACCTCTTTTCGCAACGTTTGCTGAATGTTGCAAAAAAGTTCACTTTTTGCAACGTTTGTTAAATGTTGCAAAAAAAGTTTTTTTTTTTTTTTCAAATAAATGGGCTGAATAGCCCAAAAACCTCAATCCAAGCCCTAGGTATATTATAACCCTCGCACTCCCTCCCCCTACCCCCAAATCATCTTCTCTCCCAATCCTTCTCCGACTCGAGGAATTCCCGTCTGGAATCAGTACCGTCGCAAAGAATAGAGATCGGCAGCTCCTCGAACATCCGGCGCCACAAGCTGTTGAGCTCCTAATCAACTCCCCTGACGCCGCCGCAAATGAAGAATCCCATTCGAAACCCAGTACTGGCTCCAGAAGGTTCCCTCTCACTTCATCCGCCACCACCAATTTTTCCTTCTGACATTGGGCATTCTTCTTCCGAAAAAGAATCCCATCCGAAACTCAAATGTTAGGGCACTCTTCTTCCACGTGAGGATAATTTTGCTTCTATCATTTTCTTTATTGTGAATATGAATTTGAGCTATTAATTAATAGAAACGATTAATGTAAATATGAATTTGTACCGATAGTCGTTTCACTTATTTGTGGCTTTATATATAATTGTATAGCTTTCTTGGGATGGCTGTTGGAGTAGGAATTGGAGGCCAATCTGCTTCTGCTGAAGTTTCACCTGTTAAGGACGCCAAGGTAGATATTTCTATCCCCGCCGTGGCATTTTATGGTAGACTTCGATAGCTACATGTTAATAAAGTGGATTCATGATGGAAGAAGTTGCACTTCTGTACATGTTGTGTCTTTATGTTCCAAATGCTCTGAAAATTAATCAACCTAAGTGCATTTTTTGTGTTCTACTTTAGCTCCTTTTACTACCTTGTTAAGGATAAATCCAAATTAGATAAATCTATGAAATTAGCTAATTTATTATGAAATTAGCTGATTTTACTTCTGGACTGAGGCAGGTAGGAGTGGCTGCATTTGACTTGAGATCAGCTTCACTGCATCTTTCACAGTACATTGAGACTAGTAGTTCATACCACAACACAAAGACACTGCTAAATGTTTATGATCCTATAGTCATTATTGTGACACCTTCTAAGCTGGCGCCTGATGGTATGATTGGAGTCTCTGAACTGGTAGACAGATTTTGCTCATCAACTAGGAAGGTATTGTCTTTCACGCCCCTCCCTACTTAAAAGAGTTCATACTTAATAGCACCTTAGGAAATAACACATGTTGATGTGGGAATCTGCAGGTCGTAATGGCTCGTGGTTGCTTTGATGACACCAGGGTAGTTACATAAGACATAATTATGCCTTTTTATTTCCTTTATCAGATGCTTGGTTTATGCATGACCTCAACTTTGGATTCTTATCTCAAGGGAGCTGTGCTAGTAAAGAATTTGGCTACTAAGGAACCTTCTGCGCTTAGTTTAGATACTTATTACAAGCAATATTATCTTAGCTTGGCTGCAGCAGCTGCGACTATCAAGTGGTATTTCCCAACTCTGGCTTTTATTAAGTTAAAAAAAAAAATTTAATTCTTCACCATAGTAATCCAAAAGATAAGTATTACATACATGATTTTGATTATTGAGTATATGACCTGCCAAGTTGTGCAGCATTATATGGCACTGTCTTTTAAAATGGTTCTGGTGGCAGTCACCTAAATTGGGAACAAGAACTAAATGGATACTTTTTATCATTCTTCTCTGATTTAATTTTCTTATTGATTCAGTCATTAATAACTTCATTGTGTGGGTTTAACTGGGTTGATTGAAATTATTAGATTGCAGTAAACTAACTGGATGCTAGAGTTCATTCCATATTTGTATGGTATCAGTATCACCTAGTATGAGCTTCTTGTTCGCCTTTCTATGTGTTAGAACTCAGTTTTGGGTGAAATACTTGGGAATAGTACCATAGCTGAGTCTTTCTATGTACCAAGTTCTCTTGATTATCACTATAATATACTCTCCCATATTTTATAATTTTGACATTTGTTGCATCTTAACCAGCAGTAATGTTGAATTATTATTGTCGACGTTGTGGGCTTCATCAACAGAATATTATCTAAGCCTGGGTTAAACGATATTTTGGTGTAATCTGTACATTCCTGTGTCTTCCTTGACCTGTCAAGTTTTTGATCCATTTGCACAATGATTTGTAAACCTTTGATTAGTCTCTGTGGTACACTATTTGCTAATCAGTTTTTTATTGTCTTTACAGTTTACAATCTGAATGGAATAGCAGCCCCATAAAAATGGCAAAAGCTGACCCCACAAGAATTAATCAAGTTAGTATTGCCCTTCCTTCTTGTACTCTATGATTATTCTATTTTAAAATCTGGGCATCTTGTCAATTTGGTAAATTCTTTTAACAGGCAAATTGATAGAGACTGTGAGTTTCTAGAGGCAGAGAGAATCATGGATTACAGTCTCTTGGTTGGCCTTCATTTTCGCGATGATAGCACTCGGGATGTGAGGGAATAAGTCCAGCTCAATTTTTAATGTTCTTGCTTAAGGAAGAGAAGCTGCCGAAGAAATAGAGTAGTTTATGTGTTCCGTTTATGATCGAGTTTTTCTTTACCATTTTATTTCATTTTAAAGCTCATTTTTATTTAAGTGGTGTTGTATCACATTCTAATGTTCAAGTGTATGGATTCAAAAATTTGTATTGAAATTATCAATTTTTATGCAATTCTAAAATTTGTTCGTAAGTTTCATTTTCAATTTTGTCAATCTATTTGCATAAATTGTTGTTGTTGGAAAAAAAAATGGCAACGTTTGGCAAACGTTGCTAAAAACCGTCTTTCGCAACGTTTGCCAAACGTTGCGAAAGCCGTCTTTCGCAACGTTTTTGCCAAACGTTGCCGTAGACTTTTGGCAACGCTCAAAAAACGTTGCCGTATCTCTCCACTCTACGACAACACCTTGATTTGCAACACACGTCCAAACGTTGCCGTAGGCCTACGGCAACGTTTTTTGAACGTTGCCGTAGGCAGTTTTTGTTGTAGTGCTACCCTCTCTATTAGACTGTCATCATGGTCGAGGAGCACTCGTCGCCGGAGACACCTCTGATTTATTGCGAGGCCCCTCTTCATGTGAGCGTAGGGACAGTGTCGTTGCGGCACTGCACTGTCACAAAACGGCTTCGTCGCTGATGCTACTTTAGTTCGATAGTGATGGTGGCGACACCGCGATTACGATCTGTTTGACTTGTGGAGGCTGTTACGGTGTGGTGGATTCCTGGTTGTGGTGTGATGGATTTCTGTGATTTGCAGAGATCGTGGTGGCGGTGGAGGTTTGGGGATTTTTTAGTGGGGTTGGTGGTTGCAGTGCTGTGGAGATGAAGATAGAGAAGATAGTGGTGCTTGCGGTGACTGTGGAGATTATGATGGAGATTGTGTTGGCAGTGACTGTGGTTGTAGATTGCCACTTCTTGTCTTCTGGGTAAACCGATTTCTATTCTTCTGAATTTTGTGTCAAATGGAATTTTCCTTAGAAGAGTATCTTCTCCTTCTTCTTTTGTACTTCCATCATGAATATCTTTGTATAACAATTTTTACTTATTTAATCTTTTAGATTCCTGGAGATAATATGAGGGACTCTTTTCTTGTAAATGGTGTTGCCTTCAAAAAGACATTCTCGTATGCTGGTTTTGAACAGCAACCAAAGAAATTTGTGAACCCCAAAATACTTTTGCTGAATATAGAGTTGGAGTTAAATTCCGAGAATGAAAATGCAGAGATAAGGTTGGTTTCTAGCCTCGTTTAAATTCGCTATCTCTGGCAATTTCTTTCATGGTAACTTTAACAGAGACTCACCTTCCTTGCAATATACTGTCTGTGCAGGTTGTCTGATCCATTACAGCATCAATCAATTGTTGATGCAGAATGGAATATTATTTATGATAAGTTGGATAAATGTGTAAAAAGTGGTGCTAAAGTAATTCCGTCGTGGCGTGCTATTGGTGATCTAGCCACACAGGTTCTGATTTGTTGATCTTTTTTTAAGTATAGCATGGCTGGCTTCTGTGGGGAGGGGGTTTGCTGCATATATGTGACTTATCAGTATTCATATCTTTTGTGCGTATATTAGTTTCAACTTAACTGTGATGCATCACAATAATTCACTACATGGAACTATCAATAGTAGCCCTTATGAGGATGTAGATTGGAGAACAGTGTCGTACGAAGACCTTTTACAATCCATTATTTGCTATTAGTTGGTGTTGACAATTGATAAGTACCTATATTCCGCAGATTCAGAAGTGCACAGGTGCTGTAGTTATAACTCGGTAAGTAAGGGCTGTAGATAATGTCATCTAAGGATTTTACTTTTTAAATTTACTTCTTTTACTATGAAGCCCGATGGTGAAAGACCTCTATATCTTCACATTTCTACTGGGCCACATGTAAGTGTCGGAGAAAATAATTAAGAAGAACTTTTGGGTCTTGATTGCAGGAACTATTCTTTTATGTACTGTTTATGAATTTGATTTGCTTATTTTTTTGGTTTTAGTGAAGAAGATTGCTATATAATACGATATAGTGAAATTAATTGATCAAGTTATCTAATGAGCAATTCTTCCTGAATCTATATAGTTCCGAATTAGTACTATGAAGTCCTCCCCCGCCCCCGAGATTTGCTTGTTTTCCTTGCTATTTAACTTCACTGTGAACAATAGGGTAAAGGTATTACTGAATTTAGAGCACTACCGTAGCTGCAAAACTATTGTAAGAAACACTGGTGGTCATCAAATTTTGTGCAAATTTTCATCCGTAGTCACCACTAATGGAATTGTAATTGGTGACAAAACATAAACGAAATTGAAACTTTGGTTGAGCTTGGAAAACAAAAAGAGTGGAGTAACTAAAATGAAACTTCTATTAAAGTTGGTTGACCTCTAGTGCTTTTCACCCTCAAAACTGGGAATATGTCGCACCAATTTGATGTTGTCTTTACTTCAGGTTAATCCCTCTAGTGGAGTGGAGTGTTTTTCTTTCGTTTTAATTTTGCTTAGTTCTTCAATTAACATTTCTAGTTTGATCATCCCAAAATGAATTTGTATGATTAACTTTGGACAGGTTGTTGCTGCAGGTCCTTTTATTTTTTGTTTGAGTCTCTAAAAGAGCTTCTCACCTATGCACAAAGAAAGCAACCTCAATTGACAGTTAGGTCACATAAGGAAACTCAAATGTGGATCCAATATTTTGTTGGTCAATTGTGAATGCTGTATAACTTTTTGAGTAGGAAAATGATATTAGCATTATTTAATGATGTTAAATTTTTGAGTCGGCTAATGATGTTAACATATTGTACTGAATCATATTCACTATTTTTTTGTTTATTAGAACTATGTAAAATCTGATCACATATGACTAATTTTCAAGCATTTTGTTTTGTAATTATTATTAGGTTTGTTGGAAATCAAATAAATTAATTATGCAAGATTTATTTTTTTAAAAAATGTAAAATAACCTTTGGCAATGTTTAAAAAACGTTGATGTAGGGGGTCTATGGCAACATTTAAAAAATATTGTCGTATTTAAAACGTTGCCGTAGATCCTCGACGGCAACGATTAAAAAACGTTGATGTTGGTCAACACCCCTACTTTACGGCAACATCTCGATTTGCAATACACGTTCAAACGTTGTCGTAGGCCTACGGCAACGTTCGTGACACGTCTTGTGCATGAAAGTAAGAGTAGTTGCCCCCCCCCAACTTTTAATGATCAAGCGTGCTCGTGGTATTGATGGTTTAATGCAAACAAAATAAACAAGAAAATGCCCCAAGAATTTTGATGTTAACAATGACCATAAATGAAATTACTTTTAAAATGATGAAGGAAAAACATATGTCCCAAACTGGCAAATATGATACATTATTCACATATGAGTTATAATTACTTATTATTTCAGCTAAAAAAATTTGTAAAAGATTAAGTGAGAGAAAAAATAGTAATATTATTCTTAGTGAAAATGACCAATAATCGTCATACATACATATACATGGTAGTTTGTTATTTATTGTATTATTGTATTAGTTTTTTATTATCTCATACATCAAATAACAAATTGCTACGTCCATGCCACGTAGAACAAGGACCTCACCCTAGAATATTTCGACCTTTTTACAGGCTTCAACTGCATTAATAGGCTCGTCCTTCCGACAAGGGCCTTACCTTAGTGTATTTCAGCCTTGTTATAGGCTTCAGCTGCATCAGCAGACTTGCCCTTCCAATAAGGGCCTCGTCCTAGCGCATTTTAGCCTTATTATAGACTTCAACTACATCAACTGGCTCACTCTTCAAGCAAGGGCCTCACTTTAGTGTTTTAGCCTTATTATAGACTTTTTCTTCATAAAAGCATACATCTCACTCCAACAACTACACTTCAACACAAAAGTCCGTGCATTACATGAATATACATACTTGGACTTTGGGGACAGAGATATACGAAGTTATTTCTTCACAAAAGCATTCATCTCACTTTAGCAATTACACCTCAACGCAAAAGGCCACGCTTTATATAAATATCGATACTTGAATTTTGGAGACTATTGTTATGCCTTGATTGACGAGGCCCCAAATTATCCTTGGCACACACTCCACGTCATTTCGCCGGAGGCAGTTTGTCAAACCCCCAAAGAGACCAAACCTATGTGGGAAGTCAAACCCATTTGATGAAGTCGGAGTGCATGCGGCCAACTCCACCATTATTGGAGAAAATCACGTGTGGCTAACGGTTTGTCCAAATATATAAGAATTAGGCTTATGTGGACACTGGAGGCCTTGGGATTTATTGGCTATGTTGAAAGTACAAAATTCGAGGTCAACAATTATTGTTAGAGATTCCAAATAGCATAAATAAATGATGTGTTAATAATTAGTATAGAAGTAATAAATTCAAAATAACCTATTTTATTGCATAGACAATCCCCTCATCCAATGTTGTACGATTTAGAGAGAAAAATAAGAGAGGCTTGCATTCGTTTGAAAGCTTGAATAGGCCGAGAAAATTGAGGGTAGGGTTTATGCATTAAAAATGATATAATACTACATATTAGCGATACCCTCATATATTTGATTATTGCAAAAACAGTCCCCGTTATTTAAAGCTTACAGTAACCTCCTAAAGTTTGTTATTTTGCTATTAATCTCGTTCCCACTCAAAAATAACTTTATAATTCCTATTTTCCTCTTCTATATTTATATAACATTTAAAATCATTACAAAACATATTAGAGATACCCTCATATATTTGATTATTGCAAAAATAGTCCTGATATTTAAATCTTACGGTAACCTCCTAAAGTTTGTTATTTCGCAATTGATCTCATTCTCACTCAAAAATAACTTTATAATTCCTATTTTCCTCTTCTGTATTTATATAAGGTTTAAAATCATTACAAAAATATATTTATATTATGTACTTTTACTTTTTTTCTCTCTCTCTTTTTTTTCCCTTAAAAATGAATTTTGTTATAAACTAATCAAATTGGTTTATATGCAATTATATGAAGTTAAACACTTTCTTCTTCTTCTTTTTGTTCTTTAATTTTTGTAATATTCTTACATTTCTAATATGTTAAATGTAGAAATTAATTTCTCTGATCATAATATCAAAATCATAACAAAGTTAGCATTGAATACGGTTCAAGTTTTGAATTATTTTTCGTTTCCCTTGTTAGTTAATGTTTTCTAATTAATTTGATATTTTTTCTTTAAATAAAGACTAAAAGTATTATTTAGATGTAATCATTTTTTTTTTCAAAATGAAATTTCTTCGTGCTAAACGAAAATTTCCTTATGTAATTAAAATTAAGAAAAAGTAAATATAGGGGAAAATTGTTTCCAAGGAGAATTGCAGCCACGTACCAAACATTTTATTTGATTTTAGACTTGATCCAAATCTTTCATTTGTACTACTTAAGTTACCAAACCTTTCAAAAATTCGTACATGGAGTCCAAATGGATGAAAATCATTTGCTTGATCGTTAGTTGACTAGAATAGTAAAATTTGACTAATTTTTAAAAGGGTAAAATATAAATTTTACAATTTTGGTATAAAATAAATAAAAGATAAACAATCATGCTACATGTAAATGATAATATACATAGATATGATGTGGTGAGATATGATTGGTTTAAAATTTATTCAAAAAAAAAAAAAAAAACCTTTCCCGCTCTCTTTTTGACACATCATATGTATATAAACCATTATATAATTACATATGTACAAGTTGCATTATTCAAAGATAAAAGGCTCTCTTTGTATCTATTACTCCTCTTATTCACCAATCCTACCCAACTTCCACCCTGAAAATCCGCCATCAGCACTCAATGTTGGCACCATCTACAGTGGCAAAGACCAAAACAACCAACCCACCAACCTTCTCATTATCAACAGTAAAAATCATGGCTTCTTCATCAATGGCAAAATCAAACGGCACTCTCAACTATTTTCATTCTCACATCCAAGATTTTCCTAAAATTGCTTCTATGTCAATCACAGTTAATTTAGGGAATTCTACCCTTCTCCTCTTATTTTCACTTTCAATCACATGGCAATTACTTCTGTGTCAAGTAGCTTCAACGGTGGTAACCATTAAAGAGAAAATTGCGGGAGTTTTTGGATGGTGTAAATACTAAAACCTAGTTAATTTAAATTTTTTGTCTCAATTATTTGTTTCAAGTTGATTTTGCAGGTTAGTCAAAACTTTCTATATACAGTTTCACGCTCAATTATGACCGATGCGAGTTAACAAACTAGTATTCTACAAAACTTAATCAAATGTGGAAATATACAAGAGCGAACAGTACCAGATATAACGTGGTAAACCTCTAAGGAAAACATCCACGGGTCCCATGCCACGGGTAAATAATCCACTATCAAACAATAAAAAATACAATAGTTTCGATTTTGTAATTTTGCAAAATTGACAAAAACAATTAAAACAAATAAAGAACAACTCTCTCGTTTTCTTATTCTTTTGACTTGTTGAAGAAGTGAAATCAATCCCTCTGATCTTGACTTTATAACTACTTTACTATTGTATTTGGTCGCAACTTCTACTTTGAATTAGATTCACCAATCTTAACTCATGACAACTAGTCTGCTCTTTGAGTAGCATTATATCATTTATCATTTATGTTCTGGTGTGTTATCATCAATTACGGTTGAAGGACACATTTTTTACTTCGAGATAATTCGATGGAACATTATGCGAAGCTAAACCCACCGAAGATGATCAAAACTTTGCTGCTAAAGGTTCACCAATGAAGGAAGATTTTCTAAAAAGCATTAGTCCGTCCCTTAATGGTTTTTTTACTTATATATAGACTCCCCCAAGGTAGAAACGTCTCATACCTAAATTATGAAAGTTTTAAAACGTAAGAATAATATAGAATTTGTTTGACATAATAAATAATTAACTTAAGGAGAGTTTTGATTTATTAAATCAATCTTTCCTTAATTTAATTACGTGATCAATCAAATCACGCCTAGGATGGTAAATATGTATTTTTGTATAGGCTATTGTATGGAAGGTAAAGATTGCATCTCGTTTAGGACATTGAAAACCTAAAATCTGCAGCCAAGAAATCTGTTGAACTTGTACCCATCCAAGTCAGTCGTGACAGACCATTAGTTATGATTGACTGGCTAACCTGTCTGGACTACACCTGAAGATCTTGTTTGTTTGGCATAGGTTTTGACACTTTAAAATCATTCTAATTTAAGTAGGCGAATAAATAAGTAACAATTAAAAATGTAAAATATATTTTATCACAGATGGGTTCGAAGCCATTAACGGTGGCATGGCAGTGGAATTGGGGCAGCTTTGGCTGGTGCCACCGCCGACTTTCTCTATGGTTTGTGCAATTATCTTGGAGCAGCTTTTCAATTTGATTTGCCCATCGAAACCAGAGAGCCTGTATACTTTTTATATTGAACAAGGCACACACACACACAGAGGAGGAATTTATCAGGGGATCAACCACCAAGAATCCATACTCGAGCGCTAAGATCGGTCCACTCATGCGTGATGTCAAAAATAAAATTTACCACCAGTTGGAAATGTTGGGTCTCCTTGAAGATGACTATGGCATGGAACTGCTAGTTGCCGGATATATCATCTCACTCAATATGAGTATTGCTCAAGTTTATTAGCAAGTTTGGAATAAAATATTTTATTTTACAATTTAAAATTTTTTAATTAGATCTGATTAAATGTTTTGAAAATAATTTTTTTCAACTCTATAAATAATTGTCGACCTAATTAAAATCTACTAATTAGATCCAAAAATCAACAAGTAGAAGCCTAAAGCTGGGGATGAAAAAATCACGGCTAACCACAAAATCGAATATGATTTTTAGAAAGCATTAATTTGGACTCGGAGGAATAATTCAAATCACACGAACATACGTATGAGCTCGAGAAGTATTATATGGAGAGTTACCGTATGGTATCCTTCTTCTATGTTGGTGGATTATTCCGATCGTTACATTGGCGTAATAACATGCAACTTGCTATACTTTTTGGTATTTCTTTGACTCTCTCCCTATCTCCTCCCCATATCATGGTTTGGTGGCGGTTTCCATCATTCGGATCTATCAAGGATGGATTTGCAAGCGAGGGAGGCATCATCAGGGACTACGCAAGAAATTGTACCAGGGCTTTCTCAGCTTCATATGGACAATGTATGTATTAAAGGTGGAACTCACGGCTATTCATGATTGGATACTATTGGCTAGAGATCTTGATTTGTTAGATATTTGGGTTGATATAAATTCGACTGTTGCCATTCACTGCATCACCAAAGGTGGTTGACCATGGCCTATTTAGGGGATACTCATACAGATTGCAGATATCATATCATTTGACAAAGATATGGTCTTCCACATTTTCAGATAGGGGAACCAAGTTGTAGATGTACATGATACCGAGGGCTGACATCATCGTAGATACCAGGAATATGGACAAGCCGACCTACCATGACATATCAGGACACTTGTTCAGATTAACAGGTATGGTTTGCTCAGTACTAGAGTTTAGGTATTTTTATTTTGCTTTTGCTTTTATTTTTGTTTTAACTTGTTCTTTTTGTAAGGAAAGTAGTACTCATTTTTTACTGGTTTCCTTTTATTCTTTACTTTCATTGTTAGGGAAGTAGTATTTCCTTATTTATTAATTTCATTAATATCATTTGTGACAATAGTATTCCTTCACCATAAGTGAGGAAATTTTAATAAAATCTAGGAGGTACCGCACTCCTTCCACGAAAAATAAAAATAAAAAATAACCCTAAGAAAAGATCTCACCATAATTATTCTACTCCATTCCACATAACTCATATCTCGAGGACACATATCTCCTCTTATTGCCAACCATACTCACTAAATTGGTCTCTCTTCATGCCTAATTGGTAAACCACTATAGATCCTAAGTCTATGGGGTCTAACTATATCACTACCTCACCTCTCTCAACCTAGGTAAATAATGGGTCTTTACTTAATAGAGATGATATGAGTGCCACTCTTTTACTCCACTTAATCAAGATTCTTAATAGATATAGCATTCCAAATAATTAATTAATTACCTCTTGTGATCTAGATGTTATTCTTCGCATCCTCGTACATATCACCAATGCATCCTGATGTATCTATACTCCATATTACTAGTTAACATACTTACTGATATTCCTACCAAAATGAGAAAACACCCAGTACGAACCCTTAAAATAGTAATCCCAACCATTATGCATGCAATAAATTACACACTGTTCACGAAAATATATTTCGGATTTAAATCACCGTAAGTGCACGGTTCGTTGACAAGTAATAAAGTGAAAATCCTAGAATTTTGAGTATTGTTCCCACGAGGATTAGTTTAACTTGATTTCTATTATCGAGACCTTAACCGAATTTATAAAACTCAAGATGATATTTGACATAACTTTTAAAACTAAATTATGATTAACATGCAATTTAAACTAAAATTACGAAATAAAAGCAAAAATAGGTCGAATGCAAAAGTTAAACGAAATTAATGAATGAAAAGTGCATTAGGATCCCGAATCACCAAACAAAGTTCCATTTTAACCCCTATTCTACCATGATAACACGATGAATGATTGATGAATCAATGTTTCTAACTTATCCAATAATCTCTCTCGAGTAGAATTGAACCTATTCTAGCATACTATTTGACTATATTTCTATAACAAATGCAATATACGAGAATGCATGACAATTTGTAAGCACTTAGAGATTCATGTAAAGTATAGCGGTATATTTATATCCCCTATCGGACCTTACGATGATTTATACCTTACTGAATTTATTTCCCTTCTTTCAAATGCATAAAATAGACCACCCAAACTCACATGACCGCATGCATTTAATTATGGAGGCAAGAAAGTGTATATAAATCATTCAACAAAATCATTCGTGTTTGAACATCAAATTGAAAATTACAGAATTCAAAGATCACAAAGAGAGGTTCATCGTTCACCTAAAAAAAAATCTAGCCTAACATGGATAAAATAAAAAAATAATAAAAGGAAAACATCATCAAGAACTTGGATTAAATCTTGAAGTCTTGGAGCTTGTTCTTGGCTTCTTCTTAGCTTTCCAATGTGTTTTTTCTCTCAAAGAACGTGTAGCCTTATTTTCTGGAAGAATTTGAGCTTTTATAGTTGCCCTAGAATCATTATCATATGAGTTGGAGTCTGTTAAAGAAACTAGAAAATTTGCACCGAAAACCTTCCTTGCGGCCGCAAGGAACAAAAAAATTTTCACTTTCTTTCCTACCAACATGCTTGCAGCCACATGGTTAATTATACCTTGTGGCTGCATGATATAGTTAATTATCAAAATTCTTCATTTTGGTCCTCCAACTTCATTTTTCTCTTATCTTGACCTCTTTTGTTCATTCTTTTCCTTCAATCATCTCATGTATTCCTCAATTTATGATTAAGCTCGTGTTTGCTCTTGAGTTGGCCTCGGGTCATCTTTGGTTATTTGCATTTTGGTTCCTAAACTTTCATTTTTCTCCTTTTTAACCCATTTTCTCTATTTTCATCAAGTTTCCACCATAATCTTTATTGTTGTCCTACAAACACAATTTTCACAGATTAAGCTCTATTCCGAATGTTTATCGACAATTATTCATGTTTGTGAACCAAAATAAACGTATAAAAACACCCTTATCAACTCTCCCAAACTTACATCATTGTTTGTCCTTAAACAAATTTATAACTTATTTCCAAGTAACACATGGTTCAACAATTTGCTGCGTCTCAGGATTGGAACTTAGTAAGAAACAACATGAACAATTACAACCATGTAAAATTATATCAATCTCCTCATGTTATATGCAAAACTCAACGTGTGTATGACTTCGTACCAACATATTAGGATCATGTTTGACTCATACCCGACCCAATATAGTTAGATTTTCCTCTCATCGCTTGAAAGATACACACCCCAAACTTATTCTTTTCACTCAATTATCCCGGGGTATGTTCTCAGGTTGAACTTATTCATTTCTTTTCCTTCCCCTGTCTCAACTTAGATAGATCTTACCATCACAAGTTCACACTTCAATGAGTACAGCCTCTCCTATTTTTGATTTCTTCGACCTTTGAGATTTTACTAAGCTAATCGCCTCGCATTAGAGATATAGTCTTATCAATTGAGTATTTGGGGTTAACCAATGCATTTCGTACATAAGAGTATGTATGTTAATTCAACAGTGAGTAAATCTTTTTTATGGCATTTTTCATTTGCTTTCTGTATAATCCTTGTAACGAGTTTTAGGCCGATGACTCCCAAGTCACATGACCATAGGACATCAGGTTTTAAACCCTTGCAGGTTTATTCACTCGAGTTATATAGGCTCGAACAAATGTCTTTGCTTATTCAATGATTAGTGCCATGCTCCTTTTCTTTTAGACACTTAGTTTCTAACACTACACCCTGACTTGAAACTTTCACTTAATTTTCATCTCATTGGTTTTAGAAAATCCACACATAACATCATGTACGGAATCTCTACTCATCTCAGTATTCCCTTGCAACCATTCAATTTCATCCAAACTATTCTAAGAAGTAGTCATGGTTTAGCATAAAAGAGGTTGTCCAGGTATATAACCTATGTTCAACTATTTCTAAGCAAAGAGTCAAACAATCAGCCCAATATGCAAGCACGAATGTCGTTCACAAAGTAAATCAAGTTTCACATTGACATGTATCGATCAATCCAATAATGTATGGCTTTCATCATTCACGATCCGTACATAGTCCAATATCTAACATCATAGTCAGTAGACTTGTTAAACCCACACAAGCACACAAAATTGTAAACTACTATTGAAAATGCCACAGCAAAACTCAGAATAACTCAACAACAAATGGAGAACTCCTTTTTTCACATAATCACACAAAAACAAAAGCTGCAGTAACATGATGAATGGCATATTACCATATTCCCACCCCAAAACTTATATAGAACATTGTCCTAAATGTTTAAAGAATAATAAAATGCAAACTTAGTAGCGCATAAAATTAAGGACAAATTCACAGAAGATAAAGAACAAAGGGTGAGGAATACTTCCCTGATCGATGGAGATTCGAAGGTGAAGATGGTGGAGGAAAATGAAGTATAGACCAGACATAGGCTCTTTTATTACCTGTAGTGATGATGAAAAAGAAATCTTATTAAAAATTATAAAAAGCTTGAAGAATAAATTATCAATCGAATGCATAAGGTAAAATAAATAAAACGATGGGTTGTCTCCCATCCAGCGTTAGTTTATAGTCTATAGCTCGACTATTTCATGTTAGCCTGTTAAGGTACGTCGAATATAATCTTAGAGGTCCTGAATAGCTTCTTCAATGACATTTTCTTTCTTACTCTAGCATTCCCCCAAACTTTAGATTTATCTTTATCTGTGTCATCTGCTTTTCCCTCATCAACTACCTCGAACTCAACAATATAGACTTCTTGCTTCTCTTGATTTTGTTTGGGTTGAAAATGCACATTATGGTAATCAATAGTGTTTGAAAAGTTTTGAAACACAATTTTATCCTACACCACCTTCTCTACCACATTAATTTGACAACAACTATCTGACTTAACATCATAGTCCATAGCATTGAAAGAGTTGGAAGTGATATGTCCCTCACCAAATCTCAAATTTAACTGTCCCTTTTGAACATCTATTAGAACTCTGCTGGTAACTAGGAATGGTCTACCCAAGATAAGTGGAATATTCTTGTCTTCCTCCATATCCAGAATAAGGAAATCGGCCGAAAAAATGAATTTGTCCACATTGATTAGCATGTCCTCAATTATCCCTCTCGGATGTGCCAATGATCGATCAGCTAATTGCAGTGTCACTGTGGTTGCTTTGGCTTTACCTAGTTTGAGTTTCCCAAAAACAGATAGAGGCATTAGATTAATACTTGCACCAAGATCACAAAGAGCTTTATAAAAGTAGTATTCACCAATAGTGCAAGTTATAGTAAAACTCTTTGGGTCTTTTAATTTTGGTAGGAGCTTTTTCTGAATTATGATATTGCACTTCTCTGTTAGCATCACTGTTTCATGGTCCTCTAGCTTTTGTTTCTTAGAGATAATATCTTTTAGGAATTTGGTGTAGCCATGCATTTTGAACAGTACTTCCACAAATAGGATATTTATATGGAGTTTCGTAAAGATTTCGAGAAATTTCTTGTATTATTGCTCCCATTTATGCTTCCTCAATCGTTGTGGGAATGGAATGTATGGCTTGTAGGGATTTACCGAATTATCTAGCACTTGTTGTGATTTTTCTAGAATTTCTCTTACTGATTTCTTCTTGGTGTTGTCAATCTGCTTCTCACTATCTTTTTCCGAAGATTCCATTTGTTCTATATTTGCACCCGGTCTCTTGACATATATCTCGAGTAGCTGAACTCTACTTCGTGCAGTAATGGCTTAAACATGCTCCCTAGGATTTACTTCTGTGTTGCTCAATAATTCACCAGGTACTCTTCCTGTCATAGAGAGAGCTAATTGTCCCACTTGAGTCTCCAGATTTTTAATAGTTGTACCCTGATTTTGGAAGTTTGTTTCAGTATTCCTCATGGATTGATTTGTGATTTCTATATATTTACCGGTCTTCTCCATGAGTTTTGCAAACATGTCTTCCAAAAGTGTTTCTTCTCCTGCTGAAACTGTCCTGGAGCTTGGTTGTGATTTTGATTGTGGTTTTGGTTTTCACCCCAAGAGAAGTTTAGATGGTTTCTCCATCCCGAGTTGTATGTTTCGGCATGAGGGTTGTTGTGCTGACGTTGACCCCATTGAAAAAAGTTCACACATTCCATTCTTTGTGTAACGATAGGACAGTTAATTGTGTCATGTTCTGCTTCACATTCTTCGCAAATTGACTTTTAACTTGTGCTGAATTCACCATCTGTGTTATATTTTCCATCTTGTAAAATAAGGAGTCAATATTTACAGAAAATGTTGAGTAAGTATCTATCTCATACACTCCAGTTGCTTTCTTTGGACCTCCTGGATCTGAAGACCACATGGTTGAAGTATTAGCCATTCTCTCGAACAATTCCCAAGCTCCATCAATCGTTCTGGTAGTTAGGGACCCATTTGATGATAAATCTACCATGTTTCTGAAAGTCGAAAGTAGTCCCACATAGAAAAATATGAGTTGTGTTGTCTTATCGAACCCGTGTTGAGGACACTTTCGTAGCATGTTTTGAACCTATTCCAAGCCTCATCAAAGGATTCAGCTTCAGTTTGGCTAAATATTGATATTTCATGCCTTAGTCTTACCATTTTGGCCGGTGAGAAGAATTTGGTGCAGAATTTATGAGCCAAGTCATCCCAAGTAGTTATACTTGCCATCGGGAGTGAATCAAGCCATTCAAGTGCTTTATCCCGAAGAGTATGTGGAAACAACCTCAGTCTGATTGCATCTTCTGATATCCACTGGTATTTAAAATGTTCACACATATCTAAGAAACGGGATACATGTGTATGTGGATTTTCGTTGGCCATTCTATAGAATTGATGTCCATTCTGAAAGAGTTGGATGACATTTATCTTCAATTGAAAATTCAGTTGTTCGAATGCGGGGTAGACAATGCTAGATTGACTTTGAATGATTAATGGTGCCAAAAAAATCCCCAATCAAAACATTCTCATCATATTGTGTTTTAGCATTGGCCGGAGCTACATGTTCTACAATTGGTTCCAGTTGTTGATCAGCCATATGTATTTGTTCTTAATTTTCCTGCTGTGCTGCCTTCGCTATCCTCTATCTTTGATGAAAAGTTCATTCAATTTCCAAATCAGCTGGAAGTAGTTCACCACCAACTGATCTTCGCATGCAAGACCTGAAGAAGCGAAAAAATAATAGCACTTAGCTCAGCCTAAGTAATTGAACTTAATAGAAAATAAACTAAAAACTAAGAGAAAAACAAGTTCAAATTAATGTCTAAATAACGAAAACCAAATTAATGTTCAATCTTCAACAACGGCGCCAAAAACTTGTTCATGAAAATATGTTTCGGATTTAAATCACTACAAGTGCATAGTTCGTTGACAAGTAATAAAGTGAAAATCCTAAAATTTCGAGTATCGTTCCTACGAGGATTAGTTTAACTTGATTTCTATTACCGAGACCTTAACATAATCTATAAAGCTCAAGGTGATGTTTGATATAAATTTTAAAATTAAATTATGATTAACATGCAATTTAAACTAAAATTACGAAATAAAAGCAAAAATATGCCGAATGCAAAAGTTTGATGAAATTAATGAACGAAAAGCGCACAAGGATCCCGAATCACCAAATAAAATTCATTTTTAACCCCTATTTCACAATTTGATAACACGATGAATGATTAACGAATCAATATTTCTAACTTATCCAATAATCTCTCTCGAGTAGAATTGAACCTATTCTGGCATACCATTTGACTATATTTCTATGACAAATGCAATATACGAGAATGCATGACGTTTTGCAAACACTTAGAAATTCACATAAAGTATAGCGGTATATTTATATCCTCTATCGGACCTTACGATGATTTATACCTTGTTGAATCTATTTTTCTTCTTTCAAATGCATAAAATAGGTTACCTAAACACACATAAACACATGCATTTAATTATGGAGGCAAGAAAGTATATATAAATCATTCGTGTTTGAACATCAAATTGCAAAATAGAGAATTAAAAGATTACAATGAGACGTTCATCGTTCACCTAGTACATAAAAAGTCTAGCTTAACATAGATAAAATAAAATAAAAATAAAAATAATAAAAGGAAAATATCATCAAGAACTTGGATTAAATCTTGAAATCTTGGAGTTTGATGTGAAACATCCTTATTCTTGCCTTCTTCTTAGCTTTTCAATGTGTTTTTCTCTCTCAAAGAATGTGTAGCCCTAGTTTCTGGAAGAATTTGAGGTTTTATAGTTGTCCTAGAATTATTATCATATGAGTTGAAGTGGGATAAGAAAATCAAAAAATTCGCGCCGAAAACCTTCCTTGCAACCGCAAGGAACAAAATATTTTTCACTTTTTTTTTCCTACCACCATACTTGCGGCCGTATGGTTAATTATACCTTGTGGCTGCATGGTATAGTTAACTATCAAAATTCTTCATTTTGGTCATCCAACTTCATTTTTCTCTTGTCTTGACCTTTTTTGTTCATTCTTTTTCTCCAATCATCCCATACATTCATCAATTTATGATTAAGCTCGTGTCCACTCTTGAGTTGGCCTTAGGTCATCTTTTGGTTATTTACATTTTGGTCCCTAAACTTTCACTTTTATCTTTTTAGCCCATTTTCTCTATTTTTCATCAAGTTTTCATCATAATCTTCATTGTTGTTCTACAAACATAATTTACACAAATTAAGCTCTATTCCAAATGTTTATCGACAATTATTCATATTTGTGAACCAAAATAAACGTAGAAAAACACCCTTATCACACATGATAATATGATCACTTCAAATTCATGCAGAAAGCACACATCAAAGATAATGAAATCTGACATCGAACCATACACCAGATCAAGCAATCATTCATGTAAATGAGATTTCATACAAATGCAAAAACAATAATCACATTTATTATCAATAAAGCTTACTCAAGATTATAACTACTCTAATGACAACATTCGCCTCACCTCTCACCTTTTCTTCCTATCTATTTTTCTTAAAATTGACATCTATAGCTTTTAAAAACTTTTGTTGAAGCAAATTCCCACTCAGTTTTTGTTGCCAAATAAAAAAAATTCATTCTCCATTGAGAATTCTCAAATCAATAGTTATTTTTGGACACATAGCAACTAAAATGCACAAATACACAATTAAGACACACAAAGCTGTCATAAGTTCAGAATATACATTTTTTTTCTAAATTCCTAGGGTTTCATGATATTCGCGATCTCAAATCGAGGGAATGGTCAATTGAATAAAGTCTAGATTTTCTAACGGAATATCATTGCACCATATAGGTATGTCAATAAAACCTATTTCTTACTTAATGCAAGTCTCACACAATGACTTAATCAACAGTTGTGGGTCAATAAGTAACTTTTACATATTAAACTTAACACTTCAAATACAGTAAATAATTCCTAAATTCTAGCAACACAATGGTTACCACACACGGTAACCTCAAACCTAATGGTCAACCCATATGATGGCCTGCTAATACGAAAATTTAAAAGTGATAAGCCAATTAATTGAGCGGACCAAATCTGGAAGTCTGTAAATAAGGAGAGATATCAATTTACTACTTTAGGGCCACCACTATTTGTCCTCAAGCTTCTAACACCTGCAACAGGAACACTAAATCCCGAAATCCAAAAAACTAAAAGCAAAATGGCCCAAATTAAAAGATTGCTCAAAACAGAAAACAAATATCGATGCAGGCTCCTCGTTGTCACCAAAAATATTCTATCTATTTGAACGACCACAAAATTCTACTCAACACGCTCTTACGTGTGTCCATCATCACGGCACGTGGGCCCATGGGTCGTCTCATCTATCAGTTCATGTGCTGTACACGTTACCTTGCAGGGTGTGCCTCATCATTCCGAGTCAGGATATTTCCTCAATTCACATAGACGAAAATTGGTTTGGCCGAAAGTTGGAGTTTTAACTGCCTTTAGATTGGATTTTCAGTTGTTTTCTTCTTGAGTTTATTTTTTGTTTCTTTTCGGCCCCTTTTTTGCACAAACTAAGCACAAATTTTGCACAACTATTTATCGTGAAAGTAACTCAATTAGTGCACACATCAAGTTCAATTTAAACCAACAAATCAAACCCCAACTAAATAATTACTCAACACAAAAACTAAACTTTATTATGTCTGCAGGGACGGATCCAACACCTTGCCAGTCCCCGCGATCGCCCGTACTAGGTCTACTGGAAGCTTCAGGCCATCCGCTGATGTCGAGACTGAGAGTCGAAAAGAAGGAAGTACTGAAGAAGGCACTGTGGACAGGGAGTTGGACTGGAACAGGTTGAGCCTGGGAAATTTGATTGGCCTCATTAAAAAAAAGGCACAATTAATAAGCCTGGCCATTGAATTCTATTAACTAAATTTCAATAGCCCAATAGCCATAAAACCAATTAATTAACCATTAACCAAATATCCCAAATCCAATTAACGGGTTTAGTCGTTGAGAGATGGAGTAGGGAGAATGGGATAGCCGACATGAAATGATGAGGAGCGAAGAAGGGCAAAATTATTTTGGGCTTTATTGTGAATTTTTGATGTCGCTGACTGGATGGTTGTGCTACAATGGTGCTGCGGCTGCGCAATAGCTGGAGCCTAGAGGCTGGACTTCCGACTTCGTAAAACAAGAACTAGTAAAATAGGAGTCATGATAATCCAGGTCTCTTAACCTTCAAAGCATTGATTTCATCTACTCGGCTACATAGTTCCTTCTCATCCATTTCTTGTTTCTGACTTAGGGCTTCTATCTACACAACACATTCATTTTACCAGAGAAAGAAATATAAGAAAACTAGTAAATAAAGAGTTATCACCAACAAATGTTTTCCTAAAGAAACTTAAAAAAGTGAGACATACTTTTCTTTGACGGCTTTCATATTCTTCCAGAGTATTGTGATTAAGAAAAAGAATAGAATTGGATTGAGATATAGTAGCTTGAATTTCAGCTTCCAGTTCCTCAATAGAAATAGGCATCTGTAATATTTCTAAATGAGCACTGACAAACTCGTAAATGAATAAGCACACAAATTAAGAGTTGTGTTAAATCTATTTGCTATTTGAGAATTTATGGATTTTTGGGTGCATACAGTACACTGACCACTGTATTTCCGTATTTATTCTATTTTTTTTTTCAGTTTTTGTTAAGTTGTGAATTATGACTTATGAGAATTTTTTAGTGCATTTATATATGTATCAATTTATATTTTCGGCTATTATGATCGTTGATTGTCGACGATCATCAATCACTGGTCAATGGTCTCCGCCCTAGCTGAACCAAATTCCTGGATTTGCCCCTAAATGGTGGCCTTCTTTCTCAAACAATTAACCCACAAAAGGATGAAGAATAATTGTGGATGCAATCACACAAAGAAGGAAGAAGAATGTAGCAATTTATCACTAGGCTTCAACAATGGACAAAAGATGGTTGCCCTCTATTTTGCAAGAAAGAGTTTCCTTTTAGAGTTTTTGGAATAGGTAAAAGATAGGCCAAGACATAACAAATTGGGCCAAATAAAAATACAAGATGTGGGCTAACTCAATTAAAAGGGCCATCCAGCTAATGAACGGACTTGGAGCAACACAAATTAATGGTTGCTTCCAGTCACCCCTATTTGTTCTCGGGTCGAGCCAATTGACTTTTGGTGGTGATATATATACATATCTAATCCAATAACATTTTAAAATCATCGTGCAGATTTATTATGTATCAAAACCCGACAACCTTCTTAAACTTAAAAAGGGTACAATGTTGTAAATTAGATATTTGATGTAAGGATTCAAAATCTACTAGTAAATATAATTATTGTTGGAGTGTAGCTGATTTAAAATCTACTAGTAAATAGAAGGAAGCATGATGGCTTCAAAATCTTTCAAAGGATTTCCTAATTAGTGATAATTCGTGCTTGTTATATAATTTAATCGAAAACTAGCTACATATGCATAGAACAGAATGTCGTGTATAATGGTAACTCTCAACATATACATCTTGGACATAATAACATTTACTTGGTAAGTGTATTTTGTACACTTATCTAGGCCATTAAATTAGAGTATTTATAGGTGATTTAGATGAATTATAACTTAATTTTGCGTTAATATTGTTTGTTAGATTGAATTCAATGCAAATTGGTGAATTTGGAAGAAATGAATGAAAAACATACAAAAACGAAGGAAATCCAAAGTTTAAACATTCAATAGTTGATTCGGAGCACAAAACGATGAATAAAGATCATATAGGATCAATTGGATGAATTTGGAGGTCAATTGAGTGAAATATAGTGGAAATATTTTCACAAATCAATTTCCATCCGAAGAAGTTATGACATGGATTTTTAGCATCAACTTGGGACCCATTTTTCGGATAGAAATCGTTTGAATTGGAAAAATCATATTTCAAGAAGAATTGTAGCCCTTTGAATGCATCTTGAGGAGAAAGTTATGACCAAAATACCAGAAGCTATTTAGAGATAAAACTGCGCTTAGGCAATTCTTAGCGCGCACGGCCTTATTTTTCCCAACTCAAGAGTCATTTGGTTCTACGGCGCGGACGCAACGCTTATAACAGTGCGCGTGCACAAGCCTTTTTTGCAGACAAATTTTTAGTTTCCTTTCGCGATTCAAACTCTTTTGAAAACCAAATTGGACGGGATCTTGACCTATTTTCTGACTCTTATAAATAGAGAACGAGGGCTACACATAAAAGGACCTCTCTTGCCTCTTCATACACCATAGTTTCATCAAATTCATCAAGAACAATAGGCTAATTACTATATTTTGAGAGAGGAGATCAAGTTCTAGCATGGAATTGAATGTCAATTACATCAAGATTTTGAAGAATTCAACATTGGGCATAAAGATCAACATCTTTTGATTTATTTCATAATTCGGGTGATATTTTTCTATTATTTTTTTTGTAATTTATATATTAACATGCTAGGCTAGATTCATTTTTGTATTAAATGAAGATAAACCATATTTGTTTAATTGTTTTAATTCAAAACTAGTAGTTTAGTTTATTTCTTACGTTTCTTGATTAATTTTGCATATTCGATGCATTATTTAATTGATTGACCATCGATTAGATAACTAGTTGATTGTTGTAGTGTTGAGAGACTCACAATAAGTTTAGAACGCTGCAAAATTAACATATGTGCAATAAATGTTCAGAATAATATTTATCACATGTGCAATCATATAGATAATCTAAATTTTATTGCGTTCTAATCATTTGAATTCAGAGTATGAATAGATTTGGGTCGTGATTATGATAGATTTAATTTGTCTTGAAAAAGAAAATTATATATCATAATTTTATCAATTGTCAAGAAAGCATGAACGGAACTAGATTACAAATCAGGAATTAAAATAGATAGTAATAGGTGGATTCAAGATCTAATACAATCATTCATAAATTGGTAAAAATCACATTTTTTACAGTTTTCTTAGATTAATTAATATAAAATAAATACAAACTCTCTTTTGTATACATAAGTTGAATTACATACATAACTAGTAAGTTTGAATTGAATTTATTCCCTGTGGGACGATACTCTTAATCATCAATTCTATTACTTGTCAACGATCATGTACGCTTGCGGTTTTTGCACGAACAAGTTTTTGGCGTCGTTGCCGGGGAATACATTTTTTTAATTTGAGTTTATTAGTTTATATAGGATTTGAATTTTTTATTTATTTTTCTTTTGTTTAGTTTTATAGTATTGGAATTTTTCTTTTATTTTATAGGATATTATTTACACAAATATTTTTTTGCAGTTTATACAAGATTCTAAAGAAATCGAGCTCCTACCATTGGATCTCGAGATCGAAAAAACTTTCAAACAATGAAGAAAAGAACATAGAGAAGTAAGAGATACGGTAAAAAATCAAAATAAAGTTCCATTACCACTAGATGTGCCAAAACAACCAGATCCAGTTCTTAGGGATTATTTAAATCCCATACCTGCTCATGTGCAACCGACTATTATTTATCCACTTTTTGGGCATGCCAACTTCTACATTCAACTAGATGTCATCAATTTGTTTCAAAATCATTAGGACATCAGGTTCTCAGGAAAATCAACTGAAATTCTTCATGAACACACACGAACTTTTCTGATGCTTTGCGAGGTGATCACTCATGAAGGCATGTCAGCTGATACTTTTCGAATGTGTCTATTCCCTCAAAACTTAAAGGAAAGACGCACGAGAATGGCTAAACTCACTACTTCCCACAAGTATTGTTTCGTAGAATGACATGGTACAAAAATTCACCTTGAAGTTCTTCCCACCTTTTCGAGTCCATCAGATCAGAATTGAAGCCACTACATTCAAACAAAAAGACATCGAGAGCTATCCAAAGCATGGGAAAGATTCAAGGATTACTTCATAAAGTGCCCCAATTTAGACATTCCTAAAAATGTTAAGGTCTACATCTTCTATTCCGGCCTATATCCTGAATATCTTAACATGGTCGACGCTTCAATAAAAGGATCGATCATGGATATTTCCTTAGACAAAGCCTTAGATCTATTTGGGAAAATAGTAAAAAATCAAACTATGTGTCCAAGAGAAAGGAAAACTTCGAGAAAAATAGTATGTATCCACAACATTGACGCAGTTACAACATTGGAAACCCAAATCAAAGTATTAATAAGAAAATTGGATAAACTAACCTAGAATGTGAGCATGTGCACCAACCATCACCAATTTGCAGAGGCTGTGGGGCAGATCATGTGACTACAAATTGTCATTTAGCCTCAAGCCATGTTTATCAGCTTAAGGAAGTCAGTTATGCACAAAACTTTCAGAGGTAGCATAACTATCCTTACTTTCAGAGGCATCATAACTATCCTTACTTCAACACCTATAATCCAGATTGGAGCAATCATCCAAATTTTTCATGGGCCAACAATCAAAGTCAAGGACAATGAGGAAATTTTCAGGCAAGACCACCAAAATTCCAACAACAACAGTAGCAGCAGTAAAATAGAAAGCAATCAATGGAGGAATTATTGACTCGATTTATTACTAAGAGTGAGACAAATTTCCAAAACCAACATGCAATTATTTAGGTTAAGGAAGCTGCAATTAAGAATTTGGAGACTCAAATTAGTCAAATGACAGTTGTATTAGCCAAAAGAATGCAAGGTACTCTGCTAAGCGACATAGAAAAGAACCCACAAGAACAGGTATTAGCAGTGGAAGCTATGAATTATGCAATTATTAAAACACCAGAAATTAAGCATACAGCCCATGTTCGAGCTTATGCACGCCTATTCCATTCCCTTAAAGACTTTAACGGAAGCCAAACAGGAACAAGGCTAGGCCATTACAACAAGGAGTGGAGTTCAGTTGCTAGGAATTACTGTGAAAAAGAAATGAATAGAGGAGAATTAGGTACCTACCATGGGCGATGAACAAGTGGTACAGTTTGAAAAATCATCAAAGATCAATAAAAAAGAACAGTTAGACAATCCACAAGTTTATACAATCGTTCCTGCCAATAAAAACACACATCCAGTCCTATTCCCTCAAAGGTTGCAGAACAATAAACTGGACAAACAATTCAAGAAGGTCTTGGATGCCCTCATACAACTTCACATCAACGTTCCCTTCACTGATACCATTCAACAAATTCCAAATTACACAAAGTTTCTAAAAGAGATGTTGACTAAGAAGAGAAATCTTGTAATAGATGAAACAGTGGCTCTGACAGAAGAGAGCAATGCAATCATAAGGCATATGATCCCTCCGAAATTAAAAGATCCAAGGAGTTTCACTATACCTTGCTCTATAGGAAATTTAAATAATTTATATGCTTTAATTGATTCTGGAGCAAGTATTAATTTGATGCTATTGTCTATCTACAGGAAATTAGGATTTGATGATCTAAAAGCAACATCAATAATCCTACAGCTGGCTGACAAGACACTCAAGTATCCTTATGGAATGGTAGAGGATGTGCTCATCAAAGTTGGAGATAACTTTTTTCTAGCTGATTTCATTATCCTTGATATAGATGCTCAACATATTCAGTTAATTTTGGGAAGACCATTCTTATCTATTGCACGAGCATTAATGAATTTTGAAAAAGGTAAAATAATCTTAAGAGTTGAAGAAAAACAACAAAGTTTCACCATGAATGCTCCACTCAAGCAATCTTCACAGATTGAGGAGTTCAAAATGATATATCATTGGAGAAATCACAAGAATAAGAAGGAAGAAGGTGGAATTTTTGGGTAGGACAACGATGGAAATCTTATAATTTGAAAGCTTAAAGATAACTTAAAAAATAACTGCCAATGTAGCCAATGGAAGGCTGAAAACTCGCATTTCAAGCCATCATAAATAGCTAAAACAATAAATTCAAGTTGATGACTATAAATAAGCGCTTATTAGGAGCCAATTCAATTTTTATTTTTTTTTTACTTTTTACATTTAGGATTAATAATTTGTATTAGTATAGGGTACCTTCATCCCCATATTTCCCTTTAAACTATGTATGAGCTTACCATAAATTGTTACATGTTTTGATTGATTTTTACTATTTTAAAGGAACTAACACTTGAATACATTGGACAAGGGAAAAGACATAGCAAGTCAGCCAGAACTTTCACGCCAGTCCATCCACCACCTTCAAATATATATCAGGGAGTACTTAGTTTCCTTCATTGCCCTTAATTTTTATATATTGCATGTTATATTTTTAGACATTGAGAACAATGTCTGTTATAAGTTTGGGGAGGAAAAACATTGAGTTTCTATTGGTTTGTACGCTTGTTCGAATGCCAAAATAAAATCTATTTTCAGCTTATTTATTGTTTTTGTGTGCTTGTGTGGGTTAGATAATTTTGCCTACATGCATATATTTGGAATCATGTATTAGATTATAAATTGTGAAAACGTTACATGTTAGGATTGATTTATACTTATTCATGCGAAACTTGATATTTTTACGCACTAGATTTATGTTTTGCATCATGAAGAAATAGTTTGATTCAAAATTCGAATAGGGAAAGAATTAGTGGGCCTTAGATTCTAAATCCTAATAACCACAAAATTATACATCCTTAAACCAATTATAGGATAGTTTTGTGTGGATTGTCTAATGTCAATAAGATGAAAATTAGGTGAAAATCTTAAGTCAGATGTTGATTTTTGAGAGTAAGTTTTTAATAAAGGGTATTGCACTAATCATTGCATGAAAAGAAGAAAATGTTGTCTTATTGTGAAATTTCTATTCGTAGTCTTTACGACTTGAGTGATTAAGTCTACAAGGGTCTCTAAAATTCTGGTATCCTATGGTCATCTGACTTGGGAGTCATCGGCTGCATGCTCGCTAAAAGGGTCATTTAGAAAACTTAATGTAGAGGAGTCTGCCAGGAAAAAAAAATTGTTACATGTCTTGATTAAACCCTGAACACTTATTCGAGAGAATTAGACTTTTGACAAGGGATTATTAGCTTAATTGATTCTTAGAGGTTGAAGCAATAAAAATAAGGTTAATTTGCATTTGTTGATGTGTTAAATTGCAATTAGTAAGATCTAACCAAACTAGAGAGGATGAGAAATAGTATATAAATTCAACATTAGATTACACTTTGGGGAAAGAGTGAAAAGAATAAAGTTTGGGGTGTGTATCTTACGAGTGAAGAAATGAAACACTTGGCCATATAGGGTCGGGACTTGAATCATTTTATGAATTTATGATGCTTGACATGAATTTTCACACACACACACACACACACACACACACGTCGATTTTGCAAGGAATAGGTAAAAATTAATTTTAGTATTGTAATTTTGTAGCAGTTCATAAATGTAATACATGCATTCCAATCTTCAGAAAAAAGTCAAATTATCTAATATATGTGTGTTTAAAATTTTTGGTTAAGTTATGTTATAATTTTGTTTGAGGACAAACAAATGTTCAAGTTTGTGGTGTTTGATAAGAGTATTTTGTACACTTATCTAGGCCATTAAATTAGAGTATTTGTAAGTGATTTAGATGAATTATAACTTAATTTTGTATTAATATTGTTTGTTAGGTTGAATTCAATGCAAATTGGTGAATTTGAAAGAAATGAATGAAAAACATGCGAAAACGAAGGAAATTCAAAGTCGTGGAGACCAAAGTGTAAACATTCAATAGTTGATTTGGAGTAGAAAACGATGAAAGAAGATCATATAGGATCAATTGTATGCATTTGGAGGCCAAATAAGCGATATATATTGAACATATTTTCACAAATCAATTTCCAGCCGAAGAAGTTATGCCATAGATTTTTAGCATCAACTTAGGACCTATATTTCGGATAGAAATTGTTTGAATTGGAAATATCGTATTTTAAGAAGAATTGTAACCCTTTGAATTATCATTCCAACTAATCTTAAATCAGCTCAAGCGAAAGCTTGTAGAGAAAGATATGGTCAAAATACCGAAAACTGTTCAGAGATAAAACTGCGGTGCGGCCTAATTTTCCCCAACCCGAGAGTTATTTGGTTCTACAACGTGCGCGCACAGGCTTTTTTTGCAAACGAATCTTTAGTTTCATTTCGTGATTCAAACTCTTTTGGAAACCAAATGAGACAGGGTTTAACCTATTTTCTGGCTCTTATAAATAGAGAACGAGGGTTACACATAAAAGGACCTCTCTTGCCTCTTCATACACCATAATTTCATCAAATTTATCAAGAACAATAGGCTAATTGCTATATTTTGAAAGAGGAGATCAAGTTCTAGCAAGGAATTGAATGTCAATTACATCAAGATTTTGAAGAATTCAACATTGGGCGTAAAGATCAATATCTTTTGATTTATTTCATGATTCGAGTGATATTTTTCTATTATTCTTTTTTAACATGCTAGGCTAGATTCATTTTTGTATTAAATGAAGATAAACCCTATTTGTTTATTTGTTTTAATTCAAAACTAGTAGTTTAGTTTATTTCTTGCGTTTCTTGATTAATTTTGCATACTCATTGCATTATATAATTGATTGGCCACCGATTAGATAATTAGTTTCTTATTGTAGTGTTAGGAGACTCACAATAAGTTTAGAACGCGACAAAATTAACATATGTGCAATAGATGTTGGAAATAATATTTATCTCATGTGCAATCATATAGATAATCTAAATTTTAATGTGTTTCTAATAATTTGAATTCAAACTAGGAATAGATTTGGGTCGTGATTAGGATAGATTTAATTTGTTTTGGAAAAGAAAATTATATATCATAGTTTTATCAATTGTCAAGAACGCATGAACGGAACTAGATTACAAATCAAGAATTGAAATAGATAGCAATATGTGGATTCGAGATCCAATACAATCATTTATAAATTGATAAATACATATTTTTACAGCTTTCTTAGATTAATTAATATAAAATAACATCAAACTCTCTTTTGTTTGCATAAGTCGAATTTCATAAATAACTATTAAATTTGAATTGAATTTATTCCCTGTGGAACAATACTCTTAACTTATCAATTTTATTACTTATCAACAATCTTGTACGCTTGCGGGTTTTGCATGAACATTACTCTCAAATGGAACAATTTCAATTGCTTTATTGAAGAATAATCTACCAGATCCAATTACAAATGAATTATCTAGAGAGAATAGACTGAACATTGAGATAAATTGGATTAAACCCTAAACTAATGAGTCAACTTAATGGAAACAAAACCTGATGATTGGAGATCTAACGGACTAGGCTTAGTAGGAAAACTAGTTATGAATGACTCGATAATAAGCACTTTAACTCATTCTTATTTCTATGATGTAATTAAGTGCTACTTGCAAAAGACTGCTTAAGATAAGCTATACTTCTAATGATAATAATCTTATAAACATTATAAGTGGAGTATAGTAGGGTACTCTTTGTAGAACATTTCCTATGTAAGTACAAACTTGATCGGTTCTATGAGAGTTTTACTTCGACGAATTCTCAATGCACTTGTTGAACCTAACAACATTCAATGCCGAAATAATAAACACAATATGAAATATGAATGACTCGATAATAAGCACTTTAACTCATTCTTATTTCTATGATGCAATTAAGTGCTGCTTGCAAAAGATTGCCTAAAATAAGCTATACTTTTATGATAATAATCTTACAAACATTACAAGTGGAGTAGAGTGTGGTACTCTTTGTAGAACATCTCCTATGTAAGTACGAACTTGATTAGTTCTATGAGAATTTTACTTTGACGAATTCTTAGCGCATTTGTTGAACCTTTTTCAATGCCAAAATAATAAACACAATAGAGAACCTAAGTTTGATATGAAAGATAATGTGTTTTTATTTGTTGTCTAGGCTTGCAACAATAGCCGACAATTCAAAATGTTACATTCATTGATTAGCTGAGTTCGATAATTTTTTTACTAAGGAAAGTTCAAAGGGAAAGTTACTTATCGTGATGCATAATCTTTCAGATGGTACTGTCTTTGTCTTCCTTGTTCTAGGTTTATTTCTTCCATTCATGTGGGAGATTATTAGAATTTACTGGCACACATTGATTAAATGGGTGTATTGAAATAACTGTACAATATGTCCGGTGATTGTGTGCAATTCTTCAAGCGGAATATATTACTAATTAAAAACTCATGACTTTTTGATTGGGTTTGATCTCAACCATTAGATCATATCCTAATCTGAAATGGTTGAATTTAGTGGTCAAAATGAATTTGTGCCAACACATGAGATCATTAAGAAAAGACACATTGAATTTTATAAATTTGCCCTGCTAATTCTATTTTTTTCACTCCATATCAGTGAAATTGTATATTGGAAGAGACTTTATTAGATCAAGTTAGCACCAATGAAATTTGTCTTAAAGAGACTTCTAATTGCGTACCTCGCTTTATTTCATTTCCTTCTAATTTTTGCAGTTTCTACGTTTAAGTATGTCACTTTTTTTTTTATCGTACTTACATGCATGTGTTATCTTGTTAATGAATTATAATTAATGCACCAATTTCACCAATATAATAGAATTGAATTACATAATAATTAATAAGTAGTGAATCGAGCAATTAATAACTTTCTTAAAATATATATATATATACACACACACACGCATGAAAGTAAGAGCAGTTGGCCTCCTCATCTTTTAATGGTCAAGCATGCTTGTGGTATTGATGGTTTTAATGCACACAAAATAAACAAGAAAATGCCCCATATTTTTTTACGTTAACAATTACCATAAATGAAATTACTTGAGGGAAAAACATATGTCCCAAACTGGCAAACATGATACATTATATGCACAATGACGTTATGGAAGCATGAATTTTAATTACTAATTATTTCAGCAAAAAAAAAAAAAACTGTAAAAGATTGTGTGAGAGAGAGAGAGAAAGAGAGACTCATAACAAATGCATATATTAAGAAGACAGAGTTGTCAAGAAAGTTACTTATTAATATAACAAGAAAAAAAAATACCCTTCAAAACTTTAAAATATATATTTCAATTATTAACTTTTTATTTATTTTATACCAAAGAAATACATATGAGTAATACGCAACCGAAACATGACCAATTCTTTCTCTAAATCCACATTTTTTATTATAATCATGCAAAATTCATAATTATTGCCTTTGGATTTTATAGGGCTAATCTTGTTTTTTTCACTAAGAGCAAAGAAAATAGCTTCAATATGGACCCATATGGTATTGAAACTTAAGAAGCCATAATTTACTATTAAAGTTTTTATTCTTTAGCAATTCAGCGTGATGGATAATATTGAATAATTAAGAAATTGATTAACCATTTTTCTAACAAAAATAAATATATTCGTTAAATATTTCACTTAACCCTTATTTAAAACGTAAAATTATCCGTATTTCAAAATTAAACTCACATGTTTACATATAAAAGATTTTAAATGATAATTACATTGACATGGGCATAATTTATAATCTTACGGATAATTGTAATTTAATGATTAGACAAAGAATATTTCATATTAAATAAGAAGAGTTATATAAATAAGGTAAAATTCTAAACGTTTTAATTGAAATGCAAAGGGGCAAGAAGGAAAAAAAAAGTTCAATCTATAAAAAATATAGAACTGACAATTTTAAGGACGGTGCAATTATGTGTGATTTAAAAATAGTAAATTGGAAAGAACTACCAGGAGATTTGCTTATAGAAATTCTTCTCATGTTGTCTGTGAAATCTTTGATTCGATTCAGATGTGTTTCTAAAACATGGAGAGATCTCATAAAGAGCACCAAGTTCACTGCCATGCATTTTGAACGTGATAAAGATGAAATAGTCCTCATCTACAGATATGTGCAAAAAGAGAACCAACATGTGATCTCTTTGCATTCAAATGACGATTCACTTAGTCAAGTATCAACAAATGTGAGAATTCCATATTTTGATGCGCGAACATATCTGCAAGTTTTGGGTCCTTGCAATGGTTTGATTTGCATTACTAATTATGAAACCATTGTTGTGTGTAATCCCGTGTTACAAGAATTTTATTTACTCCCTGATCGTCCTTTTCCATGCCCACATGGTTTTAGACCGATGGGATTAGGGTTAGGGTTTGGCTTCGATCCATGTACTAATGACTACAAAGTTTTTAGAATGCTGGAAATTGTAAATGAGGATGAGGATGAGTATTGGAGTATCGACTGCCTCAAATATGAGATATACAATTTAAGTACCAATTCCTGGAGAGAAATTGATGCTGCGGTGCCAAGAGTTTCGAGTTTCCCTTGTTTTGAATTGTTCTTTAATGGAGCATGTCACATGCTATCAAGAAGGGCATATTTTGGTCCAATTATTCTTTGTTTCATAATAAGTAGTGAGGTTTTTAAAATCATAGACTTTCCAGAAAGTTGTTTAGAGTTAGATGGAAAGCATTCTAGTTTGGTGGTTTTAAATGAGTGCCTTGCTATGGTTCGTTATCAAGAATGGATGAAAGAACCACGCCTTATTGACATTTGGGTGATGAAGGAATATGGTGTGAAGGAATCTTGGATCAAACAATTTACAGTAGGGCCTATTCTTGTTTTGTGCCCATTGTCATCTTGGAAGAACTATACACTTCTTATGGAAAGCAGCAATGGACAATTAATTTCTTGTGCACTTGACGCCAATATAGTTAAAAAATATGAAATTTACAGTGATCGTTGGCATTCACTGCTTGTCATAATATTCAAGGAGAGCTTAGTTTCAACAATAAGCATGTGAACATAATAATTAAGTAGAATTAGTCGTCAATGTTTTTATATTCCAGTGATGCCTCCTTTCTTTACGCCGTCAAGAATCTATACATGTAATCTATATTTTCAATCATTAAGTTATTATAAATTTATTCTTATACTTATATTTTACAAAAAAAAAAAAAAATCGCTCTATGATACTTCTCGATATATGTTTACCGCCATATATGCCCTCCAAATTTCAAGTACACACTACAACGATATTAAAAAAGTACATTGTGAGTCGAGAATTCATCTGACAAGATTTGCATTACTGAGTACTGAAGTTGATCCTAAATTTATTTGAAAATTTTTTGAAGTGTGATTTTGAACTAAAACTACTAAAAATGAATGAAAACAAGTATTCGTGGAACCAATGAACTTGTGATGTTAGGACTTCACTGTTGTATTGTAGTTTATCGTGTTCAAACTCACTTTTTAGATTTTGGCAAAATTAAATTGTGCGAGCACCCCAAATTCACCTTCTAAAGCTCGGTCAAAATTTGCAATTTCACACGGATGAAATACAAGATAGCTCTATATTTAATGCCACCTAAAGACCATCCAATACATTATCACTCATCAAGTCTCAAGCAATTCATTGATATGGCTAAGGGCTCAAAAATATGGAAAGTAAATGTATTTAAAGTAGATTGCACAATATATCAACAATATTATTCAGTTTTCAAGAGTTAAATCTGGATATAAATTCTTAATCAAATAAAAGTAGTTCTCACAACAAGATTAATATTTTTGGATAGGATTTTTTTTTTTTTTTTTTTTGGATATTTCAACTCTTTAGACTCAATAAAAATAAGAACATTAGCTAAATCGACATAACAAATCAAATGAATTAGCACACCATAAGACTCTACGTCAGAACTTAAAATTCACATTGTCCACAATGTATAACATATAAAAAATGAGAAATAACTAAGAGTGTCAACAAAACTTCCCTGCTTTTGATCTTTTCAGAAGGAGTGTTTATTGTTGACAATTAGAACGTCCATGTTACCACCCCCAATCTCAAGCAGAAGTGTTACACGTTTTATGCAACGTGAATTATACCGTAAGTGTACGGTGTCAAGTTTTGTAATATAGTACTAGAGTAAGAGTGTCGAACCCACAAGGATTGTAATTCAAAGTTTTACTAAGTACTATAATTATGTAGCCTATATTTTATCTAGATGAATGAATTTTATAATCAGTGTTTTTTAAACTAAGATGATGACGAATCCAATAAATAAATGCAAGGTAGAAGAATAATCAAGTGAGAAAGTCTAGGGTTATGATTTCACCTAACTATCAAATATGATTTTCAAAAACTTAGTTATCTCTAATCAATTTTCCATATTTATAAACAAGAACCATAATGTAATTCTACCCCGCTCTCGAGTGCCGAATAAAAATTAATCCTAGAAATTAATTTCAATATCTCTATTTCAAATTAAAATCTAGAAATTATCAAGTTTATGATTTTTTATGGAGTAAACTTCATAAATCCTATACTTCCTCTCGAAACGTATAAAATCCATGGCGTGTTAATCATATGATCATACCTAAATTCCCCTCTCTTGAGTGCCAGAATTGATCAGCATCTACTCATTTAATTAGTGGCCCATTAATTGAAAACATTAAAATCATAATACAAATAAATGAAATTGAAAATTTCATAGAAATAACTAAAATCAAATCAAACCATACTCTCAAGTTTTGGTTACAATCAAACTCTAGATGAATAGTTTAGTTCATGATAAGAAACATGGAATCTATATAATTCAAAATAAACAACATAAAGAAGAGAGTAGAAAAAACTTATTTTTTGATAGATTTTCAATCTTCTTCCTTAATATTGTTTTTGCCTCTCTTCGATTTCTTGAATTATGCCTAATTTTCCTTATTCAATTGTGTGTTGAACTCCCCTTGCCTCTTGAACCGTTCTTCTCTCTAGAATTAGGTCTTCAAGGTTGTATTTATATTATTTTGAAGTTTTAGAAGGGTTGGAGTTGTATTGGGCTAAGAAAAGAGTCCAAAATATTAAAAAACCATTTTCTTGCCCAGCGGTGCCTCGGCGCCCATGACATTACTGATTTTAACCATGCTCGGCGCTGCGGCACCCGTTTCGGATGAGAATTCGGCAATGAACATCTTTCTGTATTTCTATCATAAATATTTCTTCTGATGTTCGATTTAGGCAATTAAGATGAGTTGGAAAGATAACTCAAATTGCTACAATTTTGCTTCAAATATTATTTTTCAATTCAAACCTTTTCTATGTCAAAAATTAGTGTCAATATGAGACTACGAATGTGGAGCATAACTTTTTCGGTTAGAAAATTATGTGTGATCATGTTTTGACTATGTTTGATCACTTTGACTTCTTTCTTTATCCAATGACTCCAAGCACTCTCAAATCTTCATTTTGAGATCCGACACAACTTTTTAAGTATTTGCATTTAGTTCTTGAACTTTGGATCACTTACAATTTAACCATTTTCTCCAATTTTTGTCAACTCTTACTTATTTCATTCAATTTCATCAACATATATCACAATATCAAAACACACATTAAAACATTCTAAAACTCGTAGAAATAAGTTAAATATCAAGTTTAGATGATATCTAAAGTATGAGTGAAATACATTCATCAAATACCCCCAAACTTAATATTTTACTAGTCCTTGAGCAAACGCAAAACTCTAGAAAATAACTAACGAACCTTCAAACAAAAACTAAATCAAACAAAATCACTTAAAACAAATTTTGATAGGTACCTTGCCTTCATAACTCAGGATTGAAAACATAACATCAATTTTATGAATCACTTCAAAGTTATAATGTCCAAGCTAAATTTTCACGTATTCAATGCAAATGGGTGTGTGTGTCGAGAGTTAAGTGCAACGTTGTACAATAATAAGTTGATCCAATTCTCGACCTTAAAAGTCAAATATTTCCTTACTTCGCTCGTGAGATTTATATACCCCCAAACTTGTTTTCTTTTCACTTTCCAAAATGTATTCTAAAGTTAATTTTCTATACTAAATTCTTACACCACTCAAATTTGGTTCATTTTAGCCGATAATATCAACAATTCAAACCATGTGATGATTCTCTCAATTTATGAGTGCTTCGATAATCAAGGTTATACTAAGTAATTCAAACTCACTAGATATCTAAGCTCTCAACATTTTTTCACAATTGCACAATTTTTTTTCGCTTATTTTGATATTGTCTTTTTTTTTTTCAGCTCAAATTAACCCCACCATTTCTTTCTTCTTGACCCCTGTAACGAGCTTTTAGACGGTAACACTTTGATTTTGAAATACCAAAGGGTATCAGGTCTTAAGAAACCCCTAAAGACTTACTAACTCGAGTGAAAAAGGTGCAGGTGTGAAGCAAAGAGTTAATAAGTGCAATGCACTTTCTTTAAAAGGAAAGCAAAAATGATCAAAGAGCTAGATTCCTAGCATATGGTCATCACTTAGTTCATACTTGAAAGTTGAAGATATTCCACACAATATTATTTCAGTATGCATGGAATTACCACAATCCTAAATCATATCATTTACCAGCTTGAACGCCCCAAATTATATTATACAACGTTAAGGATATAGTGAATATTTGGTTTAAGGATTAATCGTCTAAGTTCTCTTCTCTATTTCAACATATAAACACAAAACAACCTACTCATGTACAACACCACAATCAACTCACATGCATTAATACTTTACATTCTGCATGAAAAAGCAAAAAACAAATTTAATTAAAACACATAACATATTCATGATCCATAAACTAACACATGTTCAATAATATACATTATTGCTGACAAAGTTATCTAACTCACACAAGCATATAAAAAAATAAATATATTTTTTATTTTTATTTTTAAACATGCACACAAATCCCACAAAAATAATAATAATAAAATAAATAATAGACAATTAGATAATTTATAATACACCCCAAACTTAAATTGAACATTGTCCTAAATGTAAAATTAAAGAAAAGATAGGACTTCCCTGAATTATCTGCATTGCCTATGACATTTTGGTGCTTGTGATGCTGGATTTGATGGATGTTTGTAATACTTCTACCTGCAAACTTGAGAGATTTATTCCATTTTCTCCTTGTCAATGTTGGTTTGATTTTTTCGTGATGTCATGTTCCTAAAAAATCAAATTTTAGATATTAAATATATGGAACATGTGCTACTTAGCTCAAACATCTAATAACCAACTCAATTACTCAAAAACCTACGGGAAGATGGGCTATAGCTGATGGATTCCTAAGCAAACTCTTAAATAACTATCTTATAATTTAAAAAAATAGAATAAATAAATAAATAACGAAAGCTTGGGTTGCCTCCCAAGAAACGTTCATTTAACGTTATTAGCTTGACATAAGTGAGGTGTCTACATTGGATCGTCAGGTGGCACTTCTCTCTTCTTCCTAAACTTTACCATAAGTGTTGTATTCTTCTTCACTGTAGCATGGCCAATAGAGTTGAACATTTTTAACTCCAGTATAGCTTTCGAAACCACTTTTGATTTGATAATGTTGGGAAGTTTCAAAGGTTATTCAATTTGTCAGGTGGATCAACTTTCTTGAGTTAAAATAAAATCCACTACTTCATTGGTCCTTGTATAGCTTTTGGTAGTAGCTGTAGCAATCTTTGAGTAATCGGTTGCCATGTATTACTCTAGAGGGTCATGGAACAACGTTCTTTTGCAATTTCTACCCTTCACTTCGTCAATTGATTGGACCATAGGATAGGTGTTACCTTTTCTCAGGATTTTTCCTGTTGATGTATCTTGAACATGACATGTTTCTCATTAACCCGCAATGTCAACTTCCCTTCTTGTATATCAATCAACGCTCTACAATAACCAAAAAGGGTCTACCAAGAATCAATGGCACTTTCTTATCCTTATCCATGTCCAATACCACAAAGTCCACAAGAAAGATGAACTTATCGACATTCATCAATACATCTTTAATAATGCCCTTGGGGTATGTAATTGTTCTGTTTGCCAGTTGCAGGGTAAGGGTTGTGAGCTTCACTTCTCTAAGACCCAACTTTTTGAACACTGATTGGGGCATTAAGTTAATGCTAGCTTCAAGGTCACCCAATGCTTTATCAAATGTGATACCACCAATATTGCAAGGAATGTTGAAGCTGTCTGGATCTTTCAATTTCTGAAGGGGCTTCTTCTAAAGAATGGTGCTTCACTCTTCTGTCAGCTTAACCATCTCAAACTTATCCAACTTTCTCTTCTTTAACATCACTTCATCTAAGAACTTGGCATAGTTAGGCATTTGGGCCAAGACATTTGCAAAACAAATGTTGATGTGGGTTTTCTTGAAGACTTCGAGGAACCTTGTGAACTGCTCATCAATTTCTTTTTCATGGTAGCTGGGGCTTCAAGATATGTGGGTTGTCTAGAAATGAGATTGAGTAAGGTTTATTAATCTCTTTTGTTGCTTCTATTTCAATCTTCCGCTTTTCAATCTGTTCTTCATCTGTAAGTATGGGATCCTAAATAGGCCCTACAACCTTTTTTTCTTCAACTTCTTTATCACTCCTTAATGTGATGGCATTGTAAAGATCCATTGGGTTAACTTCCGTGTCATTGAGAAATTTCCATTCTTTTGGGACTGTATTACAATTGCTAACTGACCAATTTGCACCTCCAAATTCTTCACTATAGCTCCCAAGTGGTCATATGAGTCTCGATGTTGTCAAGTCTTTACTTATCTTTGTTGAACCTCAATCTAGTTTCTGAAATGAAGGTTCCCAAAATATCCTCCAGTGATAGCTTTTCTTCAGAAGAAGCCTGATTATTAAACCCAGATAGTGGTTGTAACACGTTAGCATTGTTACCATAAGAGAGATTCTCGTGGTTTCACAATCCTGGATGGTACTGGTTTATTGAGTAGTTTCCTCTCTGATTAAAGTTTTTTCCATTCATATACTAGACTTTCTCCTTATCTGATTTGGACTTATGATATGTAGTGGAAGAAGCCATGATGGAATCTACTATCTTCTGAGTTCCATGTGATGTTAATTGAGCTATTTGAGTAGTGAGAGATGACATCTGAGCTGTAAGGGATATGATAGGATCAACCTCATAAAGTACAGCAATTTTCTTAGCACTTCAACGCCCACTTGGCCATTGATAGCTATTAGTAGCTATCTCATCCAGCAATGAATATGCCACACCTGGAGTCTTGGACATCAGAGTTCCTCCTGTTGCAGAATCCACTATTGTCCTTGTTTGACCATTCAACCTGTTGTAAAAAGTTCAATTTGCATTCAACTTTGATAATCATGCTGAGGACATCTTCTAAGTAGATCTTTGAATCTCTCCTATGCCTCATAAAATGACTCGAAGTCAGATTGTCTGAATTGACCAATTTCACTCCGCAATTAAGCTGCCTTGGATGGTAGGACAAATTTGTGAGAAACGTTTGAGCTAACCCCTCCCAAGTTGTGATGGATCATCCATAAGACAGTGATTGGAACCAAACCTTGGCTTTATCCCTCAAGGAGAAAGAGAATAGGCGGAGTCTAATTGCCTCGTCAATGACTTCACTCATTTTCATTGTATCACAAATCTCCAGAAAAGAACCCAGATGAGCATTTGGGTCTTCTATCGGAGCTCTCCCAAATTGGTTCTATTTTACCATGTGTATCAATCCCGGATTTAGTTTGAAATTATTTGCAGCAAAACCCAAGTGCGTAATACCGAAAAAATTATCATCGACCACTGGCCCGACGTAATCCCGAATAGCTCGTTGTTGATTATTTTCATTAGCTGCTCTTACTTATTGTTCAGCCATTACTTCACGCTTGTCCCTTTGTATACTCCTTAGAAAGTGGAATGTGCGTTCTGGTTCAGGACCAACAGATAATAATTCAAGGTTCCTAACTTTTCGCATACATAGCAGAAAATAAAAATCAAAGAACTATTAGAAATAGAGAAGAATTATAGGAAAACAAAAATCTAGCTCTAAATAAAAATAAAAGCTAATTGGTAATAATATCAGTAAAAATCAAATATACAATCCCGGCAATGACTCCAAAAACTTGTCATGCGTTTTATGCAACGTGAATTATACAGCAAGTTTATAATGTCAAGTTTTGTAATATAGTATTGGAGTAAGAGTGTCGGACCTACAAGGATTGTAATTCAAGTTTCTACCAAGTATTATAATTATGTAGCCTCTATTTTATCTAGATGAATGAATTTTATAATCAGTGTTTCTTAAACTAAGATGGTGACAAATTCAACAAATAAATGCAAGCTAGAAAAATAATCAAGTGAGGAAGCCTAGTGTTATGATTTCACCTAACTATCAAATATGATTCTCAAAAACTTTGTTATCTCTAATCAATTTTTCATGTTTATAAGCAAGAACCCTAATGTAATTCTACCTCCTCTCTCGAATGCCGGATAAAAATTAATCATAGAAATTAATCCAATATCTCTATTTCAAATTAAAATCTAGAAATTATCAAGTTCATGATTCTTTTTTGGAGTAAACATCTTAGATCCTATACTTTCTCTCGAAACCTATAAAATCTATATTGTGTTAATCTTATGATCGCGCCTAAATTCCCCTCTCTCGAGTTCCGAAATTGACTATCATCTACTCATTCAATTAATGGCCAATTAATTGAAAGCATTAAAATCATAACACAAATAAATGGAATGGAAAATTTCATAGAAAAAACTAAAATCATATCAAATCATACTCTCAAGTTTTGGTCACACTCAAACTTTAGAATAATAGTTTAGTTCATGATAAGAAACATGAAATATATATAATTTACAATAAACAACATAAAGAAGAGAATAGAAAAAACTAGTTTTTGGATAGATCTTCAATCTTCTTTCTTGATATTGTTTTGCCTCCCTTCGATTTCTTGAATTATGCCCATTTTTTCTCCTTCAATTGTGTGTTGAATTCCCCTTGCTTCTTGAACCGTTCTTCCCCTAGAATTAGGTCTTCAAGGTTGTATTTATAATATTTTGGAGTCTTGGAAGGGTTGGAGTTGTAATGGGCCAAGAAAAGAGTTCAAAAATATTAAAAATCCATTTTCTCACCCAACAGTGCCTCAGCACCCAATATGAGCGCTGCGGCGCTCATGATGCTGCTGATTTTCAGCGACGAAGGTGCTTTGGCACCCGTTTCGAATGAAGATTCGACAATGCATGTCTTTCGGTATTTCTATCATAAACTTTTCTCCTGATGTCCGATTGAGACAATTCAAGATGAGTTGGAAAGATAACTCAAATGGCTACAAATTTACTTCAGATATCACTTTCCAATTCAAGCATTTGCTATGTCAAAATGAATCTCAATATGAGACTACGAATCTGGAGCATAACATTTTCGGTTGAAAAATGATGTGTGATCATGCTTTGACTATATTTGATCCCTTTGACTACTTTCTTCATCCAATTGACTCCAAGCACTCTTGAATCTTCATTTTGGTGTCCGACACAACTTTTGAGTATTTGCATTTATTCCTTGAACTTTGGATCTCTTACAATTTAGCCTTTTCTCCAATTTTTGTTCACTCTTGCTTATTTCCTTCAATTTGATCAACATATATCACAACATCAAAATACATTAAAAAGTTCTAAAACTCATAGAAATAACTTAAATATCAGGTTTAGATGATATCTAAGGTATGAGTGAAATACACTCATCAAGAGCATCGATGTTAATTCATTATCTTTGGATAGCCTCAAAATTTCAACAGTAACTGAAATCTAACATTTAGAGGAAAATTAGATGCCAATTTGCAACTCGCTGCCGGTGTTGTTCTAGGATCGAGACTGTCAATAAATCTTCACCGACAACAACATCTCCGATTAGGAATGATAGCATTTTGGGGATATTTTTCAAATACCTATGAGTTCAGGAGAAGAAGTCAGATGGAGGTTCCAGACATGGCGATATTTTGGAAGTATGTTTGTTGTGGACACATTCGCACTATCATTCACCCATTGATATTTTGGTTTCTATGGACCAAGAAGAATGATGCGAAGCATAGTGGGATCCGCATAGTGGCCAGATGTATCATTTGGAGAGTTTATCACATGATCCTTTTTTTTTTATATAGGAAGACTATATCGAGCTGTTCATTAGCGAAGGAATTTGAAACTTGCACCCATCATTGGCATTTCTTTAGACCTCCCTTCCTCATCTCTCCCGTTTTGGTTTGGTGGTGCACTCCTTCAGTCAGATCTGTTAATATCAATACTGATGAACGCGTCAGAGATCACGCAGAACACTGTATTATAGCTTTCTTAGCCTTGTACGGATTGTACATAATATTAGAGGCAGAGCTCAGGACTATTCTTGATGGAACTTTACTAGCTAGAGGACTCGGTCTTTCAAACATTTGGATTGAGCCAGATTCTGTAGTGGCTATTCACTACATCACTAGTGGAGGTGGATCATGGACTATTCAGGACATACTCAGACAGATTACAAACATTGTATCATTCGACAAAGATACGGTTTCCCACATCTACAGAGAGGGAAATCAGGTTGCAGAGGGTTGGGATCATCGACGACATTAGATATATGAAATAGCTGACCTACCATGATATATTAGGAAACTCACACAAATTGATAGGCATGGACTAGATTGATATTAGAATATGATTTTTTATTTTTTATTCTTGTTTTTGTCTTTACTTGCATTAATTCTTGTTGTAAATGAAGTAGTACTTTCTTTTTACTGATTTACATTTATCCTTTATCATTTATTTTTATTATAAGGGAAGTAGCACTTACTCATTTACTGCTTTCATTATTTCCTCATATAACCATGGTAATCCTCCGCCACAAGTGATGGCATATTAATAATATCTCGGAGGTACCGAACTAAAAAAAAAAAAACATGCAAATGTGAGTTGTAGGAGCAAGATGTGTGATACTTTCAAGCCCACCACAATAACTAAAGCATCAAAGCCCCTCAAAGCATACCAAAGTAACTTCCCATCACAAGAACAAAAAGAGGTAATCTGAAAAGTGTGCATACCAAATCACAAGACATTCTAAAAATAACGAGTTTTCTTCAAATCGATATTCGTGGTAGCTATGACAGTCACATCGAAAAGAATAAATGAGAGCCATATAACATGGAATTTGATTATGAATAATCAATTTTTTATATAGGGGCCATAATACTCGTGCAATCACTTTTTAAATTTTCCTTTCAGTTCTAGTTGCATTTTTCACTATTACGGATAATGCTGGTGGTATTTATTTGGAGAAAATATTAATTATCACCTTCACATTTTCTAATTTTATCACCTGTGAAAGGCTTTACCTATCACCTCTATGATAGGATAGTGCTTTAACGAAAAATAAATATAGACTTATTTTTTTCCTAGTTAAAGCTCTAGTTTTGAACTTCATTAAATTGATCTTCTTGTGCTTCTTATCATCAAGGAATTCTTCCATATCAATGTTTAAAAGGCTAAATTGAGTATTAAGGCGTTTTTATCTGTGAGTCAAGCCACAAGCCTCAACCCACTAAAGTAATTCAAAAATCATAAAACCGAAAAACATATTTATCGTAAACTTTAAATCGGTTGATAGTAAACAACAAAATATTCAATAAAGCTGAAAGTCTAATTTACGACTAGAACCATAAAATGGATCAAATAAAATATAAAAAAATAAAGGTACATTTGGTTTGCTGTTTTCAAGTTGTTTGAAGTTTTCAATTTTGTAAAATACTGGAAACGTGTTTGGTCTCATGTTTGTGATGATGCATTGTCAAAAATAAAGTTAAACTTATAACATAAAATTCACAACGGGTTTTTGACATTTTAAGTGTTTTCCGTGAAAATTTTGAAAATACTTAAAAACATGGAAAACAGCTTTTAAATAAATTTCATTTAAATAAAATTTATTTTGAAAATTTTGAAACATAAAAATTCTAAATTCTAAAAAGTAAAATTCTAAAAAAATTCTAAAAAAAATCAAATTAAAAAAATTTATAAAAAATAAAAAGTAAAATATTTAAAGCTCTTAATGATTATGTAGATAAAATTTTTAAAATTAAATGAACATAAATAAAATTATTCTTAGTCCATCTCATTAATTTTATTTTTATTTCATATATTTTGAAATGAATTTATTATTTATTTACATTTGTAGCAAGAAAAAAAAATATTCTCAAATTCACCAACTTTAAAATGTATATATTATTTGATAATATATTAACATAAAATTATTCTATTTTTACTTAATAATCAAATATCATGAAATAAAATATTATAAAACAATTTTTTTTTTCAAAATTTCAAATCAAACGTGTTTTCTGGTCCAAAAGTTTTTTCCAGTAATATTAAAAGGGGCCCTCAAAATATAAAACAGAAAATGAACTCAAAACTCAAAATTGAAAATTGAAATACAAACCAAATGAGCCCTGAATGAACAAAGTTGTAATCATGTAGAAGACTACCAATCCACTACTATAAATAGAATTCGAAAATAAGCAATTTACAAGCTATTTATGTTTTTTTTTTCTTTTTTGCTAATTTCAAATCGAAAAGAAAAATAGATAGATGATACTAAATAGAACAAGCCATTGTTTCTTTGCCGCAAAAGATTGCAACTTATTTAACATTGTCAATCTTATGATATACCACAAAATTAATTTCGAAGACATATGATATACAATTGTAAATTTAAGGGTTATTCGCACAAAATGTCCCCATCATTTGTTTTCATTGCGCAAATCATTTCAAACTTGATATTTGTACTCTCGTTCTAACCTTTTCTTGCAGAGTTGGTCCCTTTCAATCTCATTTCGTCAATTCCTTCTTTTAAATATGGGTCATTGGTGTAAAATGTCCTTATCCTGTGCCGTCATTACGCTAATTGTCTCTATCATTTCAATTTTATCATTACGATCCTTAGTGCACCTTTATCCGTAAAAGGTCATTACCATTTATTTTCTCCATTTAATCATTTTAAAATGACTAATTTACCCTCCTATTTAAATAAATAAATAGAAAAAATAAATAATATAGATAAATAGTAATTACCATCAAAGTCCTAAACTTTTCAAATAGTGCAAATGAGTTCCATTTTAAAAAAATTAAACATACTAAACAAAAAAAAAAAATCATCTTCCAAAAAAAGAAAGATTTCTTTTGATTTTATTTGGGTTTGAATTAGAATAATTAGGATTGAAGTTTGCATTAAGATCTTGAATGAATCCTCGATTGGAATAAGAAACTCTTTCCTCAAAATTTGACCGAAATTAGAGCAAAAGTCAAAAACTGTTTCAGTGGGTATATATATAATCATCAACAAGAAGATAGAAACAAAAAATTGTTGAAAATAGATAAATCCTTAAAAAATCTTGTAATTTCACTGAAAACAAAGAGATGTTGGAGCACGTTACAAGCAAATAGCTAATCCTTGGATGTCGTCAAAGTGAGATAGGGAGAATGGGAAGTGGTGGTGACCAATGGCGGGGTACCAAATTAGATGAGGAAGAAGAACTATTTTGTTTGTTTTTTTTTCCTATTTTAAATATTTTCTTACTTTTTTTATACTTTTCATTATCTTTTTTAATTATTTTGGTGGCAATGGTGGAGGGTAAGTTTAACGACTCAAGTCTCTATGTTCGAGCTGTTAACTTATGTACTGTCCGTTTTAGAAGAGTTTGAGTCATCTTATCCCTCACGATTTTTTATGACGTCCTCTGTGATTTGAATCCAAAACCTCAGCATTATGAGATATAAAAATTCTTTAGGGGTAAGATAGGTATAGGGGCTCAGGCCGTTATAAACAAATGTGCATTTTTTTGTAATGACTCGGGCATTGTACCCAAACTGTTATATTATACGTACTGTTCATTTTAGAAGAGCATAAACTATCTTATCCCTTACAACTTTCTATCGTATCCCCTAAAATTCAAACCCAAAACCTCTGATTATGAGAAACTTAGTTGAATCTAAATACTAATGGTGCGTATTTTTTCTAATGACTTGAGCCATGTGTCCAAATCATTAATTTACATATTGTCCACTTTCGGAGAGCCATATTACTTTTCATTGTACAATTATTTAATGGAGAAAATAGATGGTAATGACTTTTTGAATAAAGAAAGATCGATCTAAGGGCTCAAATGCCAATATTGAATGATATGGACGATTTGCACAATAAAGACAAACGATATGGACATTTTACGTCAATTACTCATATTTAATGGAAGGAATTGACTAAATGAGTCAGAAAGGTCCAACTCACGAAAAGATTGAAATAAGGGTGTTAATGCAAAATCTAAAGTAATATGGACGATTTGTGCAATGAGTACAAAGGATGAGGATAAGAAGGTTTTGTGCTAATTACACTAATTCTTCTTAATTTAGAATCGCAACGCATTTTACGAATATCAATTCAAAGTTCTTTAGAAAATTTATGTGTCTTTCCGGTTGGATTGACACAGAGATTTTAAAATTCGCCAAGTGAAAATTTATAATTATAATGTTGCCGGGATAAAATTTGAAATTGCAAAAGATGGGTGTTCTTTTGATAGTTTTGCTAGGGAGGTATTTTAAGACAAACATTTCACGGTGAAATACTAAAGCTTGAATCAGAATTTGTTAATCTTGCAAGATTTCTGACGGTCTTCTGTCACTTTTTTAGGCATGAATCGAGTTTTGAAAACGTGGGAATATATAAATGTGACATAATAAGTGGGCTTCTAGGTCGAAAACTACATCAATATAACAAGGATACAAACAATATTCTCTTGTCTTGGTTTCAAGAAGCTAGAAGAAGAAGAAAGGCTTGGTGATTTAAAGTGAGGATTCATCTTTCTTTCTTTCTTTTTTTCATCATTTATTTTCAATAAAGGTGATGTTGTTTTCATATATTATGTGTTTGTATTCTATTCTATGTACATTCTCAGCTAAAAGTAGACCTTAATTCCTATTTTCGAATTTTGATATCGAAGTATATTTTTTCAGGCTTTTGTTTCATTTGTTGAGTTTAATGTCTTGAATTTCATGATCACCGTTTAAATGAAATGTGAACCATAATGGGACAAAGTGGAGATTTATGAGTTGTGACCAAAAAAATAATTAAAATCTTAAGTATTGATAAGAGATGAAGATATACTCTTATGATTTGTGAAATTGCCAGAGAACTTCATCGATGTTTAATGCACTTTGGTATACCGTAATTCATATAGAGATATAATGAATTCATATAATTAAGTGGTTTTGACTTTATTTGAGAGAAACCGTCAAATAAACTACGAGAATTGATCTATTGCAGAATTGTATATTATCGAAGTGTAAAAAGTTAATTTAAACAAGATAAATTACAATGAAATTGTTGACACAAAAAAATGCAGCCCAATTAAATGGTCCAAGGAATGAAGCCCAATTAAGAAGTTTGAAGGATAGGCCTAAAAGAGGCCATATAAAAGGCCCAAAACGGAGTAATATAGCAAATGCCCTTCATCACCCAAGCCTACTAAACGCACAAGCTATGGACGATTATAATACTTTATCATTATTCAGGGCGACGGTACCATCATCGCCCAAGGCTGCGAAACACCCAAGACCAGGGCGAATTGTTATTGTAAGCAACGGTTATTGAGGCAGTTAATAGGAAATCTCAACACGTCCCATGATCTAAAAATCTCAGTTACAAGCGGTTAAATAGTGGAAGTAATAACAGCAGTTAAAACGGAAGTTCCATGACAATTCAGTCATGATGAAGAATGTGGGTAGTTACAGGACAACAAGCGGTTTCAGGCAATTCCATGACAATAACTGTCAAAAGAGTGTAAAAGAGAAGAGAAGGCATAGAAGAAAGGATCCCAAATTAAATATTCTCGAATAGAGAATATGTAATTTTCATTTCCTTTACTTTTATTGCATTTAACTTTCAATTGTTCTACGCTTGCGCCCTTGGAGGCATTTCGCTTCTCGGTGATTGTAAATCTTCATCAATAAAGTTCCTATTTTTGGGACTTTGTCTCAAGAGATCTATTCCTTACACAATCATTTGAACCCTCTTTTAATTGGTAGTGAGGCCCGACTTTCCGTATGAAACAATTTGGGACGCCGAATGGGACAGTTTTGTGTTTGAAGATACAAAACATTAAAGCAATATGTCTTATAAAAACTTTGATAAAGAGCCAGCAAGCTAGGGATTTGTCCAGTCTGTAATTGAACGATATGAAGAACAGCAGAACTCTCCAAGAATAGATGGACAGAGTCAAAGTCGGTACGAACCAATGACGGAGTTGAGTCCTCGGACCATGTACACATTTCTAAGTGAACTCACACAAGAAGTCGTTGAGCAGGTAAACTTATGAAATGTTTATAATTTGGAAAAGTTTATTCAAAATGGGAATGCACATTATAACAATATGGCCAAACAACTAAACAATCTGAACGAAATCATGAACAAGTTAGTAGGCTAAATTTGTCAACCAGTTATTCCAAGTATACAGAGTTATTTTCAAGCTAGAACGGTTGTAGGTCATAGTTCCCCAGTCTTAAGTCCAAATCAAGGAATAACCAGGAGGGTGGTAGAATGGGTAACTTAAATATTAGTAACAGAGCATCAAACCTGGGAGGGAATAACCCAAATGTAAGAGATAATGTTCAAATCAATGGACAGAACACTCTGCGTGTTAATGATAGTGGAAATGCTCAAGTTAATGGTAATAATGATTTAAATAACGGCATCCCTGCCACAGACCAAGCACCAAACATTAGGCCCCAAGCGATCCCTCCAATGAATCAACCCATAGGAATCCCATATAATCCCAACGTTATGTTGAGGAATTAAATTACAGAAATAGGACAAGATCAAATGGCTTTTGGAATGCATCCTTTTACCAGGCTGACTTACATAAAGTCATATCCTGATTGGAATCAAGCGTATCTGTGGCCTAGAGGGTATAAGGTACTGGAATTCTCATTTCTTACCGATCTTGGGGAAGTTTCTACCTTGGAACATATAGGGCGATTCACATTACACTGTGGCAAAGTAACTAATTACCATAAGATGAGACTATTCCCCAGTTCGCTGATAGGGACATCCTTTTCATGGTTCATCAACTTGCCAACAAATTCTATCCAAACATGGCAAAAATTGAAAGAATTGTTCCACACTCAGTTTTACAAAACTGAATCAGAAGTTTCCTTAGCCGATTTGGCGAATTTATGTCATGGGCAGAAAGCTTCCTCCAGAGGTTTAAAATAGCTAGGAGTAAGTGCTTTGTGCATTTGCCTGAAAAAGAATTCGTTAGAATTGCCCAAAGCTGTAAGCTTTGATTTAAAAAAGAAATTTCAAGACATGGAATTTCCTGATCTCTTTCAGTTGAGTGCTAACGTGATTAGGTATGAACATTTGGTAAGAGAAGAAGAGCAAATGAAAAACTCTAGTAAAGGGACTTATTATAGAGACCTAAACTTTGATGTTCTTGTTGTTTATTACGAACATTGTGATCAGACCGAAATGTGCCTGGTCGAATTGGTTAAAGGAGACGCGTATGCTTGTCCTATGATGGCCAAATCTAAAATGTCAGAGAAGAATGAGCCTATAAAAGATGAAAACAAAAAGGCTAGGGTGTTCTCATTTGACGTGATCAAAGCTGACTTTATATTCGACAAGTTGTATAAGGATAAGCAGATAAAGTTAATCGATAAGCATAAGTTACCAGACCCTAAACAAATTAAGGGTAAAAATATTGTTAATGGCACAGTGCATGGTCACACATGACTAATAATTGTTTGGGTTTTTGTCATGTATTACATGATGCTATTGAGTCAGGATGAATCACATTCGAAGTTAAGAAGAAAATGGCAGTGGATGAAAATCCTTTCCTACAGCCACTTGAGGTGAATATGATGACGTCTGGTTTCAAAGGCAAGTTGCCAAAATTCAAGTTAGTCATAGATGATGGAGAAGGGGATTCTGGATCACGTTCCAACGCCTTTGAACGCATCAACAAGGAAGAACCTAGAAGGGATGAAGGTGTGTTGTGTGTTATATGTAATAGAGAAATGAAGGAGGATGTGGATAAATCAGGAATGCGTCAATATCACCATCATCCTAACATTACCCCAAGTTTCCAACCAGGTGGAGAACAGAATATACCATTCTATGGAAAACTGCCTTTTGAGGGGCAGTTCAGCCCAATAAACAGTGGGAGAACATTTAGGCCGCATCCTCGCCAACCAAATGTATGGTATTCCTTCTAGTACAATGCAGGAAGAATTGTACCCTTTAATGAAATGACCAGAATACAACAAAGGCGTTTCTAACGGAACTACGGACGAATGATGAGGCAACAGCAGAGATCATCACATCCTAAGGCACTTAAACTGCTTAAGATGGCTAACCAAAATGTCCTCAAGGGTGATAAAGAGGCTAGTATGGGCGAATCAGTAGAAGAGTTGCTAGAAAGTTCTTCCGGAAGATCAAAGTTCGAACGGGGGAAAAAGCCTGAAGATAAAGAGGATCCAGAGCGACCTCTCGCCATCTAATTTGGCACGCTACCTCCTGTTGTGGCTAACAATTATTTACTAGCCAGCGAGTTCAAAAGCAAACAGAATGAAGAGGAGGAAAAATAAGCAAGTGAGGAAGAAGCATGTGTGCTGGAATGTGAAGAAGGCCTAACATCTCATGCAGTACATGGTGAAGAAGATGATGACGATTTGACTGACATGCAAGAAGAAATTGACTTAGAAGCAGAGAGGAAAAGAAGAGGAGTGTCGCGCAACACATTGTTAAAACAACTGCATCAAGAAGGTGTCCGCGAGGTGGATCTACTGGGTGAACCATCTGGGCATCCCTTTGACTTCTATGTATTATATGGAATGCCAAAAAGAAAGGAAAGGGTATCTCGTGCTAAGAAATATGGGTCGCCTCCAAGAATAATGTCTCCTCCCACAGGTTGGATAACTAAGGAAAAGACATTGGAAGAGAGTAATGAAGGATTTCAAGAAGCGAAAACCCAGAATTAAATATTGCATATGGACTTGTCATACGAAAACAAATCAACAGAGGATAAATAGGAAGTGAAAATAGATACAACCGAGAAGGTTATCTTTAGGAGACCAACCATGAAGTTAACCAAGCATTTGAGGCCATTGTACGTGATGGCCTTGGTTAATGGCATACCTGTAGCGAAAGCGCTCATTGACAATGGGACAGCCATCAATACCATCTCGTCCAGAATGATGAGGAAATTCGCAAAGGCAAAGAGTGACATGACCCTAACAGAAGTTATTATTACAAGCTTCAATGAAGGAGCAACTTCAGCTAAAGGGGTTATACCATTGGATATAACTGTGGGAACAACTACTAGGACCATGGTCTTCTTTGTAATTGATGGTCCGACCAGTTACAATGTACTGCTAGGAAGAGATTAGATTCATGGAAGTCATTGTATACCTTCTTCGCTCCATCAATGTCTGGTTTTCTAGAACAACAAAGGTGAAGCAGAAGTAGTGCAGGCAAACCATAGGCCCTTTGTTGTAGAAGCAAATGCAGTGGAAAGGTTCATGTATGAAGGGAATTATGGACCCGTCAGAATAGTTCAAGATGGGAAAAACTCATATTATTGCATAGAGTGAAGAATCATTTTCAGTAGACACACTTACTGAAATCTTCAATCAGATGAGGCCAAGCATATTGGTCCTTGAAGAGCTAGTAATTGACAAAAAGGGAACCAAGAAAGTCAAATGAATTGTTAGTGGCAAGGAGATATGGCCGACATTCAGGCCTTCAAAGCTAAATTAATGGCTTTCAATAAGGAATGTAAGGAAATGGCGAAATAGGAAGCAGTACTGGAGACATTAAGAAACAAGTTAGCAGTATTCGAGTTGGAGCAAAATATTGGCCGAAAAGTCAACAAGGTGGATTGCTTGGAAGAGACAACATCCCCAAGGAACTCAGATGGAAAAGTAATGTAAATCGCAAAACCTAGGCATGCTCAAGCATAAGATCCTTTGATAAAAGTGAATATTTGCGACGAAGGGGAAGATCGTCCAACGTTTGTCAGCCATATGCTCAGCCAAGAGGTAAGTACCAAGTTAATCGCTTTATTAAATGAGTTTAAAAATTGCTTTGCTTACGAATATGAACACATGCCTGGTTTAGATAGAAGTCTGGTTGAACATAGGTTGCCAACTAAGCCAAACTTTAAGCCTCATAAACAACCTCCTAGGCGTTTTGCCTTTAATGTATTGCCTGAAGTAAAGAAAGAGATAGAGCGATTGTTAAAAGCAAGATTTTTTAGAACAGTCAGGTATGTTGAGTGGTTGTCTAATATCGTACTTGTGCTAAAAAGAATGGTAATATTAGGGTGTTTATAGATTTCAAAAACCTAAACCAAGCAATGCCCAAAAATGAGTATCCAATGCCTACTGTAGATTCTTTAGTAGATCCGATTGCCAGACATATAATGTACTCTTTCATGGATGGATACTCAGGTTATAACCAAATCTACATAGCTGAAGAAGACATACATAAAACTGCCTTTAGGTTCCCTGAATCTTTAAGATGCTTTGAATGTGTAATTATGTCTTTTGGCCTGAAAAATATAGATGCAACATATAAAAGAGCAATGAATTTAATTTTTCATGACATGATAGGCCAATTTGTCGAAGTGTATGTAGATAACATACTAGTCAAGTCTATTAAAAAGGAAGACCATTTTGAACAACTAAGAAGCTCATTTAAGTGAATGAGGCAGTACAAGCTGAAATTGAACCCTTTAAACTGTGCATTTGATGTTAATGTAGGGAATTTCCTTGAATTTTTAGTACACAAAAGAGGGATCGAACTCGACAAAAATAAAGCAAAGGCCATTTTAGAGGCCAAGCCACCTAGTAATAAGAAAGAACTGCAAAGGTTCTTAAACCAAATAAACTTTTTGAGACGTTTTATCTCTAATTGTGCAGGGCGAACAAAAGCTTTTTCGCCTATCTTAAAGCTGAAAAAAAAGGACGAGTTGTCTGGAAGGAAGAACATCAAAAGGCTTCTGATAGCTTGAAAAAATATAATTTTCAATTCCACCAGTGTTGGTATCACCTATCCCAGGACGACCAATGAAGGTGTATATATCGGTTGAATAGGAATCAATAGCCGGAATGATCGCGCAAGAAGACTAGTTTGGTGAAGAAGAGGCGATCTATTATTTGAGTATACAGTTAACAAAGTGTGAATGTAATTATTCCACTGTTGAAAAGTTGTGTCTTGTTATATATTTCACATGTACAAAATTAAGGGCATATTTACAACCTGTAACTGTTTACTTGATTTCTAATATTAATGTAGTTAAGTATATGTTTTCTCGCCCTATTTTACAACAAAGGATAGGCCTTTTGATTCTGACATTATCGGAATTTGAAATACAATGCATACCCCAAAAGGCAATTAAAAGTCAAGCATTGGATAACTTTTTGGCCGATCATCCATGCCTCGATATGCCTAAAAACATTGAACTAGAAATAGATACATTCGAATTAAAACCTTAGGTTTTATACTTTGATGGATCAAAGACTTTTGGAGGGGCGGGAATAGGAATAGTTTTAATAAATCCTCTAGGGGTTTATTATAACTTTGCTTTCACTTTGGATAGATTGTGTACCAACAATCAGGCTGAATATGAAGCTTTGATTGTAGGACTAGAGCTGTTATTAGAATTGGAGGGGTAAAAGGGTATAATTGTTAAGAGCGATTTCCAATTTGTAATTTATCAGTTGATTGGTGATTTTAAATGCCAAAGTGATTCCGTCATAAATCAGTACAAAATCGCCCAAGAGTTATTAGATGAATTTGATCAGGTAGAGCTTCAATACGTTAGCAGGATGTATAACGATTTCGCAAATGAATTAGCCCAAATGGCCTCGAGTTACTCAAAGATGCTAAATTTAGAATCCACTTGTGAGTATGGGATAATCTTGTTCGTAGTGTAGCGGAGGACGAGAAGAATCAATGTTCACTGCATATAAGACGGGGATGCAATGGATTGGAGGGATGAAATAAGAAGACTTTTAAAAGAGCCCAACAAAAAGGGAAATAGGAAAATGAAGCTATACTCATTGAACTACACACTAATAGACGAGGAGTTATTCAAGAAATGTCCAGACGATGTGTTAATAAAATGTGTAAGCTTGCAAGAAGTTGAAGTAATCATGGCTGAAGTGCATGAAGGGATATGTGGAGCCCATCAAACTGGCCAAAGAATGAGGTGGTTAATTATTAGGAGTGGATACTTTTGGCCTAAGATGGGAGAGTCATGCGTTCAGTACGCAAGGAGTTGTTTGGCATGCCAAAAGCATGGCCCAATACAAAGAGCGCCAACCAGGAAAATGACACCTATTATTAAGCATTAGTCATTTAAAGGTTAGACGATAGATTTGATAGGGAAGATCTATCCCCCATCGTTCAAGAAACATGTGTTTATAATAGCTGCAATGGATTTCTTCACTAAATGGGCGGAGGCAATTCCTTTAAGGGAGATCTCTCAGAAAAGTATTATAGACTTTATTCGTGATCACATTATTTATAGGTTTGGAATACCACAAACTTTAATGATAGACCACGGGACTTCCTTAAATGGGGATCGAGTGAAGGAATTCTTGAGCGAATTTGGAGTCAAACTAGTAAACTCCACGCCTTATTATGCTCAGTCTAACGGACAAGCGGAGTCTTCTAATAAAACTCTGAAAAATATCATAAGAAATATAATAGACTAAAATGCCAGAAGTTGGCATGAATGTTTAAATAAAGCTTTGTGGGCTTACAGACATCACCACGCTCAAGTACTAAAGTAATTCCTTTTCAACTCATGGACAAAAAGTGGTGTTGCCTACGGAAATCAATGTGCGGTCAATTATAGTAAGCTTGCAAAATAATTTAAGTGATGGTGATTATGGGGAAACGCTAGTCCAAAGTTTGTTATAATTGGACGAATTGAAATTGGACGTCCTAGATAGACTGCAGGTTAAAAAATGAAAGATGGCTAAGTTCTATAACAAAAAAGTTATAGCCAAGTCCTTTAGCTTGAATGATTTGATGTGGAAAACAATACTCCTTTTGGATAGCAAAGATCCAGAGTATGACAAATGATCGCCCAACTGGGAAGGGCCACATAGGATGAAAAGCATATTGTCTAATGGAGCTTACCACTTGGAGGATTTAGATGGCATAAAGCATATAAGATTTATTAATGGTAAGTATTTAAAAAGTATGTTCCTTGCATATGGGAAAGTGAACAAATATAGGCACACACCATGTTATCAGAACAAGTAAAATAAATTGGACGATCACGTTCAAATAATAAAGAGTAGACTTTCATTATCAAACATTCATTACAAATCAAGGAATACAAAAGTACAAACAGCATATAAGCCGCCATTGGAAGTAGGCTACTGTATTTTTCCTATCAACTACTCTTTCTCCTATCGAATACTAAAGGAAAGGTGAAGAGTCCTTCATCGCCTTCCTAAATGTATCACTGTAAAGATAGGTAGAGAGGCTGAGAAGCACTCTAAGCAAGCAAGTGAGGTCAAAAAAGCACTCTCACCAAGCAATTGGTTTCACACCAAAATCTCCCACTGGAGATCATGAATGGAAATGACGCTGAGAAGACATTTATTGACCGGAAAACATTTATTATACCTCCCATACCAAAGGGCACATCAAAAAAAGATGGCGGACTTGGAAAAAGAAATAGTCATTTCAGTTGGAAAAAGGAACAGTTAATCTCCTGGACAATTGAATACTGCAGAGGATAGCAAGAGAATGACTTGCTGGAGAATAAGAACGAAGATAGTGAATATGTGAAAAACACGCAACTTTATAGAGGTTTGAAGACGAAGGGACAGAATGCGAATAGCCAGATGTGCAGTAACCGAAGTTGAAGGTCCAAATTCTGAAGAAGCGCCAGAAGGTCAAGAGTCTTATTCTACATGAGAATGCACTAAAAGAAATGTACGAGGATGGGGTACGAGGTTAGTAATTAAATTTTTAGGAACATTGACGATGACAGAATATGTTAACTATGTTGTTCCATAGTCCATGCAAAAATTGTTACACAAGTGAGTAAAAGATTACTTCATTGATAAAAATGGATGTCATTACAATTCTTAGCCAATTGGGGCTGCAATTCATAATTACAAGGACAAAACATATGACGAAGGCATCCTATAAAAGAATGTTAATACTAATGTCCTAAATACAACTTGCCCCACATAAAGCGCATCCGTTCTCTAAGCCTTTCCCACTCATCATCCTGCTCATTATCTGCATTAGATAGCTCGATCACAAGGTCCTCATCAACCTCCAATTTTGTGTAACGCTCAACCAAAGGCTTGTTTCGCTCAACTTCTTGAGAAACAGCACGCTTCTTGGCAGCCGCCTATCCCTGTAATCGTCCATTTTTGCTTGGAGTTCCTTCATCTCTGCGGTCAGCTTTATCGTCAAAGAGTCTTCAATTATAACCTCAGAGGACATTTCGTTAAGTTTAACCTTAGCCTTCTCAAGCTCTTGAAACAAAGATTTATTTTCATTTACGATAAGAAGATGTTGAACTTGTTTGGCCTTCAACTCGATATTTTTGTCCAGCAAAGTGTTGATTTCTGAATGAATGATCTTCAATGCCGGCTTAAAATCAGACGAAACCTTGAGCGAGGGAAGTCAAGTGCTTGAGCCATCTTCGTACTTAACTGCTCAAACTTATCCTTCTGGTTAGAAGCACTGGCTTTGTTGACATCTAGATCCGTAAAGGAAACATAATTAAGCACTGATTGCTTGAAAACGTTCATGTTCTCTTCAGAGGATGTAGCAGATGAAGCAGGGAGACGACTGGCTAAAGAGGGGTGAGAAGCAACGCTTGCCTTTGTTTGTTCCCAAGAAATAAACAAGTCTTGGATGGAGCATAAAATGGCGTCAACCTCCTACAAAGAAAATACAAGCAGTTAGCATTCACATTATAGTAGATGAGATAAAGATGAACGACGAAGCAAAGTTTACCTTATCGGCAACTTGGGAAAGTTGGGGCACATCACCGGTTGGATCAATCACTTGTGGAAACTTTCCCACAACAGATAGATTTACAGGAGTCTCTGCAAGGGGTAAGTGATAATGAGTAAAAAACCAACAATGCAAACAAGAGAGAAAGCTTTAAAGTCTATATTACCTTCTGGTTCAACGCGTGGGGGGTCAACGCCCTGGGAAGATGGAAGTTCTCCAACATGGCTTGTAGCTAAAGCCCCCTCTCCAAATGATTTAGATGAGGAAACCTTAGTTGAAGGTGGTAGAACAAGATCTGGTAAAGGCAGAGCCTTCAAGGGAAAAGCGGAACCCTTCTGAAAACTGTAGGCAACACATTAACATATGAAGGATTCTTGCACGAATAAACAAGCTCTACATGAAGGGACAAAATCAAATACCTTTCTCTTAATGACAAAAGGAATATCATCATCATCAGGCAAACTTGGTAGAGATGAAGCTATCCGTTTGTGGCTGGAAACATCCTTAGTTGTCCTAGGTTAGGCAGAAGAAGAGACAGATGGAGCAGGATTTGCGATGGAACGTTTGACACGAACAGGGAAAGACTTTGAAGGAGAAGTAGATATCCTGGCAGATAGGAGAACTACAGGGATTGGAAAAATAGAGGAAGTTCCTGACCCATCCAACAAGTGGAAAGCACGATTGGCGTCAGATGCAAATAACCTACGCTTCACCGATGGCCAGAGTCGGTCAAAAATTGGGTAAGTAATGAAAGTGATGTTGAAATAAGCTAGAGAAAAGCCTTAAGTTAAGAGGACATTGTGGGCTTCAATGGCCCGTGCTTCTGTATTGGTAATAATATGGAAACGGTCAGTTAAGCTCTTAGAAAAACATGGGGAACATGCCAAGTTTGACCAAAACCGAACTGGCGGGCAACGAATTGGGGAGCATATAGTTCAACCCCTGCTTTAGCAATTGACCAAGTTAAAATGTCATGGAACAACTCTTTCCCAACCAAGTATTGAACCTAAATAGGCAAAGCGGTGCTCACATCTTGCATGGTGGAAGGAGGTTGCACATAAATTGGGATTTGATGAGCGGAGAAAGGAAAAAAATGAAGGAATCGAATCCAAGGTGTAAAAGAATGTGAAAACCTCCCTATTGGACATATTTACAGGGCTTAATTGATTAATGAATAACCCATAACAGCTAACTGATCTAGAAGGAGTTGGGGAAGCACCAACCTGTGAAAAACATGCTCTCAACCACAATTGAGCAAGCCAAAGAGGCCCACTACCAGTAGGAGATTCATCATTCTGTAATTGGGATTGAAGAGAAGCCATACCTCTATAAAAGGCCGCTAAGACTAGCGAACAGAGATTCAGGGGCCTATCACGCGCTAACTCATGCGTTACAGGCAAGTAAGACATGGAAGGTTTCATGCTAGGCACACAAAGAACATATTTACAAAGCCAAACCTGGAGAAAGACAACACGTTCTGCATGGGTGGGTTTAGCATTAGTGTTATTATAAAGTGTTTGCATTCACGAATAAGAATCAGTAAGCTTCTTGTCAAATTTTGGGGCAGCACTAATGACCAAAATGGTAGGAGAGATGGTGTCACCCAAGGGCGAAAGATTAACCAAAGTGCTAACATCTCTTAAAGTAATGGACATTGGACCAATGGGAAAGATAAAAGTATTATATTCAAAGGACCAAAAACTTAAAGCGATGGGGAAAGGCAAGGGATCATAGGTTGGGGGATGACGAGCTATTTCTAGTAAATACCAAATCCCAGTACGATCAAAAATGGCCTTGGTGGGAGCCTGTTTTACCAAGCGTGCATGCCAACAACAAAAAGTAGTATCAAATTTGGGTCAAGTACAAATACCTCGTTCCCAGATTGACTTTAATGGAAAATGGTTCAGAAAAGGAGGATCTTAAGTGCAAGGGAAAAACTGGCCCACCGCGGCTTGCCCCACAAAATCAACATCATTAAATGATGGTCCCAGATAGAATTCATTGAGGTCAACATTGGCTGACGAAAGCGTAGATTTTACATATGGTCTTGTGAGTAGCTCTTGGAAATCTTCGAAACTAAGGAAGTTCTCTGACGTCGCCATTTAGTGTGGATGTTAACCTTCTCAAGGTATTAGAGTACAAGTGTATGAATGGAGAAACAAGAAGATGAACAGTAGCTTTTATGGAAGCACGACGACGCGAAGACGTGGGTATAATGGCGTGAAGAACTGGCGTGTCCTTTAATTTATAGTGTTACTGTTGGGGATATAGAAGATCACCGCCAAGCAAATGTAATGATTTAGATACTCCTCCCTTTTTTTAAGATTCCGAATGTTGAGTAAGGTACAAAGAATGAATATGACATAAGATTAATAATCAATATTTATTTTACCATATTGGGGGATAATTGTTGACACGTAAAAATACAGCTCAATTAAATGGCCTAAGGAATGAAGCCCAATTAAGAAGTTAGAAGGATAGGCCTAAAAGAGGCCATATAAAAGGCCCAGGATGGAGTAATGTAGCAAAAGCCCATCATCGCCCAAGCCTACTAAATGCACAAGCTATGGGCGATTATGATACTTTATTATTATTCAAGGCGATGGTACCATCATCACCCAAGGCTGCGCGACCAGGGCAAATTGTTATTGTAAGCAACGGTTATTGAGGTAGTTAATAGGCAATCTCATCACGTCCCATGATCCAAAAATCTCAGTTACAAGCGGTTAAATAGTGGAAGTCATGACGGTAGTTAAAACGGAAGTTCCATGACAATTCAGCCATGATGAAGAACATGGGTAATTACAGGACGACAAGCAGTTTCAGGCAATTCCACGACAATAACTGTCAGAAGAGTATAAAAGAGAAAAAGAAGGCATATAAGAAAGGACCCCGAATCAAACATTTTCGAACACATAATATGTAATTTTCATTTCATTTACTTTTATTGCATTTAACTTTCAATTGTTTTGTGTGCTTGCGCCCCTTGGAGGTATTTCGCTTCTCGCTGACTGTAAATATTCATCAATAAAGCACCCATTTTCAGGACTTTGTCTCAAGAGTTCTATTACTTACACAATCGTTTGAACCCACTTTTAATTGTTAGTGAGGCCCGACTTTCCGCGCGAAACAGAAATAATGAAGTTCTAACTTATCAAGTTCATTGATTTTAACCAATGCTTGTTTCAATTTTTTAATAGATTTGGTTCAAAATCACATTTCAACCAATTTTTCAAATAAATTTTCAATCATCAATTTCAGTACTTAGTAATGCAATTCTTGTAAGATTGATACTGGTCTCACAATTTATTTTTCCAATCGTGATATTTTGTGCGTGCAATTTGGGGAAATAATAGTTTACCGAACATGGATCAAAAAGTTTATAAAATGTAAGTAAAAGAATAAATTTATAATAACTTAATGATTAAAAATGTAGATTACATATTTAGATTCTTGACAACATAACGAAAAGGGACATCACTGGAATATAAATAAGACGAAAAAAAATTACGACTTATTCTACTTAATTATTATCTTCACATTCTTGTTGTTGAAACTAATATTATGACACGCAACGAATGTATATGATAATTATAAATTTCAAATTTGTTAAAGGTATTGGTGTTAAGTGCACGAGAGACTAATTGCCCATCATAGTTTTCCATAAGAAGCATATAGTTCTTCCAATATGATAATGGGCACATGACCAGAATAGGCCTTAATGTAAATTGTTTGATCCAAGATTCCTTTACACCATATTCCTTCATCACCCAAATGTCAATAAGACGTGGCTCTTGCATCCATTCTTGATAACGAACCATGGCAAGGCACATTTATAACACCAAATTAGAATATTTTCCGTCCAACTCTAAACAACTTTTTGAAAAGTCAATGATCGTAAAAACCTCACTCCTTAATATGAAACAAGGAATAATTGGACCAAAATATGCCCTTCTTGATGACATGTGACATGCTCCATTAAAGAATAATTCAAAACAAAGGGAATGATGAACTCGTGGCACTATATAATCAATTTCTCTCCAAGAATTAGTACTTAAATTGTGTATCTCGTATTTGAGTCATTCCCTATTCCTATAATCATCCTCATCTATAATATCAAACATTCTAAAGGCTTTAGTACATGGATCGAAGCCAAACCCTAACACTAATTCCATCTGTCTAAAACCATGTGGGCACAGAAAAAGACGATTGGGGAGTAAATGAAATTCTTGTAACATAGGATTACAATGAACAATGGTTTCATAATTGGTAATGCAAATCAGACCATTGCAAGGACCAAAATTTGTAGTTGTGATCAAGCATCAAAATATGGAATTCTCACACTTGTTGATACTTGACTTGAGAGAATCCTCATTTGAATGCAAAGAGATCACATGTCAGTTCTCTTTTTGCACTTATCTACGGATGAAGACTATTTCGTTTTTGTCACGTTCATAATGCATAACAATGAACTTGGTGCTCTTTATGAGACCTCTCCAAGGTTTAGAAATACATTTGAATCGAATCAAAGATTTCACAGACAACCTAAGGAAAATCTCTATGAGCAAATCTTTGGGCAGTTCTTTCCAATTTGCTATTTTTACATCACATAATTGCACATTCCTCAAAAATTGCCATTTCTTCATTTTTTTGTAATTTGATTTCTTCCCCCTTGCATTTCGTTTAAAACGTTTAAATTTTTTTTATTTTATATAACTCCTTTTATTTAGCCTATATTTAGTAGGGATTAAAATCAATTTTTTAGTAGATTTTAATAAAAGTTGATGAAATATGTGGTTAAAAAGTTGTAAATCTCATAAAATGTGTGGTTAAAATTAACTTGAATTAGAAATTTGGATTTTAATTTTTACCAAACAAGGGCTTAATATGCAATATTCTTCTGCCGGCTCATTAATTATAATTATTTGTAAGATTATAAATACGAATAAGTTCTACACATGTCAATTTAAGTATTGTTGAAGAAGGGACTCCAAAACTCCAAAGATTCGGGTTTAGTATGTTGAATCGATCACCATAATTGATTACATAGATCACAAACCAAAACTCCCCAAACCGGTTTCTTCACGAGGCTACCCACAAAGGACTTGGTATGAAGAATATTATAGCCACAAGGATCAACCACAAAGGCTGAAGAAGGAGAAGAAACAGTAGTACAAAAGCAAGGGGCTCAAAGTTGGGCAGAAAGCACAAAGCCAAACTGCTGTTTGTTTCTCTCAAACACAGGCTATCAATTTTCTCACTGCCATCAACAAGCGAGATTGAGAAGTGTATTTTATACACTTAGGTGAAACTCAATGAATATTCGAGCTCCAAAAATATTGACATTTCGTAATTCTTTTAATGGAATTATAGCCTAATTTATTATATAATGTGTTATTAGGTTAAACTCAATAAATGGAAGTGATATTGAAAGAAAGAAGCAAAAAATGGAAAGATTCAAAAGTTTGGGAGCTAAAGTGCAAATACTTAAAAGTTGTGTCAAAACTCACGGTGAAAATTCGAGAATGCTAAAAACTAAAGATCAAAAGGAGTGAAAACAAATCTATTTTCAACCGCATAAGGATGTCCAAATTTTTAGCTGGAGATTGGGACCCATTTTTAGCCAAGTAAAATTTCGAATTGAAAAGAGCTATCTCTAGAAACGTTGTAGCCCATTGAGTTATCTTTCCAACGTACTTTGAATCACCTTAATTAGATATTGAGAGAAAACGTTATGACAAAAATATTAAAACAGATGCAGAGTTTGGAATAGCGACTCAGCGCCCAGGCGCTACAGACCTGATTCTTTTAAGCAAGGCGCTGGCACTATAGCGCTCTGGCGCTGCCTGTACAATATATCGCGGTGCCTAGGCGCTACGCTGTACAAGTAGGTTTTTGATTGAATGGGCCACGATAAGCCCAAAAAAGACTCACATTTGGCCAAGGACGTGTAGAGAACTATAAATAGACTAAAGAAGACACGAATTAGGGATTCCACACATTGGAAAAAAAAAAAAAAAAGACGAGAAAAAATTCATCACGGGATTCAAGTTTAAATCAAAGATTGGAAACAGAAGAAAACCTTAATGCAAGAGTTGATTCTTTTCCATATATTTATTCAATAACCCGGTGATGGAATTCACTTTACCATTCTCTTCCTCTTCAACCCTATTTTTCTCTATTCAAGAAAAAACACTCTCTGCAAAATGCGGTAAGATTGCATAAATCTATCTCTTTGTAGAGTGTTTATTTTGTCATTTATGACAACCTCCGACCACTCAAACCACTGGAATATGGTACCAATGGAAAGCCATTGATCCCATATTCAATCCCATACCAAGAACCCCCCATAACTCTAAGTAATTCATCCGAAAATTAGCTTCAAAGTGGACTACCAAAAATGCAGTCAAACAGACACAACTCGCCGATGTAAACAATTTCCCACAAAATACTACCAAAAATAATCAATTCAGAGAAAACATAGTCTGGTCGCGACTATGCACCATCTAGGTGCAGTTCTTGGCTGAGGCGTGGAGACCCATGGCGGCGGACCACCTGGGCTGGGTGTGCCATCACCTGGCGCACCAAGTCTAGCCATGGGTCCCCTCCAATTTGGATCCAATTACCCACAATTAGGACCCGAATCGTGCACTGGCACGAGCTCGCGAGTGCACCAGGTTCAATCGACTAATTTCGGTGTAATCCAGGCCAACCATTGTGGCCCACCACCTGGGCTAGCCCCCTCCCACCTTGGTGCACCTAGCCCAGCCCTGGGTCCGAGCCAATTTCACTCCAATCATGGTCAATTGTTGGCTGACTTCAAGGTATTGTGCGAAAAATTCAATGTTCAAGATTTCAATGATTTTCCACTGCTCCAAATTTGGGGAAAATTTCAATTGATGATTGTATAGCTATGGGTCAACAACCAATTGTGCCAAATAATGGTCAAATTGATTAAATTAAATCTTCACAAGTGCTTGAATGTAATATTGATTTTAATGCTCCTATTGGTAATGAGGTTGAGGTTTTGGCAACAAATTTGGCTTGTACTAATGTTATTGAAGGTTCTACGATCATGGGTAAGGTGTCAATTGGTAACATGATGATCAATTGAATTCCAAACCAAGTTCTACACACATGGTTGATAATGTGGCAAACCTCACCGTTAATTTTGAACCTCATTCACGGCTGAAACTCAAAACTGATGTAACTGCCTCTTTTCTTACCAACGAACTTCAAAATCGACCTCAACAGGCCCGTAAAATGGGTTCCAATACTCATCCTCCTCCTGTTACCGACACTCGTCCTGTCCCGATCTCATCTAGATCATCCATTACTCGTTCTGGTGTCCCAGTTACTACTCAAGCCCCTAAGTCCTATGCAGCTATTATTAATAACAAACCTATTGTGACTCAAGCTGAAAGGATCCAGAGGAAATCTTTTGCTTCGGTACTTCATGCTCTCCATGAATCTAGAGATCATATGCTGGTTTTAAAGGAATCATACATCTACCATGGTGAGCCTACAATATTTTTTGAAGAATCAGATGAACTGTTCCTAGCGGAAGCCTACAGGTTCACACTTGTAGGTAAATTTATACATCGCAAACCCTCTATGGCCAAGGTACGTGAGAATTTTATGCGCTTTGGATTTATTGGTAATTATGAGATTGGCTTAATTGATGATGTACACATTATTATACACATGGCGCACGAGGATGATTACTCACGATCTTTTCTCAAATCCACTTGGTATATTAATGGTTGTCCTATGAGGTTCCAGTGAACCCTCGATTTTAGTCCAAAGTATGAGGTCCCTATTGCTCCAATTTGGGTTTCATTTCCTCTACTCCCTATTCACTTTCGTGCTAAGAGTACATTATTTGCTATAACTAAGGCTATTGGGCTTCCGCTTCTTATTGACGAAGCTACATGAGATCTTCGACGACCCAGTGAAGTGAGAGTTGTATTGAGGTTGACCTAGAATGTAAACTCCCTGATCATGTATGGATTGAGAGGGAAAATAGAGGAGGATATTGGCAGCCCATCATATATGATAAGGTGCCAAACTTTTACTTCAGATGCAGACATTTTAGACATAAGGATGATAAATGCTCTAGTAGTTCGCATCCTGCTACACCACGTGTAGCAGCCATAGCTGTTGACCATACTTCTAGGGCTCCCCTAGATTTGGCTAAGGAGACTACAACTATTCTTCGCCAGAGATGGACGGTTAAGCGTAATCAAAAGAGACATGATGAAACTTTCGAGAATATCACTTCTATTCCTCCTAGTATCCTCGTTACCACAGTTACTACTTTCACTTTCCCTCATGTTACTAGTACCGCTGATCCACAGTTGACAGTTGCTCCCAATCGAGCAGGTCATCATAGCCAACCAGTTTCTACATTAGATGATCAACCAGTTGCTCAATCTTCGAATCCGATCAGCAGTACTCCCATGATTGGTAGTTCTATATATTTTGATCCTCTTTTAGAGGATCTGATGGAGAGGCCATGGGACTTGATTGGTTCGGAAGTGTCAGTTTCACCTACACATTGTCAACAGAATTTAGAGGCTTTTTTATCTTCGGATAAGTAAGATTATGATGTTTTTTCTCTTATTGAAATTCATCATCAAGGTCCATACTATGGTTTTTCGGCTGATGACTTGGTAGGCATGACTTGTAGGACTGAGGATGATGGTTTTGTCCCAATTATTCGTAAAAGAAATGCGAAAGCCGCCAATACTTCCATTCCTAAGATGATGACCATGAGTCGATCACATGATACCTCTTCACGCACATCCAGATGAGTACCATCATATGGAATGCGAGAGGTGTAGCAAGTGTTGCTACTTGTTGGCACCTGAAGAAACTTATTCAGCTTCATCAGGTTTATCTCTTGGTTATTTTGGAGCCTTTTGTTTTTCAGCATAGATTTGAAAATATTCGACTCTATCTGCGCTTTAACACGGGAGTTCAAAATGAGTCGAACAAGATATGGTTTTTTTGGAACACGGGTACTACTGTTACTATTATTGTTGATCATCTCAGTTTCTTCACGTTAGAGTTGAAGATCCCAGACTAGCGTGTCATATCTATCTGACTCCTGTATATACTTTATGTAACGTATCTATTAGGAGGGATTTGTGGGAGGGTCTTCACCACATTTCCCTCGATATGGACGAGTCTTGGTTAGTTGGGGGAGATTTTAACGTTATTTCACATAATGGTGAGCACACTGGTCATAATACTCGTGATCGAGGCACTACTGCTTTCTCTTATATGATGTTAGATTGTTGTTTAGAGGATACTGGTTTCCTTGGGAATTAGTATACTTGGTCCAATGGTCGAGTAAGAAAGAGACTAGATAGGGTTCTCATTAATTCTACCGATGCCGCTTTCTATCGACAGCTTACTGTTAGGCACTTGAATCGGACTTCATCTGATCATTTGCCTTTATTACTTTAGTGGGTTTTTGAAGATGATTTATGGCCTAGACCTTTCAGATTCCTCAATGTTTGGACTAAGCATCACGATTTTTCATCATTTGTCGCTCAAAAATGGTCGCTCCCTACACATCTTACGGGGATGACTGCTCTTTAGGAAAAGTTCTTTAGGCTGAAATAGGGCCTACGTTGGTGGAATCGACATGTGTTTGGAGATATTTTCCAATGGGTGCGTGATGTTGAGGATATGGTAGATGAGGCTGAGATTGTATATGATAGAGACTCTATACCGGAGCATCGCGACCTATTACATCATGCACAGACAGTTTTGAACCAAACTTTATCTATTGAGGAAGGTTTTTGAAAGCAAAAAGTCGGGTCACGGTGGGTATATAAAGGAGATCACAATACCCGTTATTTCCATATGATGGTTGGTTTATGGCCGTAGGATCAAATCATGTATTAGGTCCATCAGGACGAAAACAGGAGTTATTTTAGCAAATCCTGCTCGGATTCAGTCTTCTGCTATTGCATTCTACCAAGATCTTCTATCTGTTCCTACACAGACATTGAACCTCATTCATTCTGATATCATCCCTAGGCTTTTGACGGAAGATGATAATTTAGCAATTAACCACATCTCTTTGATTCATAAGGTTCAGGAGGCGGTGTTTAGTATAGATGCTAACAGTGCTGCCAGACCGGACGAATTCTCACCCCTATTCTTCCAACATTATTGGGACACTATTCAGGACAATGTATACAGGGTAGTCTTGGACTTCTTTGACGGCGGCTATATTCCTCAAGGTTTTGCTGCTACCACTATTGTCTTGCTCTCGAAGAGGGACTGTACTTGTAGATGGATCAACTTCAGACCTATCTGTTTATGTACTATGTTCAATAAGCTTATTACAAAACTGTTGAACACCAGATTGAGTACTTTGCTTTTTCTCATTATCTCTCCACAGCAGAGTGGGTTCATTCCTGGTCGCCTAATTGGGGACAATATTCTTTTGGTTCAGGAGCTTCTCCATACGTTGGATGATAGAATGGGAGGAGGTAATACTATGCTGAAACTTAACATGACTAAAGCATATGATCACATAGATTGGAGCTTCATTTATTCCATATTAGAGGCATTTGGTTTTGATCGGATCTGGATTGATAGAATTAGTCGGTGCATCTCAGAGTGTTATTTTTCTGTTCTCCTAAATGGCCACCCTTGTGGTTTTTTCCCTTCCTCTAGAGGGCTCGGATAGGGAGATCCTATCTCGCCTTTCTTGTTCATAATTTCTAGTGATTAGTTATCATGCCTACTCATTCAGAAGTTTCAGGAATATCCCAGTATGTGTTATCGACATGGAGGTAATACTCTTGTCTCACACCTTTCATTTGCTGATGATATGATCATATTCGTCAACGGTCAGAAACATTCTATCAAGAGAATTCTTAGTTGTTTAGAGCACTATAAAGGGGTCTCGGGTCAGTTGGTGAATTGAGACAAGAGCGAACTCATACTACCCAAACGGGCATCTATTAATCAGATCAGAAGACTGGAGATTTTAACTGGTTTTCGTCATCGCAGCAGCCGTTCACTTATATGGGTGTCCCTATATTCAAGGGGGCCAAAAGGAGCTTCATTTATGATGACCTTATCCAGAAGGTCAAGAACAGGATCTCGGGTTGGGCTTTACGTCTTCTATCATATGGGGGTCATATTACTTTGCTGAGGTCAGTGCTCTCCTCCATGCCATTATACCTTATTTAGATCATGCAACCTCCTAAAACTATCATGAAGAAACTAGAGAGCATCTTTGCATGATTTCTATGGGATTCGAAAGATCGGCGCAATGCTTACATTGGCGGAGCTGGAAGGAGATTTGTCTTCCTACTGATGAAGGTAGTCTAGGCTTTAGGAGATTACATGATGTGGTGGACACCTTCTCCATGTAGCTTTGGTGGTTGTTCCGTTCTCAGATATCTCTTTGGGCCCAGTTCTTACAAGGCAAATATTGTATGGGGACACACCCTTTATTTGTCACAGTTCCTTACTCGTCTTCTCATATCTAGAAGAGGCTGAAATTAGTGGGGGCCCGAATAGAGCCATACATTTCTCGGCACCTTGGTATAGGTCAGATTTTCTTTTAGCATGATTGTCGGATGGATGAGACCACATTGGCATCCCTATTCCCACACCGACAGCACACTTATGTGAAGGTGCAAGATTTTTTGACGATACTGGGTGGAATATTAGACGTTTATTACTGGTTCTCCCTTCTCTGGTAGCGGAGCAGATAGGGGCTATACCTTTATGTGATAATACCCCAGATCAAATTGTTTGGCGAAATACATCAGATGGTAGCTTTGCTACCATGTCGCTCGGCAGCTCGTACGACCGGGACACCAATATCAGGATTCATATCGATTACTATGGAGTTCTATTTTGCATGTCAATGTCTCATTCTTCTAGTGGAGACTATAACAGGACCTCATTCCAGTAGATGTAGTTATTCAATGGAGGATTAGATGCCAGATGGCATCTCGATGTCATTGTTGTTTCAAGATTGAGACTATCAATCATATTTTCACTGACAGTAGCATCTCCAATTAGGTATGGTAGTATTTTGGAGATATTTTCAGATACCTATGAATTCAGGAGAGACAGACAGACAGAGATTCTAGAGATGGAGGTATTCGGGACATTATGTTCGTTACGGATACATTCGCATTATCATTTCTCTACTGATTTTTTGGTACCTATGGACTGCAAGGAATGATGCGATGCATAAGGATATTTGTATTGTAGCCAAACATATCATTTGGAGGGTTTATCGCATGATCTCATTTTTTTTCATATGGAATGACTGCTCCGAGTGATGCATTGGCGAGGGGATTTGACACTTGCACCTATATTTGGCATTTTTATGGACCCTCATTCTCCATCTCTCCCTATTATAGTTTGGTGGCAAACTCAATCAGTTGGATCTATCAAGATCAATACTGATGGATGCGTTAAGGATGGCTTTACGAGTGGATGAGGCATCATTAGAGACCACGCAGGAAACTGTATTAGGGCTTTCTCAACTTCGTATGGACCATGCTTGGTATTAGAGGCAGAACTTCGGGCTATCCTTGATGGGATTTTACTAGCTCATGGTCTTGGGTTAGCAATTAAGATAGAATCTGATACTACAGTACCTATTCACTACATCACTATAGGAGGAGGACCATGGACTATTCAGGGCATACTCAGACGTATCATAGATATCATATCCCTCGACAGAGATAAAATTTCTCACATTTACAAACAAGGAAATCAAGTTGCAAATGCTCTTGCTGCGGAGGGTTGGGATCATAGACAATACCAGATATATGCACCACATGACCTACCACGACATATTTGGGCACTAGTACAAATTGATAGACATAGATTGCCTAGTGTCATAGTTTAATTTTGATTTTATTTCCAATTCTTTTTTACCTAAATTTGCAGTTGTTCTTTTTGTAAAGGAAGTATTACTTCCTCGTTTACTGCTTTAATCTTCATCATTTATTGTCATTGTATAGAAAGTAGTACTTCCTCATTTTTTGCTTTCATTAGTTTCATGTAACCACGGTATTCCTTCGCCACAAGTGAGAGCAAATTTATAAAATATTGGAGGTCGCGCCCTCCTTTAACTAAAAGAAAAATCTGGTGATGTACTCATAGATGTTTATTTATTTTTCCTTTTACATTATATTAAACTAAACTCTAAATTAGGGCAAACAGTGTAGTCTTTTTTGTGATTCTTGATTCTTTAATTCAAAAATTTATGTAACATATTCTTCTTTGTGTTGATTTTGTTATGAGATTAATGCTTTAATTATCTGGCCAATAATTTAATTATTACTTGAGTTTCTTATGAATTAAGATGTGAGTTTGAAGCTTAGAACGTATAATAAAATTCGGTGAAATAGTATAACGTGTAGAAATACCTATACTAATTATTGCGGTTGTTATATCAATTCTTAGAACTATAATTCATTTAACTAAGGGTAATTCACATAGAGATATTGAATTAATTAGTTAAACAGGCCCAATGAAAACTCAAGAGTGGTAAATTGAATACCATAGAAGGACTCGACCGAACACTACAATAGGTTAAAATCTTGAATTAGAAAATTAAGGTGATCATTAGGTGAACTTGCTTTGCCCTAATATTCATTGCTTATTCGAATCTTTATTAAATCAGTATTTACAATTTTCTATTACTTTCCATTAGTTCACAAGTAAAAAAACTGACAACTATTACCATTTTTAATTTGTTACTTTCATCAAATAAAAGTTAGAAAAAGTAGATTAAGTATGAAATATAATCATCGTAGGAATGATAATCCGGACTCAAAGGTCCCTTATATTAATTGTTACGATTTCGTACACTTACAATATTAAAAATGTAACCCAGATAAATAAAGGGATTAGGAATGGGCTTTTATGTTAGGGAATAGTAAGGCCCAAAAGGGATAAGTGGGCTATCAACCAGATAAAAGCCGTCCAAGTTTTGGATTGGGTAATGAGCAGCACTAATTTAATTATGCTACTTCAAATTGCCCAAGTAGGTTATATGACAGGTTTAGATAATTGTTGTGTCGATATGCATAGGTATATAGTCGACTATCAGAATATACTACCACATAATCATTTAAAACACAAAGTTCATGTAGAATGCCTCTAGGCCATAAAGCTTCTTTAATAGCTTCAGTAGTAGCAATGTATTCAAATTCTATCATGGATAGTACAACTATGTGTTGTACTTGAGATTTCCAACTAACACAAGAGTTAGACAAAGTAAACACATAAGAAGAAGTGGATTTCCAATTATCCATATCCCCAGCATAGTCGGCATCAACAAAACCCTTCAGTTTAACACCCTCATCATTAACACCAAACCTTAGACCTACATTATAGGTTCCCTTTAAATACCTTAACATCCATTTCAAGGCTTTCCAGTGCTCAAGACCAAGATTAGAAATATATACATTAAGAGTGCTAACAGCAAAAGCTAAATCTGGTCTAGTGCAAACCATCAAATACATAACATAACCAATCACATTGGAGTATGGAATTCTACTAATGTATTCTATCTTTTTTTCATTATATAGAGCCTGGTCTTTAGATAATGCAAATTGATTAGGTAAAGGTAATGTAACATGTTTGCAATCATGCATTCCAAATTTCTTTAACGCTTTTGAAACATATGAGCACTAATGTAAAAACAAGATAGAATTTGACATATCTCTTTCAATTTCCATACCTAGGATTCTTTTAGCATTTTCCTAGATATTTTTTGTCAAATTCACCATTCAAATTTGTTTATATCACTTATCCATTTGGATGATGAACCAACTAAGAGCATATCATCCACATATAGCAATAAAAATACGTAGTCATTACTAGAATCATTATGCTGGAAGTAAATGCAATGATCAAACTTATTACGATGAAACCCTGTGGATAGTACAAAAGAATCAAGTCTTTTATACCACTGTATAGGTGATTGTTTTAGGCCATATAAAGATATTTTCAAGAAGCACACATGATCAGGTTTTAATTTGTCTTTAAAACCACTTGGTTGATTCATAAAGATTTGCCCATCAAGTTCACTATATAAAAAAGCAGTTTTTACATTAAGTTGTTCAAGTTCCCAGTCATAACATGCAACCAATGCAAGTATGCCCATCATAGTAGTGTACTTAATAATAGGTGAAAAAATCTCGTTGTAATCAACCCCCTCCTTCTGTGTATACGCATTGGCCACTAACCTAGCCTTAAACCTTAAGGGTTCAGATGCGCTAGTACTATCTTTAACCTTAAATACCCACTTACAGTCAATAGTAGATTTATTCTTAGGTTTAGGCAGTAGCTCCTAAGTTTGATTCTTTTTTGAAGAACTCATCTCATCTTTCATTATCTTAAACCACTCTTCAAATTGTTCACTTTCATCGCCTCCTCAAAGGTCTTTGGCTCCATATCAGCTAACTCCTCATAACTCGCATGAGCAAAAGCTAGCTCGGATTTATAACCAAATCTTATGGGTGCTCTAGACTATCTCCTCTTTCTATCCCTAGTTAAGTTATAATCTGCTAAAGGATATCTTCTTCAGAGTGTTCTTCTATTACTACTTCCTTTCTATTTTCCATATATGGTTGTTGTTCCTAAGTCTCTATCTCACTCTGTGTAACAAGAATGGATGTGCTAAGTTTTCCTAACTCCATATTCAACTGATTACTCTCTGCACCTTATTTTTCCTCACTCACAGATTCAGATTCATTTTTAAAACATAGCATTTCGCTCTCGTTGAATGTAATATCTCTACTCACAATGATCTTAACTCCCTTTTGGCTCCGTCCCACAACCTGTACCCTTGATGCCCTCAAGGTAACCTAGAAGAATAAAATTTCTAGCTCTACGTTCAAGCTTTCCCTTACTTTGATGAGAAAATGCAGTGCAACCAAAAGTTCTAAGCATAGAATAATCACTCAGTTTACCAGACCATTTTTTATACAAAGTATTACCATTCAATGCAGCAGATGGAGTCAAATTAATCAAATATCAAGCAGTCATAACAGCTTCGTCGCAAAAAGACTTTGGGACTCCAGAACTTAACATCATGCGACACACTTTATTAAGTATGGTTCTATTCATCCTTTCCGCAATCCCATTTTGTTGGGGAGTGTAAGGAACCGTTTTATGTCTTGTTATTCCATTTTCCTTGCACATATTATCAAATTCAATGTTACAAAGTTGTAGACCATTATTAGTGCTCAAAAACTTGATCTTCTTACCAGCTTAGTTTTCAACTTGTCTTTACCAATTATTAAAGCCATGAAAAGTGTTGGATTTATCCCTTAAGAGATAAACCCACACTTTCATAGTGTAGTTATAAATAATAGACAAGAAATATCTATTTCCACTCGAGATGGGACTGCTAGATGGACCCCGTAGGTTTGAATGCACATACTCAAGCATGTCTTTAGTTTTATGAACACTCATAGATAAAGTAGTTCTATGATGTTTACCAAGCACACAATGGTCACTGAAAGGTAAATCAGACACAGTTATTTCCAAAAACACATTTTTCATTAAGAAGTTTAATCCTCTTAATGCCCACATATGCAAGTCTATTGTGCCATTTTTGTATGTGATCAGCATTAGCAAAAGAGATATAGGAGTTTAAACCTCTCATCACTTCGCCAACATTTATGTAAATATTATTTTTCCTAATTTCCTTAATAGAGACAAGTGGGCCCTTAATAAATTTCAAAATTCCATTTCCAATTTTACCAGTGAAATCAGCTTTCTTAAGTCTTCCTATTGAAATTAGATTTTTAGACAATTCAGGGATATACCTAACATCTTTTAAAGTATGCACAAAGCCAGTATCAAACTTTAAAAAAATATCACCAATGCTAACGATATTATAAGTAGAATTGTCACACAACACAACATACCCATCATTTGATTCGTGCAAATTTTCAAACCAATCTTTTTTGTAATGTCACGTGAAAAAATGCATTAGAATCAAGTATCCATTCATGTAAACGAGAATTGGCAGTCAAATTCAATTCAATAGGATAAGCAATTGGACTTGTAATCATATAGACCTCACTATCACAATTATCAGAAATAGAAGACAACACTTTTATCAGAAGTGCACCAGAATCAAGGTGTTTATTCTTTTCTTTATAGCAATCCTTTATAAAATGCTCCGCGTTCCTACAGCCATAGCATTTCATAACCTTGATCTTAGATTTGGATCTAGGTCTACCATTGCTTTTCCTTCTACCTCCATTATTACTAGAATCGTTACTACTTTGGTAACCATCATGACTATTTTGCCTAAATTGAGTTCTACCGCTCATCATGTGATTCTCACCATTTTTTCTATCATGTTTTTCAGCTCTAATCTCCATCTCTTTACTTCTAAGGGAGTCATCGCTAATTTCGGGCGCCAAATTGTCTCTACCAGACTTAATAACATTTTTTACTTCCTTATAAATATCAAGTATACCATTCAGCAAAATAATAGTCTTATAAATTTCAGACACCAACTCTCCACAATTAATAATATATTAAACAAGTTTGTTAAACACGTCTAAATTGTCATCAAGATCTTTTGAAGAATCCAATTTCAAACTGAAGAAACGCTCAAGAAAGTAAAGCTTGTTTGGAGTAGATTTGAGCAAATATAAGTCTTCTAATTTTTCCAAATTTCTTTAGTAGTTTCAATTTACCCACTTTTCTCAAAACTGCGTCAACCAAGTGTAAAATAATTAAGGTATAAGCAAGCTCATCAGCTTCTTCTTTTCATTATTTTAAAAATCAGCGAGAAAGTTATCATCAATGACTTTTGAAACCTTTTTTTGAACTAAAATACCTCTCATTTTTTGTTGTCAGATAGAAAATCAACTTTTCCGTCAAAAGTTCCATATCAAAATTGTGTGTTGTCATTTTTAATAATCAATCAAAAATACAAGGTCACAATTAAGCCACACAAAGTAGACCTAGGTTCGCAAATATACACCGTTTTAGATTCTCATGGTTTTGTAAGATTCACGATCTTAGATCAAGGAAATTTTCAAACAGGTAAGGTCTAAGCATTCTAATAAGCAATCAAAAATACAAGGTCACAATTAAGCCACACAAAGTAGACCTAAATTCACAAGTATACACCGTTTTAGATTCTCATGGTTTCGTAAGATTTACGATCTTAGATCAAGGAAATTTTCAAACGGGTAAGGTCTAAGTATTCTAATAACTTAACAGTGCAACAAGAGATATGTCAACTAAACAGTTTCACTCACGACATATCACAAAAGATAATATGCTGCAATTTATCAAATGAATAATTTAAATCACATAATAACGAAGAGCAAGTAATTTCTAATTTCTAGCATAGGCAATGGTTACCCCACACGGTAACCCCAATCATATTGTCACCCCCACACGATGACGCGGTAGTGCTGAAATTTAAACGAATTAGACAATTTACCAGAGCAAACATGTCTGAGTCCGTAAATTACGAGATATGCGAATTTACTGCTTTAGGACCGTAATTTTTGGCCTAAAGTAATTCAGTAAATGTAAAGCAGTTGTAACCGTCAACCTACCAAGGGCAGAATCGTTCAACTTTTCTTGCACAGCCTGAAACATGAAAACAATAATATCAGTACATTCAAGAAATTAAAATAAACAAACTGCGTAAAGAGAGCTCGTCGAGAAAAGCCACTACGCGCCTCACTATCAGTTGCTCCTTAGTCTGCAAAACGAGGTTATGGCCTTAGATATTTCGATTGGTCACTTGTTTAGCTAGAATCGAATCGGTTGTTTTTGGGAAATCGTGAAACAGCCATCTTCTCCATCAATTTCTTTACTCCAACCAACGCTCTGATACAAAATGTTGAAAAAGGGACTCCAAAACTCCAAAGATCCGAGCTCAGTATGTTAAATCGATCACCACAATTGATTACACAAATCACAAACCAAACCCTCCCAAATCGGTTGCTTCACGAGGTTGTCTACAAAGGACTAAGTATAAAGAATATTATAACCACGATGATCAGCCACAAAGGCTGGAGAAGGAGAAGAAACAGAAGTACAAAAGCATAGGGCACGAAATTGGGCAAAAAGCACAAAGCCAAACCGCCATTTGTTTTTCTCAAACACGAGCTATCAATTTCCACACCACCATCAATAGTAATGGGCAAGATGTATAAAGAGATTAGGAATGGGCTTTTAGGTTAGCGAATAGTAAGTCCCAAAAGGGATAAGTGGGCAGTCAACCAGATAAAAGACGTCCAAGTTTTAGGTTGGGTCATGAGCAGCCTAATTAAATTAGGCTGCTTCAAATGGTCTAAGTAGGTTATATGATAGGTTTAGACAATTGTGATGTCGATATACATTCAGTCATTTGGTCAATGCCGACTAAATAAACAATACTTACATCATTGGTTTCTTGCTGATTTCTCAAAATTGCAACATCGCAAACGTCAAGCAATTTGACCAAAAATACAAATGTTACCATTTACAGTGATTATCAAATGCTTTATTTTCTTCTGCCAATGGACAAGTAACTTCATCTAAATCTTTTGCAAAAATTCCAGTTATCTCAATTTGGCAATCTGCAATGGCGTTATCAAATGCATCAAGTTTAACATGATAGATTAAACTTGAAGGTATTTCAGCCAACATAAGAAAAGAAGGATACAAGTGTGAGACCTAAGATACTACATAGGTAGTATCTATACCAGCAAAATGGCTAGGGATGTTAGGAAAACCAAGTTTTCATATATATTTAGGAGGTTGGGAACACCAACTATTTTTCTATTTAATGACAACATAATTAATTCAATTATATTAGTTATTTAATAAATATGGGCTAATTGAGTAAATACAAATATCGTTATAATTAGGGGATTATGAGAACTCTAATTAAGCAATATATAAAGGCTTTTTTTGGTTATGGTCCCCAATATACCAAATTATACACAGTTTCCCTTCTCAGACGACGATCCCATTAAGGAAATAAGGCGATTTGGTTGACGAAGATCACAAATCATACTCTTTCATTCGTGTTCATTAGTAAGTGATCGACAATTGTAGTAATTCTGCAATTGTAAATAATCATTCATAATAGATCCAGGTTTATAACTCGAATCCGTGAATCCTAATATTCTGGCATGATGTAGATCCTATGCTTTTGGTTATTTTAATCTAGGATGTTTGCATCTAGATTTGGTTTCGATTTTATATATGATTTATATGTATAATAAGTAGTATCAGAGCGATCATCGTTGTTAGATTATTAGGATTTGTGCATATTCTATTCATATGGTATTTGGATTATTTTTCTCGGATAGAATGTTTGAATTTTGTGAAATTCCTTAAAGTTTAAGAAAAATTGAGGTCATTTTTTTCCTTATCAATTTAAGATTCAAGAATATCTAAATTGGATTTTGATTTACAATATAATGATTGTTGGTTGTTCTTGATGCATTTAGCCATTGAATCAAGTTTCAATTTTGTGAAATAATTTTTTTTAAAAAAAATAGGAAATTACGGTATTTTTTTTATTAATGAATTCAGTTTGTTGAATTGTTGGACACTAAACTTGGCCGAAAGTGATGGCCACATATGTTTGCTTGGATTTGGTGGTATACAATCCTATTTTGTGGGCAATCCCATTTGGACTTGAAAAACGTTTAAAGTTTAAAATAAATTCAAACTTTAGTTTTGATTATTTCTTTTGGATGTCTAATGTTTTTAATTAAATTGATTGAAGCAGCATGTTGCCAAAATAATCCAAGTTGTGTAGATTAGTTTGACTGAAAATACATATATTCTTTGTGTGGAATCATTTATGCGAACTATGCTTGGCCTAAAGGAAGACATAGTTTGGTAAAATAACAATGCATCTACGATGATAAATGTGTGACAATTATAAAGACTTTCCATGTGAACAATAGTCAGTCAAAAGAAAAGCTATTGTTTGACAAAATTGATTGTCGGTATTTGATCATTGTATTGAGAGTATCTTTTACAGTTAATTTCTCTATCCAAATACTAAGAATAATGTTGTGCTAGGTATCTTGAGATGGATCCCCAATTTGGATTAGTTGTGCATGTTTTATTTTTCTTTATTTTGTTCTCTATCTAGTTTCTGCAGCTACTGCTAGGAACGTTTCTGCCCAAATCAACAAATTCCCAATGCTGAGTGGGATGAACTTTAAGGTTTGGAAAGGAATCGTGGAGATTGTCCTTGGTTGTATGGGTTTAAATCTTGCACTTCGTTCAGATCGACCCATTTCTACTCTAAAAAACCCCAATGAGTTTAAAATTGAGAGGTGGAATCATTCTAATAGAATGTGCTTGATAATCATGAAACGTTCCATTCCGGAAGCATTATGGAGCTCTATTACTGAGAGCAAGAGCGCCAAGAAGTTCCTTGAGGAAATTGAGCAATATATTGCTAAGAATGAAAAATTGGAGGCGAGTAACCTTTTGGCGGAACTCATCACGATGAGGTATAAGGGCAAAGGGAACATAAGATAATACATCGTGGAGATCTTTCATTTCGCATCAAAACTCAAGTCGCTTAAGTTGGAGTTGTCTGAGGACTTGCTCGTGCACTTGGTTTTGATATCTCTTCCTGCACACTTTGGGCAATTATAAGTGAGTTATAACACTTAGAAGGAAAAATGGTTCCTCAGTGAGCTTATATCTCACTGTGTACAAGAAGAAGAGAGGTAGCATCATGATAAGACTAAGAGTGCTCACTTGGCATCAACCTCTCAGAACAAATAAAGGAAGAGATCTAAGGATACTACGAAAGGGTATTCTCAACAGAAGAAACAAAAGAAGCATGATGAGGAATTTGCCTGCTACTTCTGCAAAAAGTTGGGACACATGAAGAAGGAGTGTTCCAAGTATGTTGTCTGACGTGTAAAGAAGGGTATGCTTCTAACTTTAGTTTGTTCTGAAGTTAATTTAGCTTATGTACGTAAGGATACTTGGTGGGTTGATTCTGGTGCTACTACTCACATAAGTATGTCTATGCAAGGTTGCATGTGCAGCCGATGGCCAAGTGATACTAAAAGATTTATCTTTGTGGGCAATGATAATAAAGTTGCAGTGGAGGCTATAAGGACTTTCACATTACGATTGAAAACTGTGTTTTATTTGGATTTGTTTGATACTTTTGTTGCATCGTCCTTTAGATGAAATTTAATTTCTATTTCTAGTTTGGACAAATCAAGATTTTCTTATTCATTTGGAAATAATAAGTTAGTCTCTATCAAAATTCAAATTTGTTGGTTCCGATTATTTGATTGATAATTTGTATATGCTTGATGTTGTTATTTCCTATAACGAAATACCACAAACTAGTTATCGTGGTACAAAGCAAAAATTAAGTGAGGATTCGGCCTTATGGCACAAGCGCTTAGATCATATCTCTAAGCAAAGAACTCAACGGCTTGGGTTAGATGGAAGTCTTGAGCCCCTAGATTTAACAGACTTCCAAGTTTGTGTTGAGTGCATCAACGAGAAACGAACAAATATTAGAAAACTAGGTACCGAGGGAGCTATAGATGTCTTAGAACTAATACATACTGATATTTGTGATCCATTCTCTACGCCTTTTTGGAATAGACAACAGTACTTCATTACGTTCATAGACGATTACTCTAGATTCGGTTACCTATATTTGATACACGAGAAGTCACAATCCCTGGATGTTTTCAAGTCTTTTAAAGCTAAAGCTTTACATCAACTTGGAAAGAAAATAAGGATTGTTAGATCTGATCGTGGTGGTCAATACTACGGAAAGTATGATGGATCGGGAGAACAACGTCCAGGACCCTTCGCTATTTTTCTCAATGAGTGTGAAATATTTTCTCAATATACCATGTCGGGCAAACCCAGCATGAATGGTTTTGCAGAGCGATGAAATCGAACTCTTAAGAATATGGTAAGGAGTATGATTAGTCATTCTTCCTTACCAGAGTCACTTTGGGGATAAGCTTTGAAGACCGCAGTGTATATCCTTAACATGGTATCGGTTAAAGCACTTACCAAAACCTCCTATGAGTTTTGGACAGGCAAGAAGCCTAGCATTAAGCACTTGCACATTTGGGGTTGTCCAGCTGAGGCACGGCCTTATAGGCCACATGAAAGAAAACTAGACTCAAGGACGGTTAGTTGCTATTTCGTTGGTTATGTTGAACACTCTCGGGTTATGGCACATATTTGGGCTGGTCAATGGTAGGGACAAATGGGTCTTAGATGTACTAGCAATGTTTTCCTTAAAACCTAGACCTTCCTTATTTCCAGTCGGCTTGTCCATTCCTAAAATGTTGTCTAATTTCTCAGAAACACTAGAGAAGGCAAGCGGTAAGACTTAGAATATTCTAGGTCGCTCAAAAGGTTTTTAACCTGGATTTCTAAGGTCTCTTTCTTAGTGGTCAACTCGTTGAATCTCCTAGATAACTTCTCAAACTCACTAGTAAGGTTCTTAACCTAAGTCTCTAAAGTTTCATTCATGAATTTTACTTCACTTAGGATCGAGGTAGATTCCTTAATGTGCGCTACTAACTTCTCATTTTTCAATTCAAGTTCCTTATTCTTCGCACTCAATGCTTTGTTTTTAGTAAGAATCTTAAAACTCTCATCATACATCTTATCATAAGCCTCTTGAACATCTTTCTCAGCTATAGACTCTTCATCTAAATCCTCAACACTATCTAAGTCTTCTTCTCTTTCACTCCTCTGGTCCGATCCATTCTTACCTCTTGTAGTAAAGGCAATATATTTTCCACTTTCCTCTCGAGTGGATTTTTCACTCTGATTTTTCAAGTTAGATTCGTCATCAGTAAGAATAGCATTCATAACCTTATTCGAAATTTTCCTACTACTAGGGCACCACTCCCAACGTGACTAAAATCTCGACAATTATGGCATCTCACAAATTTAGATTTTCTCATAGATTCACTCGGGTCATCTTTGTGTCTCTCTTGAGGGTTATTTTTCTTCCTAAATATTTTTTCGAAATTTTCTAGCTAGGTAAGCTAACTCCTCAACATCCGGTGAATCAGAACCAGAAGATTCGGTTCGAGTGTTTCTCACGAATTTCAAGGCCAGAGAGTTATCTTTAACAGGCTTATTTAAGATCAGCTCATACGTCTAGAGGGATCCAACTAACTCTTCTATCTTAATAGAATCTATGTCCTTACTTTCTTCAATCACCATGATTTTATGCCTGAAGTGCTCGGGTAAGGATCTAAGAATTTTTCTTCCAATTTTAGAATCGAGGATTCTCTCACCTAGGTTGAAACTAGAATGCACTATGTCGTTTAAGCTCGCATAAAATTCATCAAATGTCTCATCCTTTTTCATCATAATCTTTTCAAACTTAGTTGTTAACATCTGTAACTTAGAATTTTTTACAGCCCGTGTTCCCTTGTATATGGTTTGTAAGATATCCCAAACCTTTTTTGCTAACTCACACATGGACACACGCCTAAATTCATCTGAGAAAATAGCCATAAATAGAGCATATAATGCTTTATTATTTCAGTTACATTTATCCAAATTAGTTTTAGACCAATTAGCGACGGGAGTGGGGATTACTACGTTGTCTGCAGTTGTACCAGTGGGGATTACTACGCTGTAATTTCCAGACTCACAATCTTCTTCACATGCCTCTTCCAAGTAGATGCCCAGGAATCACCTATTTTTGTTCTTCTTCCTGCGCCTGTAGTCCAACCTCTCTCAACCTACATAAATTTCTGAAGTCCAATTGAGAAAGTACCTTCCTAAAGATGTTTAGAAAGTAGGTGTTTTAGATTCTTCAATTTGATGTTTTCCCGAAACTCGGTTGCCGAAACTCAAGAATGATATTAATGATTTTACCAATGAATTGTGTTCTTGGATCTCTCAGAAGATGATATGAATATGACACACAAATAAGACAACCACCAATTTTCCTACAAGAGCCTCTATATTTATAGTTGGAGGTGTACGAGTAGTATGGGCCGTGTAAAACTCTCCAAAATCGCAAACTAGATTTAGCCGCATAAATTTGTCACTCGAGCGAGGGAGTTTTTTCGCGCGAGCCAAAGTTTGTCGCTCGAGTGACTCCTGCACGATAAGCAAGCAATAATGATTCAGTTTCTGTCGCTCGAGCGATGGCCAAGCATGAAGCTAGCAAAATTTCAAGGCCGCTTTTCCCTTGTTTCCAAACTCGAACTCAAACCCTAGTCTACCTAGCTCAACTATAAAATATTGCACTTCACTCCTTGACTTTTACACATGTTCAATTAAGTCATTTTTATTCACAGAATTGTCAATTACAAAAATGAACCTAACATAAATGTTTGTATTCGGAATTATGTTATAATTATATGGTTTTTATCTGTTTATATGTTGACGACATGTTGATTATGAGTAATCACATGAATGAGATAAAAAAAATGAAGAGGTTTCTATCTTCCGCATTCAAGATGAAAGATCTTGGACATGTAGATACAATTTTGGGTATCAAAGTTTCCAAGATTAGTAGGGATTATCATCTTAGTCAATCAATCGAACCCTCCAAGTCTCGATTGACTCTCGGACCATACACCAAAACCTTCCCATTGCTGCCACTCCACCACCCGCACCGACACCATGATGCGACAGTGGCGCCGACACCGTGAATCTCTACCCCTTCCCGTCGAGAGCTGGTTTGAAAATGAAAGAGAAATAGAGAGTGAGTGAGTGATATATTTTATTAATTTTGATTTTTTAGAATATTACTCTTTACCTCCCAAGTTTAGAAGTTATTATTTCAGTCCTTAAACTTTTTATTTTCAGTTTTAATAAATTTCCAATTAAGTCCCTAATTTCTAAAAGTTTAATTTCAGTCCTTAAAATTTTTATTTTCAATTTTAATAAATTTTCAATTAAATCCCTAATTTCTAAAAGTTTAATTTCAGTCCTTAAACTTTTATTTTCAGTTTTAATAAATTTTCAATTAAGTCCCTAATTTCTAAATGTTTAATTTCAGTCCTTAAACTTTTATTTTCAGTTACTTTTATTTTCAGTTTTAATAAATTTTCAATTAAGTCCATAATTTCTAAAAGTTTAATTTCAGTCCTTAAACTTTTATTTTCAGTTTTAATAAATTTTCAATTAAGTCCCTAAATTCTAAAAGTTTAATTTCAGTCCTTAAACTTTTATTTTCAGTTTTAATAAATTTTCAATTAAGTCCCTAATTTCTAAAAGTTTAATTCCAATCCTTAAACTTTTATTTTCAATTTTAATAAATTTTCAATTAAGTCCCTAATTTATAAGAGTTTAATTTCAGTCATTAAACTTTTATTTTCAGTTTCAATAAATTTTCAATTAAGTCCCTAATTTCTAAAAGTTTAATTTCAGTCCTTAAACTTTTATTTTCAGTTTCAATAAATTTTCAATTAAGTCCCTAATTTCTAAAAGTTTAATTTCAGTCCATAGACTTTTATTTTCAGTTTTCAATAAATTTTCAATTAAGTCCCTAAACTTTATTTATCATTTTAAAATTTAAAATTTCGAAATACTAATTCGATACTTATTTCCTATTTTTGTTAGACGAAACATACGGACAATTAAGAGCTTGAGGTTACTTCTCGCTCCACTTTTTACGTGACTCAAGATGGATTAAGATAGACTCGCCCTATTAATTAGTTTAAATTATAATTGCATGTATTATGTGACTGTACGTGATTTATATGCTTTAATTGCATAAAATGAGAATATCTCTTATGAGATAAATGATGTTGTTATGTTTGTCGTAACTTATATGTTTTAATGAATGAGAAGAGACGAGTATATCTCTTATGAGATAAGATGGTGTTATGGATAACTTATGTGCTTAAATGCATGAGACGAGACTACCCACACCCCATGATTTTAAAGAGCTTATGATTTATTTTAAGAAAATGAGCCTATGATGATGATAATGTACGGTATATATTGCATAATTATGTGTTCAATTATTCTGTAAATTAATTATCGGCGATGAGTCTGCTGATGAAATACTCATTTCGTTGTTTTAACAACATTTGCAGATTTCGAAGACGGTCGAGTTTGATGGGCAGTGGTGGCACGATTTAATGGATGAAGTTATTTAAGTTTTAAAATTTATGCATTATGAACTTATTTTTGTTTTTCCCGTTATTTCGAACTTGAGTTTATGAAGTTTAAACGATTTTCTTAACTCAATCAAATGAGTTTTATAGCCAATGTGGTTTACTGTTATAAATGTGATGTTTAAAAGTTAGTTATTTCCGCAAATCTTTTTATTAAATTCAAGACATATGAGGATAACTTGGCAATCCGGGTTCACGGAACTCGGGGCATTACATATTTAATTATCGTGTAATCAAGAGGTCAACATATTGTTAGCGATTGTGTTGGTTGCTTGGTTCATTATTTTTGGGTTAAATCCAAAATCTTGACTCTTTGGGCATTCTTGGGTTCCATATCAATATCGTTGTGGAGTTGCGTAGTGTTTGTTGTTACGTGGTTCTCATCAATAAACTTCATTTTCTAAACTTAATATTACAAAATTGCAGTGAAACGAATAATTATTTCTTCTCTGACTAACCAACAGTGGATGGTTGCATAAAGCCCGCTTCGAATTGCATGTTGAACACATTTCCATTATTGTGTAGACAAAGCACAATAAGTGGGATCGACCACTTATTAGGGTAGAGAAGATGTGTGAAAACATTCAAGCGAAAAATTCTAGGGCGTCTAAGTTCCTATGAGAGACAAAAAACTGTGACATTTACATTTTGTTATTAAACAATTGTTGCAAATAAAAATTAATAATTACTCATAAAAGTTATTTAATATGAAAAAAAATATTTTAAGGTCTTTTGGAGCGAACAAATTTGGCTAATTTCGGGGTCAATCAATGCCTGATGCTTGGCATATTTAATTATCAATCTCGGACTAATCTTCTATCGATGATCAATGTAGAATCAAGGTGCTCAATGAAATTGTAAGTTGTGTTAAATATTATGAGATTTTGTCTTTGATAATTTCTAGATTCTATACTTATATCTTATGTCCCTTATATATTTCTATTTTCTAGCTGAGTGGCTTCAATTCTCTCGTAGCCTTTGAACAAACTCTACCAATGATATTCAAGGTTCCAACCGTAATACTTTGAATGGATGTGTCACATGACTCCTCTGGCACGTCAATATCCCATCCATTGCTACAATAAAGTCTTACCAATCTCTTATTTAATTGATTCTTTCTCTCTTTATAATTATTGGAACCTATTTCTGGCTTTTTATTTCGTGTGCAAAGAGCTTTTGCTTGATTTCTATATCAGTTCAGGAAAAAAGAAACCTGATAAAATTATATTTTCAAGTACATTGTTGTATTCCAGGTTGAAAAATGCATCGTTTTCCTCTTGAAAATTTGAACTTTCCTCTGACACCTTGTCCGCACATTATTTACTTCTCTCTCTTTGTTCAAATTTTAGATTGACCCCTTACATCTTTATAAAACATTATTTCTTTTATAAAAATGTGCGTGAAAATTTTGTAATACAATCTCCTGTCAATCCTTAACATTCAAGAGCTAACATTACCTTCAAAATAATACAACCCGTGCATTGCACGGGCCAAAAAAAACTAGTAAAAAGAATGTAAAATAGAAGGGAAAAAAAGGGCAAAAAGTGCCATTTTTTTTTTGTTTTGTTCATGTGAGTAGATTTTGCTTTTGTACATGGTTATTGATAACAAGAATCATTAGGTGCACTGAGAAATCTCAGTCATATTTGTACCTTTGTAACACCCTAATCATCTTACTCTTTTTTTGAATAATTCTTAATGTAACAAATCTCATTTTCCAGCCTTTACAAAAGAAATATATTTTTAACACGTACTATATATATATATATATATATATATATGATTTACTAAATTTTGATGCTTGGCATTTTTATGTCTACTACGTACTGATGCTTAATTTATACTAAACATAAATGACATAACAATCAATTAAGGATAGATAATTTAAACTAGTCTCTCTCAACATTTTTATGTAACATAACTTCATATTATAATGATTCTAGTTCTCATTATTATTTTTTATTTCTTAAATTTGGCAATCAACAAAGAATTATGCTATGAGTACAAACAAATCTAACAAAAAATATTTATAGATAATACTTGATATGCATTCATTGAAAGATGAAAAAAAATAAAAATAAAACTGAGAAACACAAGTTCGACCCTAACAACACTTATAGGGGGTGAATAGGTATAATATGCAGAATTTAAAAATACATCGAATTAAATAGCAACTTTAACTCTTAACTAAATGACTAAACATACAAGTCAATTTGTCCTAAATTGAATTACCGTATTTGTATAATAAACAATAAATAGTAAAACAGTAAATCAAATACTAGGATATTCACGAAGAAACCTAATTGAAAAAAACTCTAGACACTTTACCAGGCAATCCACTATAAATGATCTTAACAACTTACAATCAATCAGACTAGACGACCTGTATCATCTGACCACCAGACTGCACTCCTTACAGCTCTCCCTGGATCCCGTGCTCCCTACACCAATCCTTAGCTACGTTGCTAAAGCTCTCTGAGGAAGCTACTACCATGCAACACTCTCAGCCTTGTAGAATAGTTTATCTTCCATGGACCATTAAGAAAGACTAGTTCTTCACAGACATGAATTCTTGTCGTTTCGATCTTTCAACAAAGAATTATGCTATGAGTACAAACAAATCTGACAAAAAATGTTTATAGATAATACTTGATATGCATTCATTGAAAGATGAAAAAAATAAAAATAAAACTGAGAAACACAAGTTCGACCCTAACAACACTTATAGGGGGTGAATAGGTATAATATGCAGAATTTAAAAATACATCGAATTAAATAGCAACTTTAACTCTTAACTAGATGACTAAACATACAAGTCAATTTGTCCTAAATTGAATTACCGTATTTGTATAATAAACAATAAATAGTAAAACAGTAAATCAAATACTGGGATATTCACGAAGAAACCCAATTGAGAAAAACTCTAGACACTTTACCAGGCAATCCACTATAAATGATCTTAACAACTTACAATCAATCAGACTAGACGACCTGTATCATCTGACCACCAGACTGCACTCCTTACAGCTCTCCCTGGATCCCGTGCTCCCTACACCAATCCTTAGCTACGTTGCTAAAGCTCTCCGAGGAAGCTGCTACCATGCAACACTCTCAGCCTTGTAGAATAGTTTATCTTCCATGGACCATGAAGAAAGACTCGTTCTTCACAGACATGAATTCTTGTCGTTTCGATCTTTAGAACTCTGAACATATGAATATGAAGTGGTTTTTGGTATTTAGATATTGATCTGATGTTTTTCTCTCAAAAGATCTCACACAAGATGAAGATTGAAAGCAATAATGTGGGGGATTCACTCTCTAGACTTTTTCTTTCAATATTCAAACTTAGAAAAAAACGTCCAGATGAGTTCTGATATTTATAGGTAGGTCAGGAAACGAATGGGTCGGATAAAAAGCCTTGAAATCATGAAATAAAAACTTCCCAAATAGCATTGTCGTTCGAGCAAGGGCCCAAAGATAGTCGAGCGACAGCCTGCCGCTCGAGTGAAAGAGGGACAACGGTCTAGCGACAATGTTTCTACTTTTATAACTCTAGCCAACCCTTGGCGACAGTCCAAGAAAAATTCGTACCGCTTTCCTCCTTATTCCAAACTGAAAACCCTAGACCTACTAACTAACGTTTGAACAAATTGCACATTACTCTTTGAACTTTTACATCCTATCAAATTAAGTCTTTTTGTCCATAGAATGCACTAATTACAAAATTAACTAAAACCTAACAAACTCCCCCATTGGCATTCTGTGACAAAACACTAATCTAAGTCAATGCAGTAATCAAATGAAAGCTATAGACTCAAAAACAATGACACAACCTACAACTACAAACTATCTTGAACGAACTCTATAGTACCTGCGTCTTGAAATAGAGTCAAATACCAGTGTAAAATGTGTGAAAAACAAGATCAATGATAATCACAATTCAAACAGTTCAATTGTAAGTGTCATTTAAGCAATTGTAACTCACAAAACATATTTTTTTAGTTTTATATCACAAGTTAAACTAAGACATAGTATCAAGGCAACCCAACATACCAAAACGAAATATTGACACTATCAAAACATCAAAACTTAATAAGGTGAAACTGAAATTAAATAAATATGCATGTGCTCCCCCTAACTGCAAACTAAGTGTTTAAGTAGTAGGTAAATGTATCTATGTCTCACCCCCAACGTCCATCAGACATAAAATACAAATCACAAAATGCAAGTCAAAAGAAGATATCAATTTTACAATTTCAATATCAATAAAAACTCAATTTTTCCTCCCATTTTTTGTCACATAATGACAAGGGACAAAATAAAGTCATACAACATCTTAATAATATAGATATAAGCAATCACAAGTATATGCAGTGAACAGTAATCTTTCCACAACTCCAACTTAAAGTGCCCATGGAGTAAATGATATAAGTGACTCATATGTATTAAGTGTAACTAATCCTCTGGCAGTATAACTCTAAACCTTAATATTGTGAAAAAGGATATGCTAAACATCGCTGCTAATAAGTATATTCCTCTACTTATGAATGTCAAACTCGTAAGGCACATTAGAACTTACATGTGAAATCTCATTTTAGAATTAAGAATTTCTTTTCTCGCCTTAACTTACAGCACAAATATTTATTTTTTATCGCAACTTTCAATATGAATGCGATATATATATATATATATATATCATTTTAAGTGTAGGCTCTTTTTCATTAAACGACTAACATGACCCATATAATAAGCTTTAGGCTGATTAACCCAAGTCAACTGACCATAGGCACCAGGTTATGAAAAATCCCGCAAGCTTAATTACTCAAATCAAGTAGGTTTCGAAAAATAGCATTAAGATATTGAGCCCCCCTTTTTTCAACATAAATTAATTCTTGCAGGGATAATATCGAGTTTAGGTCTAATTAAAAAGGTCAATTCATATTCAAAGTCACCCTACTAATATGTGACTGTCATTCCAAATCTCACACATGCAGTAGAGTCTCACTGTCAAGATCATAGTGCGTGCATTACAGATGGTATATGAAAAGACCTATATTAAATACTCCATAAGCATTCTAACCTAGCAATGGAAAGTATGTTACAGCTCCCTAAATAACATCATTCTTGATTACAACCAAAATCAAATGTATTGTATATCATGTTGTAAAGTGGTTTCCAAATCAAAATCCTTTTGTTCTTGTTTCTCCCCTTTTTTAAAAAAAAAAAAACTTTAATCCAAAGCAATAATAAAAATAAAATTTGTTTGTTTTTCTTATAAAAACATGAATATATCAAGCACACAAAATATAGAAAAAGTCAAACGAAAAATAAGAATATAAAATAAAATGCATGAAAATAAGTAAATAAATATGATGCATGCATAACACAATATCACACAATAGTAGAATACCAGCATGCATCAAAATACTCAGTCAATGAGGTACACAAATACCAATAGTTGTTCTAAGAGATTCAAACTGAAGACCATCCAACAGCTTAGTAAATAAATTAGCTAATTAGTTCTCAGTAGAAATATATTCAAAATTCACAATTTGAGTTTCCACAAGCTCTTGAATAAAATGATGTCTAATGTCAATATGTTTACTTCGAAAGTGTTGAACAAGATTTTCAGAAATATTAATGACGCCGGTGTTATCACAAAATACAGTCATAGTACCATGTTCAATCACATAATCACTCAACATCTGTTTCGTCCAAAGCAGTTGAGTGCAGCAACTTCATGCCGTAATGTACTCGGCCTCGACAGGACATTGAGATAGAATTTTATTTCTTACTCATCCAAGCAACGAGGTTAGCACCAACATAAAAATAACCACTAGAAGTATTCTTTCTACCATCGACATTACCAGCCTAATCGGCATCGGAATAACAAGCAAGATCAATATTAGTCCCTAGAATATAGGATCTCATAATCAACAGTACCATTGACATATCTAATAATACGTCGCACGGCGTTCAGGTGTGATTCCTTAGGATCAGTCCGAAAATGCGCATAGACCCCTACACTAAATGCTATGTCAGGTCTACTAGTAGTGAAGTAAAGCAGACTACCTATCATACTCCTATATAGTATTTGATCAACACTCTTGCCTGTAGGATCTAAACCTAACTTGATACTGGTACTCATATGGGTTCTAATGTGTTTCTTGTTGTCTAACCCAAACCATTTGACAAAATTCTTGGCATATTTCGATTGAGATACGAATAATCCCTTATCAGTCTACTTGACTTGAAAACCAAAAAAGTACATTAATTCACCAATCATGCTTATCTCAAATTATTACTTCATACACTTAGTGAACTCATGAGCAAGGGAATCAACAGAAGAACCAAAGACGATGTCATCCACATAGATCTGAGCTATGGTGATGGTATCCTCAATTCATCTTATAAACAAGGTTCTATCTGCACTATATCTCGTGAAACCATGTTCCATGATGTATGCAGTAAATCGATCATACTAAGCTCTAGGAGCTTGTTTCAGCCCATACAAGGTTTATTTAGCCTATACATATAGTGATGATACTTCGGATGAATAAAACCCTTTAGGTTGTTCCACGTAGGCTTTTTCCTGAAGAATACCATTCAGGAAGGCACTCTTGACATCCATTTTGTACAGTTTGAAACCCAAAGTACACGCAACAGCGAAAAAAATTCTAATGGATTCAAGCCTAGCTACCGGGGTAAATGTTTCATCAAAATCAACACCTTCAGCCTGAGTGTATCCTTAGGCAACCAACCTAGCCTTATTTCTCTTAATGGTACATTGATCATCTGTTTTATTCTTGAATATCCACTTAGTACCAACAACATTGCAATCATCAGGCTAGGCTCTAAGTCCCAAACTTTCTTTCTAACAAATTGATTTAATTAATCACGCATAGCATTAACACAACATTCATCCCTAAGGGCTTCCTCAGCCTTCTACGGTTCAATCTGAGACACATAGCTCGCATATGACAGATTGTTCAAAACCCTTTTTCGAAGTCTTATTCCTTCTTCTATATCTCCAATCACATTATTTTAAGGGTGATTCAATTTGACTCTGGACGAAGGTTCTTTAGGTGGTTTAGCTTCATTATCTAAAGTAGAATCCTTAGTTGAAACAACCAATTCATTTGATGTCTATGGAGGATCAGGAACTGAAGCTTCCTTAAGTTTAATTACCTTGACTGGATCAACATCCAACTATTCCAGCTCAACACACTCTCCGCCAATCTCCCCATCACTACAAGAATCATTAACCACCACATTGATAGATTCTGTCACAACACGTGTACGATTATTGTACACCCAATAAGCCCGGCTATTCTTGGAATATCCTAAGAATATACATTCATCACTTTTGGAATCAAACTTTCCCAAGTTGTTTCCGTCTCTCATAATGTAGCACTTACTGTCAAACACACAAAAGTACTTGACAGTAGGCTGTTTACCCTTCCAGATCTCATACGGTGTCATGTCAATTTTTGTTCTAAGATAAACTCTATTGATAATGTGACATGTAGTATTTATAGCTTTGCCCCAGAAATGCATAACTAAATCTTTACTATAAAGCATAGCTCTCGCCATTTCTTGACGCATGTGATTTTTTCTCTCAACTACCTCATTTTGTTGTGGAGTGATCGGCGAGGAGAACTCATGCTGGATTTCCTCCTCTAGACAGAAGTTCTCAAGATTTAAGTTTTCGAACTCCTTAGCATGGTCACTACGAATTCTAGACACAAAATAACCTTTCTCATTTCTATATCTTTTACACAATGCGATGACAAGATTGAACACTTCAGCTTTATCCTCAGCAATTAAATCCAAGTGAATCGAGAAAAGTCATCAACCACAACCAAGAAATATCTTTTACTACCAAGACTTTCGGTCCTCGATGGTTCCATCAGATCCATCTGGAGTAATTCAAGAGACTTGCTCGTCAAGATCTTAGAAGTTTGTTTGTGGGGGTACTCTAAGTTGTTTACCTTATTGACACGGACCACAAACAGTGGTATCAGAATTACCCAACTTAGGTAGGCCATTTACAATCTCCTTCTTGGCAAGTTTAGACAAACTGTTATGGTTCATGTGACCTATTCGTTGATGCCACAACTCAATGACATTGGTCTTGGCACTACTATACCTGTAATTTGAATTAGGTAAGACTCTATAAGAATTTTCAGATGTTCTCACACCTTTAAGAACAATGTTACCAGTCGAGTCATACACAGAACACCTTTTCTGGACAAAGGTAACCTCAAAATCAGCATCACAAATTTCACTGATGCTCAACAAATTGGGCTTTAAACCTTTCACATACAGCACATCTGAGATGACAGATAGTCCAGCAATACTCACAACTCATTTTCCAAGTACCGATACAATAGCTCCATCACCAAACGTAACTACACCACCATTCCACTCATTAAGTGAAGAAAACAAATATTTGTCACCACACATGTGTCTTGAACATGCACTGTCAAGATACCACATGGAACTATTTTGAGCCTGGAGAGCAAGGTGAGCAACACGGCAATTCAATAAATCTCCAAATCGTTCACTATCATCCTCCATTTCTCCTTTCTCAATCTCATGGTCAAATTCGATTTCAACAATCGAGGTGAAGGCCATATATTCTTGTTCATCCTACCACCGATGTCTCATCATGAGAACTAGGATCTGACTCCTCATCACTCATGGTCACAGCTAATGCCTTACAACGTTCTTTCCCGAACTCTTCTTCAAATTAGAACATTCACTTCTAATGTGACCAAATCCCTTGCACTTATGGCATGGACATATTGAGATTTCCTAATGGGAGTCCTAGAGGTGTTTTTCTCAAGTCTACCTCTCGAGAGTTTACTATGGACCTCACTATTCCGCTCCTGAGGCTTTCTCCTATTCCTCATCACCTTCTAAAATTTTTTAACGAAATAAGCAATTTTGTCGACCCTAAGGGTCTCAATGTCAATAGACTTGCTCTCAGCTTCTCTAACAGTGTTCATGGCAATGGATTTAATCTTTTTAAGTTGTGAGATAGTGAGTTTATAAGTTTGAAGGGATCCTACGAGTTCTTCAATTTTAATCTCATCTAAGTCTTTACTCTCTTCTATAGTAGTGACCTTAGGTCAGGTCTAAACCTCTCGAGCAATGATCTAAGGACTTTCCTAACAATTTTGGTCTCGGGGATCTTCTCACCTAAATTAAAACTCAAATTAACGATGTCATTAAGTTTAGCATAGAAACTATCAAATGTCTCATCATCAGCCATCGTTATCTCTTCAAACCTAGTGGTTAACATATGTAGTTTAGAGCTCTTAACAGTTTTAGTTCCCTCGTGTGTGGTTTCTAGAATATCTCAAACTTCCTTAACAGTTTCATACATCGATACACGCCTAAACTCTTCAGCAGACACGGCCATGAACATAAAGACTCTTACTGTTCCAATTATACTTATCCAAATTAGTTTTGGTCCACATTGAGATATCAGTGGGTGTAACTACACCAACAATAGTTGTTGTAGGCGGAGTCCACCCTTTTTGCACACTTATCCAAATACATTCATCTAAAGCCTTAAAAAAAACTCTTATTCGAACTTTCCAGCAGGCATAATTGCTTCCGTTGAAAAATGGAAGCACGAACAAAGAGCAACTCGTCTAGACTTAACAAATAAGGGTCAGGAATCGATTTAAGGCTCTAATACCAATTGAGAAATGCAAGTTCGACCCTAACAACATTTAGAAGGGGTGAATAGGTGTAATATACGAAATTTAAAAATATATCGAATTAAACAGCAACAAATCACTTTTAATTCTTAACTAGATGAAAAAACATACAAGTCAATTTGTCTTAAATTGAATTACCGCAGTTGTATAATAAACAGTAAATAGTAAAGCAGTAAATCAAACACCGGGATATTCACGGAGAAACTCAATTGGGAAAAACTTTGGGCACTTTGCCAGGCAATCCACTATAAACGATTTTAACAACTTACAGTCAATCAGACTAGATGACCCGTAATATCTGACCACCAAACGGCACTCCTTACAGTTCTCTCTAGATCTCGTGCTCCCCTATACCAATCCTTAGCTACGTTGACAAAGCTCTCCGAGGAATCTACTACCCTGCAGCACTCCCAGTCTTGTAGAATCGTTTATCTCCCGTGGATAATGAAGAACGACTCGTTCTTCACAGATAGGAACTCTCGTCGATTTCCTTCAATATTCATAACTCTTACTAGATGAATAGGAAGTGGTTTTTGGTATTTGGATATTGGATCTAATGTTTTTCTCTCAAAAAATCTCACAAAAGATGAAGGTTGAAAGCAATAATGTTGATGATTCACTCTTAAGACTTTTTCTTTCAATATTCAACCTTAGAAAGAAAACGTGCAAGTGAGTTCTGATATTTATAAGTAGGCCAGGAAACAAATAGGTCGGGTAAAAAGTCTTGAAATCGCGAAATAAAAATTTTTCGAACAGTCGAACGACAGCCTGTCACTCGAGCAAAGGAGGGGCGACAGTTTAGCGACGATATTTCTGCTTTTATAACTCGAGTCAACCATTGACGATAGTCCAGCGAAAATTTGCGCAGTTCTCCTCCTTGTTTCAAGCTTGAAACTCTAGACCTACTAACTAATTTTTGAACAAATTACACATTACCTCTTGAACTTTTATATCCTATCAAATTAGGTTTTTTTGTTCACAGAATCTGTCAATTACAAAATCAACTAATACCTAACAAAAATAAGCGAATCACATATCGTCATGTCGCCGTCGATAAAAAATCTATAAAAGATTTTCTGTAATCGAGACTTTTTTCATCAACAAACATATGACTAGTCACTATCTATATAATGCAAAGGCCCCATTATAGTAGAATATTCTGATTTATGCTATCTAACATTTTGTCCCAAACCCTATAGTATCTTCTTGTGACTTTCTACGAAGCTGCCTTGACTAAAAAACAAATCTCTATCTAAATTTTCTTAACTTTCTTCTTTCTTTTTCTCTTTTTTTCTTTTTTTTTTTTTCCTCACAAAATCTCAACAATAAACTTGTATCCTTTGTATTGATAATAAATGGAGATATAAATGTGGAAGACTATGTGAGATATGTTAGTCGATTTTAAATGTTTATCTACAAAAAATAAAATATTTTATTTTGAAGCACACAATATATCTAGTAATAATTTATAGTGCAATGCTCTTTTTGGTATTAAAATAATTTAATAATTAACTAACTCACCAACATAATCCAATATTAAGAATTCACACCTATGAAGTAAATATATGTCCTTAAAAAGGAAAGTTTCAAAATTAATAAGAGCAACATGTTTAATAAACATGTTAAAAGAGTGAAGTAGATAATTGTTGTTATATTGTGTATCAATTCTTTACATGCACAAGTTTGTAACAAATTACTCGATCATCATCGTACAAAATATAATCTAACATAAGGGAGATAGAGACGGTTTGATATGATGTCAATAGAATATGTCGAACAAATATAATCTAATTATTTTATATATTTCAAAAAAAAAAATAGAATCGACTTCAGATTTATTGAAAATGAAGTATGGATATCTGCATAATATTATTTATATATCTAAGTTGTTTATGCATAATGTTGAGGATGTGGTTGATGAATATTATTGATGAAAAAATGTATTTTAAATAGTGATATGATGATAAATATATGGTTAAAAAATAAAGAAAAATTATTGATATGATGAAAATATTATTTTATTGAAAAATATATGGTTGAAAATATGTTATGAAATAATAATGTACCCTTCACATTTTCTCTTGAAATGGGAAGTTGAAAAGGGAATTCGAAAAAGCTCTATTTCTGTTCCCACTCCTTGACCAAATTCTTGTTCCTTCTCATGCTCGTGGCCATGAGAGGGCACATAGAATTGAAGAACTAGATAAAGAAAGAAACAGGTGTATGTATGTATGTATGTATCTATACAGAAAGAGGAAATTGCCACCAAACGGGATATAATTAGCGGATTCCCAGTACAAATGTAGAAAATTTAGCTGTTTGGGACGTCATCAATTTCGCTTCGGTGATCAGGCTTTTCCGTTAAGAAAAATATATTTCTCTTTCACTTTCTCTCTGCAGATTTAATCAAGTATTCCTATATATATGATCATATTCAGAGGGATTTGCAGCAGAAGAGAGAACTTTCGGAGAGGGGAGGGGTGGAGTGTCTGAAATTTCTCACTCATCAGGCATTTCGAAGGAGTAAAGAAAGAAATTTTGGTTTCTTATGAAGTCGGATGGGTATGAAAGTGATGATATATGTGAAGATGGTTGTGGTCAGGTATATGATTCTCTCTTTGTTAAATACTTTTTTATTTTATTTTTTTATTGAGAACATGTGAAAGATTTGCTTAATTTCGTCGAAAATTGAAATTCTTGGATTGTTTTTGAGTTTTGGAAAAATGGCATAATAAATTTTGGGATTTTGTGATTTAACAGTTGTGGGTTTGTTTCTGTGTCCCATATTTTTGTGTTTATAAATGCAGGATTGTGTGTATATATATAACCTTAAAACCTTATCCACTGGTGTTTTCAATTGTTTGTTCATTTGTGTTTTGCTGCAGCAAAATTCAGATTTCTTTTGTTCTCTGTTTTCCCAGGTTTGAGCCCTTCTCCTCCTGAATTTTTAAGGTACTATTTTATTCTAAGTAATTTGTTGTTATTCTGTTTGATTGCAGAGGCCCTTTTTTTTTTTTTTTTTTTTTTTTTCTTTACCTTTTTTTCCGTTTTCTGCTCATTGAGCTCTTGATATCTTTAGTACTTTGTTATGACCTTGAAAGTACTTAATAAAGATTCGCTTTTGATTTGAAGACGAGTCAATTTAGTTTCAAAATATGCGAATCAGAGGTTGATAACTTCGGTTTTTAGCGAACTGCTTTTGAAGTCCACTGAGGATTGTTTCATCTTTTGTTATCCGATATGTTTAATCTTAGTATCTTAGGAGTTATCTGTTCCAACATGCAGCGCACTAAGGATGTCGAGACTCAGGTGGTTGCTCCATGGTCTGGATATAAAGGCATTTATCTTTTTATTCCTGATTGTTCCAACAGGCATAGTTGGCGTATATTTTCATGGGCAGAAGATTAGTTACTTCCTTCGGCCGCTTTGGCAATCTCCTTCGAAGCCCTTTGTCCCCATAACCCACTATTATCATGAGAATGTCTCAATGGACGCTCTTTGCAAGTTGCACAGATGGGGAATTCGAGAATTCCCGAGGCGTGTGTTTGATGCAGTTCTATTCAGTAATGAAGTCGACATGCTCACAATCAGATGGAAAGAACTATATCCTTACATTACACGTTTCGTTCTTCTTGAATCGAATTCTACATTCAGTGGTTTACTCAAACCTTACTATTTCGATTTAAATTGGGACGAGTTCAAATTCGTGGAGCCTCAATTGACTCATGCAAGAATTAGTGGAAGATTTAGGAGAGATGAAAACCCGTTTTTGGAAGAGGGGTATCAGAGGGTTGCACTCGACCAGCTTCTCAAAATAGCTGGCATCGAGGATGATGATTTGCTCATAATGTCCGATGTCGATGAGATTCCTAGTAGTCACACGATAAATCTTTTGAGATGGTGTGATAACATCCCTCCGATCCTTCATCTTCAGCTGAAGAACTACTTGTACTCGTATGAGTTTAAATTTGATGATCAAAGTTGGAGAGCTTCTGTTCATAGGTACCAGAGCGGGAGGACTAGGTATGCACATTATCGTCAGACGGACTACATCTTGTCTGATGCAGGTTGGCATTGTAGCTTTTGTTTCCGCTATATAAACGACTTCATATTCAAGATGAAAGCCTACAGCCACAAAGATCGAGTGAGGTTCTCTCATTACCTGAGGCCAAAAAGGATTCAGGATCTTATTTGCAGAGGCGTCAATTTGTACGATATGTTACCTGAGGAATATACCTTCAAGGATGTAATCAGGAAAATGGGATCTATTCCCCATTCCTATTCAGCTGTTCATCTTCCCGCGCAGTTGTTGAATAATGCCGAGAAATACAAATACCTTTTGCCCGGGAACTGCGTAAGAGAACGTGGCAACAGTGTCATACACAAGCATACTCTGTTCAAATATTGAGTTTCTGATGAGTCGAGGCTAGGATTGCTCATTTGGCATCTGAAAAGTTTCTATAGAGCATGACTTGAGGGTTTAACTTGCTTAGCTTTTAGGTTTTTTCTGTATTTCTCTACACTATATTTGTTTTCTTTTGGACGTTAATTAATATTTCTGTGTATTGCTATGGATTCACAACTTTGGATTTATGCTAGAACTTATCATAATACTAACCATTCTTTTCTGCAGCATCAATTTCTTATATTTTCCTTTCTCAAATTGACATATACGGTTCTTCTCTAACTCGATTGTCATTTCGGTTTGGTTCATAAAATTTATTTTCAAGAATAGTTAAAGAATCTCCATATTCTAGTTCCTTTATTACAAAATTATAGTGTTTAATTGGTTATTATGGTTCACTTGCAAGACGGAGTGAATGATGAAGTCGAGACGTCAAGTTAAGATTTCACAACAGAGATGAAGACCATCAGACACCAATTCTGAGGATTTCGGAACGGTCCAAGAGAGAGATTGAATCATCTGGTTGGAATAAATCCAAAAGATGATTTCATGGTAACGAGACTCGTCTCCTTAAGAATGTATATTCAATACTAATTATTACGAGCACATTGGCACTTTTAAAATTGATAAAAGAAGAATGTCCAAAATAATGATTCATGGATGCACAAATTGCTACTTGAATTTTCAGTGGTGATTTTACATATTCATTTGTTTATCTGTCACCATTTGGCATGTTCAGTTGTAATTCTAGTGCATGGACGGCCAACGAATAAGGAAGTTAGTGATGGTGACTTTTTTTCCAAAATAATAATAAATAAATAAATAAAATATTTTTATTTGAAAAAGAATGACTTGAGTTAATTGAGTTGACTCGTGTGATGTCGCCCTATACAATGAGAAAATTTGGTGAATGATAATTGACAAGTCAATATTAACTAGTGCATTCTTCTTACTAACTACTGGTACATAAAGGAATATTAAACTGTAAACGTGAAAATACAGTGAAATATTACGAGAGATGTGTGTTGTAAACATTTGAACCCAGTCACAGATTAGCATCTCCCATGTTAAAAAACTGAATGCAAGTGTCTTTCTATCTGTTTGGTATAAAACAGGTCGTCCATGTTGACGTGATCCGATTTGCATGGAAATAAGTAGGATTGAATAACGAAACCGTCAAACTGTAAAATCGAACTGAAACTTCTTTTTATGAAACCGTTGGTTTGAATCCACATGAATCAATTAATGTTTCGATTTTGAACCGAACCAAACCGTTTTGAAGGGTTTGATTTAGGTTTCAATCGTTGCAAACCGTTTCAAACTGTCAAATTGTTTTTAAAAAATCTAAAAATAAATTAATTTAAATTTTATCCCACCTATTTAAAATTAAACACATTCAATTAAAAACATACATCCATAGAATATACAACCCAAATTGAACTCAATACCTAACTAGACAATTTTTCATCTTATTTAATTATTGAGATAGTACACAAATGCACATCAATTATCACAATTGTAAATACAAAATCTTCAAATTGCGTGAAGTGTTGAACAATACTGTTGAACCACATTCATCAAACGTTCATTACAATTGAGTAGACAATTAAATCTAGATTTTAATTCAAACTCACACATTTATTTTTCTTATACTAAAAATTTTCTCCAATTTCATTCAAATTTTCTTCTTTTTTGGTAATTATTTGCTATATTTTATTGGTGTTGTGTTCTAATTTGTGTTGAGCTCTTTTAAATTTTTAACGGAAATTATTTTTTGTTTATTTGCATCTTAACTTTCTAGTCAAGTCACTCAATTCATTAATTATTTATATCTTAACTTAATTTTTTTGATTTTACTATTAGGGTCCATTTGATTGTAAAGGTGAAAAATAGGTGGAAAGAAAATGAATTCCAAGGAATTGAATTGCCTAGAAATTATTTTATTGGGAATTGTAATTAATTGTGTTTGATTGATACCTGAAAATTTTTGAAATTTTGAATCTTTTGGTGTTCGTTTGGTTTTATTTTTCATGAAAATTATCCATTAAAGAGAATTTTTGTTTCATAATTGTGGATAGAATTTATTTATATTGCAAAAACCAAAAAAAAAAAAAATTAAAGCAAAAGATAGAAACTTGGTGGGAATTAGTTTTCCTCAAAACCATTGAAAATGCAACCGTGTGAGGTATCCAAGAATTGCAAATGCCAAGAAAACTTTTTGTATCAAACAAACCATTTTGGGTGGAAATGGAAAATATTTTCCATTTTCCATGGAAAATGGGCTCAATCAAACATGCCCTTAGTTTCTAGAATCTAGCAATTTATTTGATGGATTACCTAAATGTCATTTTAATGATTTGATCAATGAACATTTCGACGTATACTCCGGTGAAAATTGAATGTCAATAAATAAAAGATTGTCTCCCTAAATTGCCAGAGATATGTTAGCTATTCAAATATTGACAATCGCTTTTGAGTCTGTATTTCCTACTAGTGACCGGATTATTGATTCCTCAGGAGTTTGTTGAGTGCAAATATGGTTGACACGGTGATTTGCCCTAAAAATTGGTTGTATAGTGACAAGGAACCTATAGTAATTCGTCAATATTTAGACAAGGTAAAAGTATTGGGTGATTTCCAAAAAGTTGTTGAATGTATTATCATATTGGATATTTCTATTTATTTTCTTTTATTAGTTATTTTATACCATTTAACTATAATCAATGAATTCAAGCATTGTATTCTTATCTATGAATCGTGTATTATAATTGCATATGTTGCGTTAATTAATAACGACTAAGAGATTAAAATATTTCTATCATATTGTTGCATTATAATTATTAGAATTATAGAACTTTGGCTTGTAGTATTTTTAATGTTACTATTTATGTTTTAAAGTGAAATTTTAACTAATATTTATGATTTAATTTATTAGATTTTTTTTTTGTTAAATTGTAGTTTTAAATCGAACCAAACCGAAAAGTGGTTTAGATCGGTTCGTTTTAGAAATTGAAGTTGTTTGGTTTGGTTTGAAATCTTTTCAAACTGCTTGAAGGGATTTGATTTGAAAATTTGTCATAATCCATTCAAATCGAATCATGTTCACCCCTAAAATAACTCTAGAGGGAGAAATCGAGGTATGAATTTGAAATTTAAACTCTCCACCGCATGCAACTTCTAAATAACTCCCAATAAAACCAAAACACGGGAATGCAAATTCGCATAGAAAATGCATGAGGAAGGTGATTGTAAGTGTGATGCCCTAATTTCAATCAATTTTGGACATAAACACTTTTTATATAATTAATACATTTTATTTATGGCATTGTCTATTATTTATTTGAATTACAATTCTGATAAGTTATATTAATAGAGTTTGTAGACTCAACTCCTAGTAACTTATTAATCATAGGGAGTTCTGATAGTGAAAAACAAATAACATATCTCTGAATATTAAATTATCCAGTCGTAAATAATAACAAAATGTGGATATCGTTATTACGGATAGACTAGCACATGGGGCATTTCTCACTTGTGAAGTGAGTAGCTAATCTCAAAAACTGAAATATAGTGACATTTAAATGGATACATGAATGTTTTGTTAGAAAAAGGAAACATCTCCACCCGCTAAGAGCTTACACACAAATTACTATCTAAGTGTTGATGGTTAATCTCTAACATTCGATAGTGGAATTAGTCCTTTGACTTGAGATTATCATAGTGCCTTATATGGGGAAATCATACGTTGGTGATGTTGAATATTATTTTGCCAAGAGTCATTAATATGACATCGTTCGGTTATGTCAAAAATCATATAAATGTTGTGATTGATCAATAGATGATTCTTTACGCTTAGATAATAAGAGATTAAGTTAATAACAAAATCCTTAACCAAGATATGCTCATAAGTCGAAAACTCTTTTTTCGGTTTATATTGACTTTAAAGTATGATGAAAAATATGATTAATAATCGAGATTAACACGCTTCCATATCTTGTAATTGATCGAATCATATTGACGAATGAATTATAGTTTCATGATAAATGAACAAGTTTGTTTTTATCTAACCACGTGATGTTTTCCGTCATATGTGTTGCCTTGACAAATTGTTAAATGTCAACCTGAGGCGACGAGTGTGAATTGATGATAAATTAGAAAAATAGTATTTTTAATTTATCGATTATGATTAGATCAAAATAATAATCTACATCGTTAGATATCGTGAACAGCAACCTAATAGGTCACACAACAAGAGAACTAGAAGAATAATATCATTAATTAATTAATTGACAAGTGTTAGATATTTGACACTTGTCAATTAATTAATTGGATTACATCTTAATATGCCAGATTAAATAATTCCATTAATTAATGGACGGTGTTTAATTAATTAGATTAATTAAATATTGGACCATGTTAAATACAATTGCCGAGTCAAGCTCACTTGAATTTCTATTAATAAGCTATTAGGGTTGCGAAAATATACATACAATAATTATCTTGCTAACACAAGAAAAGAGAAGTCATAATTCTCTCATTCTTGTGTGGATTTTCATTGGAGGTTGGAGAATTGGATAGTTGTAAATTACAAATTAGAATTGTTCTTTGCAGAATTAACTAAAAGTATAATTCTTATCGCAATTACTTTTTAAACACAAAACAGATTCTTGGTGGAAATTGAAATATTGTTTAAATTTTGTTGTGCGGGTTAAATAACTTCCCAACAATGATATCATACCCAACTTTGTGCTTGTTGGAAATTGTTTTGAAATCTTTGGGAACAATCAAAAGTTGATTAATATTGGTTTTCTTGAATTTAGCAATTTATGAAGATAATCTTCATATTAAAAAATCTATTTTTGAAAGAAAGATTATTTTTTTGATCGAAAATAGGTCTAAAAAGTAGTTGGTCGAAAGCAACACATGGGTGGTATTGCGCAATGTAAGGCGCGCCACCGTGCTCATGCAATGCGCAACAACACACTACCACAAGGCAAAGTAACAACGACAATCATCACTAACAATCGATGTCGTTGCAAGTTTCAATGGCGAGCATTGCTGCCATATTAGGTGGGTGCGCCCCGCTATGAGACAGTGACAGCGCACCACCATTACTTCATTGGGCATGAAGCCGATTTTCGTCGGTGTCGTAAAGAGAAATTGGGAAATTTTAAGGTTTGGGTAAATTTGGGGGGTGGGAACTTGCTATGTAATTTATTAAATTGTAGGTTCCTATTTGCAATTTCATTTTAGGGCTAGGTAGCAATTGTAAATAAGAGTCTCTGTGCAATTTTCGAAGTTTGGGGACTCTATTAATAATTTCTAAACAAGCCAAGTTGTAGTTTTCAAAAGGAATTTTGAATTTAAATATTAAAATTGTTTTAAATCTGATTTTTAAATCGATTTTGACCTGAGTTGAATTTTGACCAGAATCGAAATTTTGACCCATTTAAATTTTTATTATAAAACTGACAACCTTTTAAATTGTCATTAAAATTTGATTTTAACTTGAATATTAAACTTTAACCCTACATTGGATTTTATTTTATTTAGAAATGTTATCCTAAATCAAAATATTAATTCAATTGGAATTAGAGTTAGACTCTAATTTGATATTTGGTTAGAATTTGATTTTAATTAAATAAGTTCATTTAAAAGCTTGGAATTAGAGTTAGACTTTAATATGATATTTAATTAAAACTTGATTTTCATTAAATAAATCACCTTATAATTTTGAATTTAGAGTTGGACTCCAATTTAAAATTTAATTTTAATTAAATAAACTTGTCAAGTAAATTAATTGATTAATTTGAATAATTAATTATTTAGTTTTTTCGATCCATTCGTCTAAATTAGTTTAGATGACTATAATTTTTGCATAACACATTAGATATTATATAGGAATTAATTTATATGATGAATGTTTAATTAGTGAACGTGTTAAATGATTAGTTTTATTCATGTTGTAATATGGGCATATGAGCTCTTATTTATTTTGGACATTCGAGTCCGTTGTGATTATTATGAGCATGTGTGTCCAATTATTTATACATGCATGCAACTAGTATAGGATATATGTTGAAACTGAACTAATTGAAGATACAAGAAAATGATGAGACCACAAAGATAGAATATTGTATGATTCAATGTTATGTCCCATAGGAACTAACCAACTAGTCTTCCCTTTGACCGCAATCTGAGAATTGTTCTTAGGCATGAGAAAATTGGTTATATCCTTGATTAGCCCTTCCCAGAGACATCCACAAAGGACTCAACATTGGAAGAAGTTGCTGCTTATAATAAACACAGTTATGACGATGGTATTGTAACATGTGTGATGCTTGAAGCTATGTCACTTGAGTTACAAAAGCAACATAGGGATATAAATGCTAACACAATGAGTTTCCATCTCAATGAGTTGAATGATGAACAATCACATATGGAAAGATATGAGATTACCTAACAACTATATCGGTGCAAAATGACATAAGGATCTTTGGTCAATCAAGTGCCGAAGATGATTGACAATATTGAATAGATGTCTCAATTAAGTTCAGTTATGGACCATGAACTAAGTATTGAATTAATTTTACAATCTCTGTCAAAGAGTTATTCATGATTTATTATGAATTTAACATGAATACACTTGAATACAAACTCATTGGGTTTCTAAATATGCTTAAGATTGTTGAGCCCAATATCAAAGTTTGTAGTGGGTAAGTATTGGCCATTGATCCCTCTAAGAGTACTCTGAAAAAGTCTAAATAAGGCTTTAAGAAAGCATATAAGATGGCTAAGACAGTCAAAGAAAAAAAGAACAATATCAAATCTAATAACCATTGTTATCATTTTTGGAATAAAAGGACATTGAAAGTGGAACTGCAAAGCTTACCTCGTAGAGCTTGAATGGAAATAAGTCCTTTGAAACTTCCGGTTCAAGTATCTTTATTATTGAGGTTTAATATTTCTACTTTATTAGTTTGTTGGGTATTAGATAGTAAATATGGATATCATATTTTTATATATATGGAGAAATTAAATAGAAGTAGACTACTGCAGAAAGAGTAATTTGACCTACATGTTGGAAATGAGCAAATGTTGCTATATATTTATAGAAGCATACTTCTTGTCATTGTGATGAGATCCATGGTGCAAGAGCTACCGTAGATAAGGATCTGTTGATCATGGAGAAATGACCAATGACGAGATCATGGGTAAAGAAGGTCGAGGAAGCTATGGGATTACTTGTTCAGGCTACAGTGTACGAAACATTGATCATAACAAGAAAATGAACATGTTTCATATTGGATATGGAGGACGGAATAAGATGGATAAACTTGGTTCAAGTAGGGAGTGATGAGTTGAAATGAAGACATATGTGACCGCATACGGTAACGAAGGTTTAGTCCCTTATCGAGACTCAGTGGGAGGCCATTAATTGGTCTATACGACCACATGAGGAAAGCCTATGCGGCCGTATAGTATAATTCTGGACTCATATTTTTCAAATTTCGCATAGAATTCTATTTTTTTTAAAACTCTTGTATTGTATTTTTTTTATATCTTTTAAAACTTAATTCCATTTTTAGTTTGATTTTATAGGTTCCATATAAATGGGGATCATTCTATTCACTGTAAAACACACAATTTGAGAAACATTGTTATGAGACATTGTTTTTCTTCTCGTTCTTCATCAAATTAATTTGGAACTTATTAAGAATTAAATTCTTGTATTGTTCAGCAATCTAATTAAGATTCATAAATTTTGTAATCACGGGTTCAAGATATTGTTGGTGATTGTCTTGGTTCTTTAATTCAATAATTTATTAGGTAGAGCTATTCAAAGGTTGATTCTTGATTTTTTTGGGTTTGATCTAATTTATCGTAGGTTTCGTAGCTACAATTGCTACGTGGATTCACATCAATCAATATCAGAGTTTGGCTCTAAAAATCAAGGTTATATCATTTAATTCATTGTTTGTTTTTGTTGAGTCATTATTTTCATTCTTCGTGTTCTTCATCTTTTCAGTCATTCAGTCCAATTTGAATACCAAGAAAAATTCAAAAGTTGTTTGTGTGCTAAATTAGTGCCCAAATCAATTCATTTTCAATTTTTGGTCTCTTTGTTTAATTCTTACAAATTTAGCAAAAAAAGTGTCCAATTCGAATTCAAGAAACACCTTATTGAATACATCTTTAGCGTTTTCATTCAAAGTTCAAATCCCTAATTCTTGAATCATTCTAGAGTCACTTTTCTTACTTAATTCTTTGTTTGAACTCTACAAGGATTCAATTTTTATTGAGATCGAATTAATTCTTTAAAGCACTTGCAAGGAAGCATTGAGTTGAAAAAGGTAGAGTGGTGAGACTAATAAAGGGAGAAAGCCAAATTGAGTGATGCACAAGTGTACACACGTGAGGCAAATGTTATTCTAGATTTGAAATATCTGACAGAGACAATTCTACTCCAAGCGGGAAGAATAGTCGAGTCATTATGATGGAGGATATGATACAACAATTTGAAAGGTTGTTTGGTGATATAGGAAATAGAGTGAATAGGTAAGAGGCATGATGGAGAGGCAAGACACAATATTTGGTAATTTGGATAGAGAACAATCTAGAGAAGTTCTTAACACAATGAGGCAAGGTATGCAGGATTGTAGGATAGATATTGGTGGTGAAAATGAAGTAGGTAGTAGGATTGATGACGATGCATTGGTAGAGGCTAAAATATGAAGGATGAAGAATAGAGGAAATATGCATGATAGAAGGGCTAGAGATTTTGTTGGAGATAGGGTTGATTGAAATATGGGCAACATTAAAATGACAATTTCTTCATTCAAAGGAAGAATCAATCCGAGGTATATTTGGAGTGAGAAAAGAAGATAGAGAATATATTTGGTTGCCATACCTACTCATAGGAGAAAAAGATAAAACTTTCTATCGTTGAGTTTATTGATTATGCTATCATTTGGTGGGATCAAATAGCAACATCTAGGAAAAGGAATCGTGAAATGCCTATTGAAATATAGGGAAAATTGAAGGCTTTCATGAGGAAGAGGTTCAAGCCTACTCATTAAAATATGGATCTTTATCAAACTTTATCGAGGATCTAGGAGTGTGGAGAATTATCACGAGGAGATGGTGAATGCCATGATGGCGAATGTTGAAGAAGATCGAGAGGATATCATGGCACGATTTTTGAACAGTTTAAATTGGGAGATAGCCAATGTGGTAGAAGTACAATTGGGAGATAACATGTAGCTATGAAGGTGGAGATACATTTGAAGAGGAAGGGAGCAGCTAGATACCCATCAGGTTCTAACTCTTCTTGGAAACCAAAGTGGGATAAAAATAAAGTAGATAGAGTTGTTTCAAAAGGTAGAACTGAGCTATTGAAGGAAAGAGAGGAAGTTGCTAGCAAACCTACACCAAGCCAGAATCCAAACCCCCTCGAAATCGGGATATCAAATGCTTTAGGTACTTGGGATCGAGATACATTGCTTCTCAATGCCTAAACAAAAGGGCGATAATCTTGCAAGATAATAGAGAAGTGGAGAGTGATAGTAAGGGTAAATATGATGACATGTCAAAATTGGAAGATACTAGTGATGGTGAGAAAGTGGAATATCCAGTGGGAGAGCTGTTGGTTACACTGAGAGCTCTTAGTGCTCAAATCAAAGTGGGTGACTTAGAGCAACAAAGGGAGAACCTATTTCATTCAAGATGCCATATCAAAAACAAGGTATGTAGTATGATTATTAATGGGGGCAGTTGTACCAATGTAGCTAACACTACACTTGTTGAGAAATTGAGATTAACTATGCTAAAACATCATAAACCTTACAAATTGTAATAGTTGAATGAATGTGAAGAGGTTAAGGTGAATAGGCGAGTGTTGGAAGGTTTCTCAATTGGGTAGTATCATGATGAAGTGATGTGTGATATAATTTATATGCATGGCAGATATATTTTGTTAGGGAGACCATGGCAATATGATAGGAAGGTAGTTCATGATGGGTACAAAAATAGGTATTGTTGTACTAAAGATAGAAAGTCTATTACTCTTACGTCATTAACACCAGCATAAGTTTATGAAGATTAACTCAAATTGAAAGTTGATGAAGAAAAAAGGCTGAGAGAAAATGAGAGTGAAATTGATCTTTCACAATAAGAAAGCAAGAGAGAAAAAAGTGAGGTGGATAACTGTAAAGGAAAAATGGTAGAGCCACAAAAGAGTAAAAAGAAAAAGTCTTATGAAATGAGAGAAAAGTCGAAAGTGAATTTCTTTGCAAAAATAAGTGAGTTGAAGAGGGCAGTAATTGAGAACCGACCTATAATATGTTGGTTTATAAATAATCACTCCTCCACTTTGAGGAATCTAGTATACCCTCTCTAGTTTAGCTACTTCTTTGTTGTAGAAATTCGAAAACTTGTTTTCCGAGGACATGCCTAGTGCGTTAACACCCATTTGAGGCATTGAGCATCAAATTGACTTTGTACATGAAGCTGTCATTCCAAACATGCCAGCTTATCGGAATAATCTCTTGGAGACCGCAGAACTTTAAAGGCAAGTGGAATAATTGATAAGCAAAAGATATGTAAGGGAAAGTATGAGTCTATGTGCCGTGTCATTACTACTTGTGCCAAATAAAAATGGGACTTGGAGAATGTGCATAGACTGTCGGGCGATCAACAACTTAACGATAAAATATCGACACCCTATACCTAGGTTAGATGATATGTTAGATGAATTACATAGATATGCATGTTTAGTAAAATAAATGTTAAAAGTGGATATCATCAAATTAGAATGAGAGGTGGGGTGATGATGGAAAAATTTATTTTAAGACTAAGTATGATTTATATAAGTGGTTAGTCATGTCATTTGGACTTACTAATGCACCAACACATTTATGAGATTGATGAACCATGTCTTGCATGCATATATAAGTAAATTCATAGTAGTTTACTTCGATGATATTTTGGTATATAGTAAAGATTTAAATGAGCATATATGACATTTAAGAAGTATGCTTGTGGTCTTGAGACTAGAGAAACTTGATTCTGACTTTAAAAAGTGTACATTTTGCACGAAGAAAGTTGTTTTTCTTAATTATGATATTAGTGCAAAAGGACATGAAGTAGATGTGGAGAAAACCTAAGCTATCAAAGAGTGGCCAACACCTAAAAGTATAATTGAGGTAAGAAGTTTTCATGGTTAGCTAGCTTTTATAGGCATTTTGTTAAAGATTTTAGCACACTTGCCACACTACTCATGGATATTGTAAAGAAAAGTATAGGATTTCATTGGGGTTTTAAACAAAAACATGCTTTTAATACTATTAATGATAGGTTGTGTACAGCACCGATTTTATCACACCAACTTGAAAAATACTTTTAAGATTGAATAGGATACCTCAAGAATAGGTATTGGAGCTGTCTTAGTGCACGAATGAAGGCCAATAGCGTACTTTAGTGAAAATTTAAGTGGAACAACCCTCAAATACTTACATATGACAAGAAGTTGTATGCACTTGTTCGAGCTTTGAAAACTTGGTAACACTACCTATGGCCAAAGGAGTTCGTGATTCACATCAATTATGAGTCCTTGAAGCATTTAAAGGGTCAAGGTAAACTAAACAAGAGGTATGCAAGGTGGATGGGGTTCATCAAGACATTTTTATATGTTGTTAAGTACAAACAAGTTAAAGAAAATGTAGTGACAGATACATTGTCAAGAAGTTATCTACTTCTAACCTCTTTAGGTGCTAAATTGCTAGGATTTGAATATGTTAAGGACTTGTATACTTTTGGCTTGGGTTTTGCAAATATATATGAATCACGTGTCAAATGTACAATAGATAGATTCTTTAGGTATGATGGATATTTTTTTCGAAAGAATAAGTTATGTGTACCCAAGTGTTCAATAAGAAAATTGTTAGTACATGAAGCATATACTGGAGGTTTAATGGGTCACTTTGGGATTAAGAAGCCTTTAGATATGTTAAAGGTGAATTTTAAATCATCTAAAGGAGAATGAGTTTCTCTCGCAGTGGACTGCATCGCAACACAACGATATATTTGAAAATAGGAATCGCACACTATATCTAGATATAGTGCAATAAATAATGAGCCCTACAAACCTCCCAAAATCGTTTTGAGGTCATACGTGAATTGTTACATGCTATACACTAAATCTTATCACATATAAATTGATTGAAAAAATTTCATACGAGTTATGAAAAGGCAAAATGCCCAACTTATCTCATGTTAAAGTTTGGGGCTTTGACGATTGTGTGAAACACACTAAATCGGATAGGCTTGGGGCTAAATTCAATAAATGCATGTTTGTGGAATATCCAAAAGAGACAATTAGATATTAATTTTATAATTCCAATGAGAAGAAAATGTTTGTCTCAAGATATGACATATTTCTAGAAAAAAGTTCATTCTAGGAGAGGATAATGGGAGCACAATAGATCTTAAAAAATTTCAAGAATCTATTGATTTAGTTAACCAAGTAGATGAACTTGAGTCTGATTCCTCATCAACTAAAGACATACTCTTGAAAGGGAAGTAGAGACTCCTGAAGACACGTCAACTCCATGTAAATCTTGTAAGATCATTCGACCTCTTAGAAAGTACGAATTCATGCTTATCAGGCTATTACTAATCAAGGATGATGAACCTACAAATTATGTAGATTTAAAGTCAAGTGTAGACTCAAGGAGATAGCGGAGACCATGGAATCTGAGATGAATTCAATGTATGCAAACAAGTTTTGAACATTGGTTGACCTACCTGATAAGATAAAACCTATAAGTTGTAAATGGATTTAATAGAAAAAAGGTTGATGTGGATGTAAACATTCATACATACAAAGCAAAGCTGGTAGCAAAAAGTTCTAAACAAAAATAAAGAGTTGACTTTAATGAAACCTCTCTGCATGTTGCCGTGCTAAAGTCCATTTGAATGTTTCTTGCAATAGCTGCATATCATGACTATAAGATATAGCAAATGGATGTCAAAACTATTTTTCTTAATTGGAACTTGCAAGATGAAGTGTACATGAGACAACCCGAAAGTTTTGAATCCAAAAATGTCAACAAGATATGCAAGCTTGATCGAACCCATTTATAGATTGAAGCAAGCCTCTAGGAGCTGGAATCTTTGCTTCAATTAGATAATCAAAAGGTTTGATTTTATCGTAAATGAAGATGATTCGTGGGTTTACAAGAAGACAGTGGGAGCGTTGTCATATTCCTAATATTATATGTAAATGACATATTATTCATGGGAAACGATATCCCTATTCTTTAGTTGGTGGAATTGTGGTTGTCGAAGAATTTCTCTATAAAAGATATGGGAGAAGTAACTTGATCTATAGATATAGATCTAGAAAATTGCTTGACCTATACCAATCTATATATAGAATCTTAAAAGGACTTTATATGGAGAAAATGAACTAAGAATTCATTGACACAATGATGCTAACTTTCAATTGGACTAGGATGATTGTAAATCTCAATCAAGATATGGATTTACTCTTAATAATAAAGCGATTAGTTGGAAATGTTTCAAACAAGAAATAACCGTTGATTCAATAACGGAAGCCTAATATACCACTGCTTCATAAGCAGCAAAGGTTGTAGTATAGATCAAGAAGTTCATCAATGAACTTGGAGTGGTTCCTAATTTGTTGATCACATACCTCTGTACTGTGATAACAATGGAGCTATCGTGTAAGCGAAAGAACTAAGGTCTCATCAATGATCCAAACGTTTATTAAGGTGGTAACATCTCATTAAAGAGATCATACAAAGAAATGATGTAAAGAAATAACTAATTCCCATCAGTTTTAATATTGCAGATCCATTGACAAAGAGTTATTGCAGCATAAACATGATTGTTACGATACGTCATCTGGTAGAGCTTGAAGAATTCCCAAGGGGCCAGCGTATTCAGGTCCAATACGTTGTTGTAGAGTCTTATGATATAAGATACATAAGTTATTGAATTAGTGCAATTAGGAATTTGTAAATGTTATACCCCAATTCCAATCAATCTTGGACGTAAACAATTTTAATATGATTAATGCATTTTATTTATGGCAAGATCTATTATTAATTTGAATAACAATTCTAATAAATTATATTAACAGAGCACGTAGATTCAAGTCATAGTAACTTATTAATCACAAGGAGTTATGATAGTGAGATAATTACACGACTGAATCTGAAATTATTCGTGGTTGTAAGTAATAATGAAATACGAATATCATTATTACGATTAATAGCACATGTCGCATTTCTCACTTTTGAAGTGAGTAACTGATCTCACGAGCTAAAATATAGTGTCATTTAAATGGATACGTGAATTTTTTTATTAGAAGAAAGAAGCATTGGAGACCTACTGAGAGATTTCCCATTGATTACTATCTGACTGTCAGTAATTAGTCTCTAACGTTCGATTGTAGAATTGGTCATTCGACTTGAGGTCATCATAGCGCCTTATATGGGGACAATCATATTTTGGTGATGTTGGAGTGTTCTATCAAGAGTCATTCATATGACGTTCAATTATGTTAAGAATTATATAAAGATTGTGAATGATTAATAGATTATTCGTCACTCTTCGATCGTAAGAGATTATGATCTATATTTCATTCAGTTAAGATAACGAGATCATTGACGAATGTGTGTAATGTGGTCAAAAAAGATCTACCTCAGAATTATGTCTATAAAGAGTCTATTCTGGAAGGTACTGCATGTAATATAGGACAAGACTTTTATTTTTGTTCCAACACTTATCTCAACAATAATTCCTAAAAAAAAGGTGATAAGTCCTACTAGGAGTGTACTACTACCTAGCTATATAAATATGGGGCCTTGAATCATTATTCTGGTATGTTTTACAATTTTGCAGCACATATCTTTTCCAAATTCTCTCTCTGATTTAAACATCGAAGGGGCGACGAAGACACGTCTTGACGCCTTTGTTTCAGGTACCGGAAGACCTCGTTCGTGCTCGTTTTCAATCGTCAAGATCGGGATCAACATGTACTATTTTTGGTATCAACAGTGTGCTTGTAGGTCGAAAAAGAGTTTTCAATTTACATTGACTTAAAAGTGGAATGAAAGATATGATTAATAATCGAGATTGACAAATTTTCATATCTTGTAATTGATAATATCATATTGACGAATGAATTATAGTTTCATGATAAATGACCATGTTTGGTTTTGTCATACCATGTGAAATTTTTCTTTACATGTATTTCCCAACATTGTTAAATGTCAATCTGAGATAATGAGTGTGAATTGATGATAAATTAAAAAATGGTATTTTAATTTCTCGATTCTGATTAGATCAAAATAATAATTCACGTCGTTAGCACAAGAAAATATGCATACAGTTATTATCTTACTAGTATAAGAAAAGAGAAACCCCAATTCTATCATTCTTGTTCTCGGTATGGATTTCTATTGAAGGTTGGACAATTGGACAACTAGGGATTGTAGATCGAAATTGTTTTTCGCAAAATTTACTAAATGTATCATTCTTATCAAAAACTTTAAACACAAGGTAGATCTTTGGTGGAAATTGAAATATTGTTTAAATTCCATTGTGAATGTTAAGTAAATTTCAAACAATTGCTTGAGTTTGCTTCCATAACATCTCAAAGTAGGTTATTAGATTTTGGACATCAAACTCTTTCCATTGTGATTGAGTTTCTGACAAGTGGAGGAGTACTTGGTGAGTAAGAAAGCGACAAAAGGGCAAATTACTCAATCGCTCGTTTATTGGAAATTCAAATAAGTCCTATAACTTCGAACTCGATTAGAAGTATGCTAGTAAGTTTTACATTATTATTCTCTTTATTCACCTGATTCGGAGTACACTCTTGAGACTTATGCCCCGGCCGGCCTCAATGCATTTTGTAGCAAATGTTCTTCATAAACACTCCCCTATATATGTGATTCCGGTTGCATTTGGAGCAATGTGTATTGTTGTTCCCTTTCTACTTCAAGGCATCCATTTTCTAATCTCTGTTTTTTTTCTCCTTTATTAGTTGGGCATTTGAAAGTTGCAGCTTTCTTGGCATCTTTACCCATTGTGCTCTCATGACTCCGTTTGGATTTCATTTTATTTTGCTAAAATTTTACTTTGCAACAAAAGAAATGTTAAAGTGGACCATGGCAGGGTTAATTGTCTATTTACTTACTTTTGGGACATTAAAACATTCATTTTTCAAGTATTTTGAAAGGGTAGAGATCCAGATGATTGGAAATTTTTTTCAATCGGATTCTTCAAAAAAAAAAAATCTTGTGGGTCTTATAAAATGTATGGTTAAAAATTATATTTGACTTTGAAAAATAAAAGTTTAGGATAAGAAAATGAAACCCTGGAGACTATATATCTAAATCAATTATTCTATTTGTATAGATGATTTTGTGAAGATAGGTTGACACATGCATGTAGAAATTTAAATCAAGGGACAGCACGCATGCATCAGGGAACCTATCTATTAAAAATTCTGTACATGTAATAGAATTCTATCTAAGTTGACTTTTTTCTTGAGCCCCCACACATATAATTAAATAGAGTTATAATTTGAGGGGGTAAAATTCTATCATAGTCAATAATGAATTCAATGTCCAAATAAATAGATGGATATTAAAATTTCTCTTTTAGGTCTCAAATTTTTTCAATTGGTGGTCTCGAAGTAGGCCAAGCCACTCAGCTCATATGATCTACCAATTAAAAAACGTGGAAATTATATATGCACATGTTTTTAACTTTTCGATTCAAAATTCAAATTTAAAAGTTTTTTTTTTCAAAAATTAGGTAATAATTCTATTTTTAAATATTAATAATAATATTATTATTATAAAATTAAATTAATCAATATACCCCCCCCATTCACCCCACCTCACTCCCAACCCCTAAATTTTTCGTCATTCTTCTCTCTATCTCCTTCTCTCTTCTCTCTTCTCTCTCTTACAGTGGCGCTCTTCGCTATTGCTCGCCACCTACAAGCGTTGCGCAATCGCTATGCATGGTACAATGCAGGCAAGTGCTGTTGCATGCATTCTCATCGATATGGCTATGGGGTGCGATGCTACTTGCATAAGACCACGTGAGAGCGCCACGTCGTCGTAGATGAGAGAGTCGTTGGTTTAACCCTACTACAAGTGAGAGTTTCTCTAACAATGGCGCTCGTCGACGACAAGTGCCGTACAGTTGCGATGACACGACCCGTCCCAAGTCACCCTAATGGACCTGACACGTGTCATGCGCCGATGGTAGATACCAGGTAAATGTCGGACCCACCACCAAGGCAACTATGACCTGTTCTAACTGTGACCTATTTTTATAAAAAAATTGACAGAATTTCCCCTGTAATATGGACTAAACCACCTGAAACCACAATCAATATACTCAATCCAATACACACAATTCAAAATAGGGCACTCCAGCCCCTTACATCTCAAACTATTTACAATACAATACTTGAAGATCGACATTTACAAATACTTTACAAAAATATGTCCCAAATGTACTCAAAATACTCAATATGGAATGAGCCCATGACATGGATACATGAATTACAACTTTAACTTTCTGACAACAAATGCATGTACCCTCAAAAGAAGTAGGTACTGAGTAAATTTGACAAAATGAGTCATACGTAAATAGATAAAATGTGGCTCTACACGGTGGATCACTAGGCTCTAATGCCGCTCAACTTGGCTACTATTTGATAAGAAAAGAGTTAACAAAATATATGAGATTTTAACTCAGTGAGTGGATAGTATATAAATAAGAATATATTTCTTCCAATTATACACACTTCTTGAAAATTATTGCTTTTTTGAAATTTTGAGAAAGTCGAAAATCTGATAAAAATCTTAAAAACTGAAACAGGATAGCATCATACAATCTTTCATTATTACTTTCAAATAAATAACTGTAAATATAATGAATAAAGTTAATTTCATATATACGAAAATATCTAAAACATTTTTGTTGTTCAATGTTATAAGCTGAAAACGTTATACTGAAAACTGAATGTTCTGGATTCTATGATCATCAATCTAATAAACTGTAGAAATACTGAACTATCACACCAAAAAGATACCCCGAATATCTTTACTCATGTATCGATGAACACCGATATACATGGCAAAGCTATTCTATTCTGAAATTCTGTAATTCTTTAATTCTTTAATTCTGAAATTCTGGTCATACGCACGCAGAGCTATAATCTGGTCATACACTATGGAAACACATTCGCAATAGTGCAGAGCGAGTAAAATCACCATAACTGATCATACACTGTGAAAACACATTCACACCAGTGCAGATTGGGTAAAATAACCATCTGATGTCATACACTGTGGAAACACATTCACATCAGTGCAGACTAGGGTAAAATCACCTGGGTACTTTCTGGTAGTTTTAAAATAACTTTAACACATACTAAAATATGTAATTTGAATATAACATACTAGAAAAAATGATCTCAATAAACCACATTTAACTTTAAAAGAACTAACTATAAAGTCTGTTTAATTCTGAAAATCATGCTATTATACCAAGTATATGGAATACTTAACTTTCTCATATGATATAAATTACATAAATATTTATTTCTGGAAAATAAACTTCCACTCACTCAAAACAAGCTACCGTCTAAGAAGGTCGGTAGGCTTTCCCAATTTCTTCGTCACCACCTGAAATATCATACAAGATAACTAATACAATCAAGATCAAGTCAAGAAACCTCTTATAAGACATGCTATAGTGCTACAACTAAATTTCTCGATACTTGAATAAATGTCTCAAATTATTCCTTTAATCGAGTGGGACCAATTACTCTATCTAATCCATTTATTAATAACCACTACACCAACATAACCTCCAATCCAAGAATAAAGACAATTGTTCACTACAATCTAGTGAAACTAGTAACCAACACCACAACCAATTTAACATGCATATAGTTCCATAATCTCATGTTTTCTAGTAAGCATTTCATCAATACAATACTTCCCACTAACAAAACTTATACAAAGATCAACTAAAAATCTAGGGTTTGCCCAAAAATTATATTTCTTACTTTAATACCAATGTAGACTAAAAAACCCAAAAATCTCAAGCTCCCATAGTCTCCATTTCTCATAAATCTGAAAATTTTACCACAAATTAAACCTTAGAAATTTAACATAATATACTTATATTCCCAAAAATATAACGAGGAAACAAGAAAAATTCGAGTTCCAAAATACCCACTTTACCTTCTTCTCATTTTCCTTCTCTTTTTTTTTTTTTCTTCTTTTTTTTCCCTTTCTTCCTTTCTATTTCCCTTGGTTTCACCTCTCTGTCTCGATCTCTCCCTCTTCTCTGCGTATAGGGTGTGTGTGTGTATAGGAAAAGTGAGACAATGGCTTAGAAAAGTCTAGATATAGGGTCAATTGCAAAGGAAGTCCCTCAACTCTCCAATGTCAAATAAGTAAATCCACAACTTCTAAAACAATCCATTTAAAAACATTTTCTTTTCCTACTTTAAAAATAAGTCCCAAACAATTAACTTATTCTCATTTAACTCCATATTTGACTTTGACTTAGACAATTCAACCCTTGACTTTGAATTATAAAAATTGGGTTATTACATGCGATGTGTAGTGCAAGGCAGTGCGACGTAGGCGAGCACTACTGCGTGCACTCTCGCCAGCACGGCTTTGGTGATGGTGCTGCTTCTTGCGTTGGCGCACCACTACTTTCTTTTTCATCTGCATATGTGTTTCTCTGGATACGTTGGTGCAATCTATTTTATTTGTCATCCGTTTTTTTTTCTTCATCCGTTTGGAGTGGTGTTGATGGTTATAGTGTGGTATAGGTGGAGGAGATGGTTAATCTGAGGAGATGTTGGTGGTGATTGTTGATACAAGCGGTGGTGGTACCGACGACGGATTTGGAGATTATTTTGGTGGGGTTGTGTTTGTGGTATGGTAGAGATAGAGGGTTGTTGAAAGTGTTGTGGTGGTGGTGAGGTGGCGTGGTGTTCGGTTGGTGCCCATGGTGGGATGGGATAAAGGGTGTTTGTAACCAATTGAAACCAATAAATTAATTAACATGTAATCTAAAAAATGTGAGATTGTGAACTAAATTTGTAATCTTGACTAATCATTTGATAATTTGTGATCGTGAAATAAGTTGTAACTAATTGATTTGATAATTCGTGATTATGAAATTATTTGTGACCTATAAATTTTATGGTTTGTGACATAAAAATAATATGTGACATATTAATATGATAATTTGGATCAATAAATAAATTATGACATAAGTGTGTAATTGTGACCTTAATATGTTTAATTATTAAAATATGTTTAATTATTTTAATAAATTTTAATTACAACCTGATTTTTGAATGTTTAAACTAATTTCTTAAAAATGAAATTGTATATAGAAAACGCCTTAATTATATATTGTTCCCTTAAAACAATGGATCGAAACAAGTTCAGCTCAATTTAGGACGGTTCACAAGTTGGCCCGCCCTAATAAACGGCCGTGTAATGTTTTGATTGTATAATCCAATAACCAACAAGAACCGACCCGATTAGCATAGTTGTTAAAAAATTAAAAGGTAAAAGTAAAATCGAAAGAGTTGTTGAGCTCTCTCGGTTCCCAACCCAACAACTTTAAGTTCTTAAATTTTAATATAGATTTTTAGTAAATTTTGATAAAAGTGGATAAAATGTATGATTAAAAAGTTGTTAAAAAATGTGAATTTCATAAAATATGTGATTGAAAATAATTTTGAGAAAAAAATATTAGAAAAAGGGAGCCAAACAAGGGCATAATTTTTTTAAAATAATCATTTTTATTATTATTATTATTTATACAATAACTCATCTCTCAATATTCTTTTTCTTAATTATGACTCCACTTAAATTGTATTAAACATTCAGAAAATAAAAAATAACGAGTTGGACCGACCAGTCAACAATATTGATGGGTCTACAGGCTGATCCAATTCATGAATTTGGAAGACAGTCCGAGTCAAGCCCGAACCTCATTTTTAGATAGGTCATTTCAAATCCATAAAGGCCATAGATCGGGTATGGTGAAGGCGGATCAGTCCACCCATTTTGGCATATCTACTCACAATTCCCCTCTAAACGGGATAAAATAATTATAATGAGCCTCAACTCAATTTACTTTTAAATATATGTAATTTAATCTCTAAATACAATTATTACATTTAGGGTCAGATTTTGGGTTTAAGCATTTTCACCCTTGTCCTTTGAAAATTGAAGATTCTCAAATTGGACATTATTTCATATATAGAACACAATTTGCAGTTATAGAAAATTAAAAAGACTACAGGGTATTACAGTTCTAATCCCGGTAGGATTATACCATAAAATACTAAAATATGCAACATGTGTTAATTATTCATGTATGCTTTCACTATTCAATTTATAGTCTTGCACTTACATTATCTTCATGTTTACTAACTTAAGTATCAAATGGACGATGACAACAAACTTTGATGCCTTTTGTCAGAACTTTGGAAGCAAAGATCGACATCAAGTATATCCCATTAGTCTACGGTCGAGTTCGAGGTCAAGCCTACTACCTCTAGATTATAAGCTCAACATTTAGTCTACATTAGATCAAGGTGGAGCCTAACTTTTAGATCAAGGTCGAGCTTGCCAGGCCCAATCCATTTTTCGTGGTCTTGCTCCCTCTTGTAGATCACATCGTGCATACTCAAGCATGTTTTTTAGTTGAGTTTTGCTAATGGTACATAAAAAAAATGTACATAAGGGAATACACCCCCCATGTGAGGGGGGTGTAACCCGTTAAGTACACCATAACGTACCTCTTTTTAGTATCATTAATAAGTGTGCTAAATGAGGTCATGTCTAAGTCATTGTCTTGGATAGGTTCTAGTGTGTGAGATCAAGCTATATTTTTATAAGTTAGGTGAAGTATCTCTCAATGCCGATTCACTTAGCACGAATTTGGTTCACTGATACATTTTTGTTGCCTCAAACCTTGCTTCCTTATAGATCCTAAGCGCCGCAATGTTAATGTGCCTACATAAACTCAAAAGAAGGTTACTCTTTCACAAAAATAGTGTGAATGTTTGACAAAAATAGTTTTCATTCCTTTTAAGCTCCTAAATGTGCTCACACCGTTTAACACGTCAATGGAGGAAGGATATAAATCCTGGATTTTCAAATCGAGCTACAAATAAAAAAAGGCACTATTTCTTAAATTCATGGAACCATAACAAGAAAGAATTTACAAACATAACCTTATGCAACCATGGTCTATACACATAATAAGCTCTCAATGTGATGGAATCCGCATAATACAAGTCTCAAGTTAATGTAGGTTTTTTTTTCCATTCTAATGAAATTGGAACCAGAACGTTTAACCCAAACACACTAATTAAAATACGCCGAGGATGCTCATAGCTAGTACAGTTGAGCCACAAAAAGCGAAACCAGAGACTTTGTTGGAGCTCAACGTATTGAAACTCCATTGCTTTGTCGGATAAGATCAAATGCACTTGCCAAAAATATAAGGAACGTGAAAAGTCCCAGAATCCCTTGAAGACAGGTTTTTTCCGTTGCCAATGGACGTTTTAACTGAAATTCGATTAGGGACAAAACAAAACTGGGGACTTCACTTCCACCCTTGTGCAGAGTTTTTGTCTAGAACCGATCCAACCAATCAAATATACTGTCTTGAGAAGCAAACTGCAAATCCTGAAAGCATCAATCAGAATGATGAGAGTATTGAATTAATGACGTTATGTTTTGGAATTAATTTCATTAAAAAGATAAATATGAGTCACTGGAGGACGAGCTTACTTCAAGTTGAAAATCTGGTGGAGTGTCCAGTTCTAAGTTCTCGAGATCAGCAATTCCGAAGGTACCATTTGCATCTCCCTGTGGTAAGTTGGTTATGTTGCAAGCAACTTGAGTGTGCGATGAAGGTTTTGGCCTTAAATCACTCAAAAGTGCACAAGAATCAATTATCTCATTGCATAATAGTGAATCATCCATATCAACAGCTTGGGATTCTCCAGCCAAACTAGTGGTAAAGTCGATTTGTTCATTCGACTGAGGATAAGATGATGGATGAGACAACTCTTTGAAAGCCTCCAATTCCTGCTTCAGGATACAATATTTACAACGACATCTATCAGGAAACATTTGATTCGGTTATTCAGTTAAAAATGATCAATTTACAAATAAATTAAATGTAATCTAATACGTATGTTTTCAATTAAGAGCAAGCAAAAAGATCTTAAATCCATCTACCTACACATCTCCAATTACAAAGAATGTGTCACATGCAGAATGGAGAACTTAGCTGAAAGGATCTTTCATCAACTAATGACATCATCGTTCTAGATGAAATGAGTTTCTCTTCCACACAAGGAAACTCGTGTAAAAGTCAAAACAGGTTTACTGATCTTTAAAAATACTGAGATATCAGTTATTAGAGTTTTCCGTAGGCATTATGAATCATCAGGTTACATCCAACAAGTTTCTTGGACATCAATTTTGTAAAGAAAATTCCTACAGGACAAATCCAAACAGCCAATAAATTTGCAATTAATATGTTGCCACCAACCTGGGGAGGTGACTGGATTATCCCCATATCAGATTCTTCATCGGAAGTTTTCACAGATCGAGGAGGAAAGGGAGTATTTGTCTTTGGAGTCTTAGGACTTGTGTGGGTTGTCCCAATATCAGATTCTTCAAGATTCAAAGTAGTCTCATTCTTGTCAGTCTCCTTCTGTGGTTGGTACGAAATCTTCGAAACTACATATTCTCCTTCCCTCTCATCTTCATCAGTCCCCAGATGGAATTGATGCATAACCCATTTACATTTATTAGGCTTGGATCCCTTCTTTGAGGATTCATAGAGAACCATGATTTTCTTCCAACCTTTTTGTTTCCCATTTTGCATCACAGCTTTGGTCTTACCTGTCTTATGCCAGCGGACATGTCCTTTTTCCTCACTTTCTTGGCCATGGATCCTTCGGCGTTTACGCCGACCACTAGCATACGCATTGATTGTCCGATAAAAGAAGTGGACACTGCTTCCATCTTTTTTAGCACCTGAAACAAATCTAGTTGATCATACATCATATTGATCAGGTCCTAACTCACACAAAATTGAAACAAATTCGAATACCATATTCTAACAAAATATGTTGGACCAAGTAACCATAAAACCTATTTTTACAATCTGAGATTTTCCACCTTACACACTCTACATCTCAATTGTACCCAAGCGATGCTAGATGTGCTAAAATTGCCTTAACACCAGGCTAGGAATCACTATGCATTCTCCCTCAGGGCTAGAGAAAAAAACCTGACCTGTATCTCACATACACCTGCTCTGATACCTCGGTAAAGATCATGAGCCTAACTAATTACTTTTAAACTGGTTAACGTGAGGTTTTGCTTCACCTTATAGACTGCACATCTCAATAGTACCAAGACGATGGGGCACATTCTACATGGAATTTAAGTGAGTGAACCAATGAAGTGTGTCCTCTAATAAACAAACACACTAGACCAAGTCATCTATTAGGCCTATTTTATTATATCATTTTAAGTTGAGGATAATGCTCCAGTGAGAGCCCTCTATTACAGTTTCCCTCCTAACAAGCATATTATTAAAGAAAAGCAGGCAAGAATCTCAAGGTAATCTGGTGTAAAGAACACTGCTACTTGTGCTTAAAAGTAAGTCAAACGAATGTCTAATTACTTACTTTGCCAAACATGATTTGCAAATTTACTCTTTTTAGTAACAAAACTTGGTTTTAGTCAAGATTGACTTTCTTAAAAAGCAACTTTTAAGTAAAGCCAGCCAAACATGATAGCATTCGCAGAATAAAAAGTCGCAAATGATTTATCCAAGAGTCAGGTGTCAACTCACCCGGAAGATTTTCTGGATGGGTGTAGCATATCCCCTCTTCACCTTCAAGTGTCGGGATGAATTCATCAATAAATATGTGCGGCTTCGAATTCTCCACCCCACATTTTGCAGCCAAATGTTCTATCAGCTCCTCGTCGGATGGATCAAACTTTACACCAACAGGGAGGCCAGGCCAATCTTGAGAAGCCTGCAGATGAGGTGACTGTAACTCAAATTCAAGAATAAAATTTTGCACCACCACACCCCCTCGAAGGAAAAAAAAAAAAAAAAAAAACTAATTCAAGTTAAAGGCTTGTTTGTTTGGGATAGATTTTCTGAATATCACTTTTCTGGTAATTTTTCAACCACACTTTCTATAGGACCCATAAATTTCCCTGCTTTTCCACCACGTTCTTCAAAAATATCATTTTTCCTTTCAAAAAAATCTCTCCCAAACTGGCTTTAAGTATCAACATCTATATCACATCCTTGCAATGCTCAAGGAACTAGAAAATCTGTTATATATTCACTGTTTAAGTACCAGAGACAATCAGACGCAACTATGTAACTTAGATACATAAAGAATGCGAGCTTACATTGTTATTATCAATGCGATGGTGACAGTTTGGGCATTCCCGATTCGCCCCACATTCTTTGATTTGGCATGCAGCAGTAAGAGTAGCATTTTTCACTTTTCTAGCAAGTCCTCTACTATCTATAAGCCAAGACCTGCATGGGTTGTACAGAGAGCCAAACCGAACAGAAGCATATTTTAACCAAAGAGAGTAAAGAATAGCATTTCTAAGAAACAAAATGGCCAACACAAACCTCACAGTAAATTAAATGCAGAGGGCTAAACAAAGAATCAAGAAGATGATTTTGATGATTGTAGTCTGTGGACAGAATTAGACAACAGTATTTAACATGACACCGGACTCAATTAGTAAACTAGAGAAGCATGCACCCATCTTCGTCGAGTTTAAATTATTGATTCAGACATTTATCTACACAATCCTTTTTCTCACTCCATTCAGTTCCTCCATAATTTTACTAGAAGATATCCAAACAAATCTCGGGCAAAAGAAAAATTCTCAAGGTACATTCTCCGAACTTGCTTTATGAGAACACTGCGGCATACAGTATTTCTGGGAGCAACACTTCACTTTGATGTTTGATCTCCATAAAATAAAGATGTTTTCAGATGTGTGGTTAAAAAATAGGGAAAAGTTTTAGGTTTACGTGTAAAATTATTCAAAGATGTATAGTTGAAAATGAGTTTAGCATACAATGAGTTTTTAGAGAACGGCGCTCAAACAGGGGCGAAAGAAGTTAAATCAGAATTTTTCTGATGTTGGAATTTTCTTGTTAAAGTAAAAACGGAAAAACAGAAATAATAAAATCTATAGGGGTCTTTACTCAAAAACAAGATAGTACAACCCAAAAGGAGGAAAAAATTATATCAACCGAGGAATGTGAAAAATGCAACTAAGAATATCAATACAGCTGCTATTTTGCAGATGATACAGCTACAGGTCATCTCGCCTATCAGAACAAAACATAAAAATTACTGCATATAAACAAAATATAATAATTTTACCAACATAAAAATATCAATGTCTGCAAGCGAATATAAATTCATATATTCTTGTCTAAGATTATTCTGAAACAAACCCATTACAAAGCATACCCATATTGTAAAATCGATTTCCGTCACGAACCAATAAAATATTGTAGAAGAAAAACCGAATTCAAGATAAATTCCAGTTTTCTCACTGTACGTAGCCAAGAATCACAAGCTATGGAATAAAAGTTTATACGATGAAACTAGAAATTAATGGAAATACCAAACAAAGGATAGTAGTTTCATCAAAAAAAAAAAAAAAACTCTGAATGTTTACAGAAAAATGTCTGAAAATACATACATTCTTTTCGGCTCGGATTATTCTGAACCATACCCAAAATAAAACAAACAACCCCAGATTGTAAAATCTATATGCATCACCAACCCATTCAAGAAAAATCGAATTCTAGATAAGATAAATTTGAGTGTTCCGATTTTACCTAGCCATGATTCTTGTAGCTATGGAATAAACCGACAATGTGATCGAAGCTGCTAAGAGAGTGCAAGACACTTTCCATTCCACTGGGCTAAAGAGTGTATATATGAGCGGGAAAATTCAGGTGTGATTGTGTTATGAGAGGCTTTGATTTCCCAAACCTAAGGCTCGGGTCGGCATCTTATGAGAAAATTTTGTTTACTTCTAAAATGTTCACCTCTTCATTAGTTAGCCCATGTTTGACCATCTTTGGAAAAAAAATGTTTTAAATAGCAATTTTTAAGAGAATACATAATTAAAAAGTAAAAAAAATCGGATCTACGTGATGTGTGAATATACGGCTGAAAATGAATATTTAAAAAAAAAAATTCAAATAACAGTTGTCAAACAAGTGGCTTAATCTTTGTGCATACAAGAAAATTAAGCTCATGTATAATTATTCTATCAAATCATTTTATTTTTTTTTTGTAAGCTCATGTTTTATACATATTAAAATTTTCATTTTCATTTTTCTATTCATTTTCAACCACACATTCTGAATAAAATAATATTTTCCATCACATGAATAATTTTTCCTTCTTTTTTCAACCACACATTCTATATCAATTTATTATTCCAAAATACATTCTTTCAAAATAATATGGCTCAAACACGCCCTTAACCAAATATAATACTTTGGACTACATGTCAAGTTAGTAATTTTTCTTACAAATCCACCTCTCAGAGCCCAAGTATCATATACGCACCCAAGATAAAAAAAATTTAAATACTAGAAGAAAAGCACTTAAACCTGACAAGACATGAGCTTCTTTGATACGAAATGAGCTACGTCAAATAGGCTCATTGCTTTGGCTCGAAATACGATTAATCCAGGATGGGCTACCCAAGCTCCTAGTAGTTTACTAGATAAATTAATAAGTTAAGCATTCCCACCCCACAAGCAAAATTGGTGGTTTCTTGGTCACAGTCAATTACACTAAAGTTTTTCTCATACTCAACCCATGTTTGATACTTAACTCTAAAAAAAAAATGTATTTTTTTAAAACTCATTTTCAACTACACATTTTTCAATAAAATAATATTACACGCAAATTCAAAAATTGTTCTTATTTTTTAATCACATATTTTTCATCACATCATATCATAAAATGTATTTTCTTCTTTATAATGTGCATCAAACACCCCTTCATTTTCTGTAACACATTCACACAATAAAATATTATTTACGTAAATTGAAAAGTTTTCCTATTAGATATATTATATCATCGGATAAGATTTTACTAAAAGTATATACAAAATTGTACGAAATAACATAAGAAAATTATAGAGGTTTTTGGTAAATTAAAAATCCAACTTCTATTTCATAAAATTCGTCCCTGTTTAGGCTCCACTTTTTTAAAAATTTCATTTTTTAAAACTCATTTTTAACAATGCATTCTCTCATAAAATAATATTACTTGTAAACTTCAAATTTTTCTTATCTTTTAACAACACATTCTCCCAAAAAAATTTCCTTGAAATCTCATTTTAATGGAGTCCAAACAAGAGCCATGTGTGTTCGTAATCTTTATGTTAACTCGAGTTGTCTTCTAACAATATCTTGAACTTATTGCAAGAAAGGATATTTTAACAAAAAAATAAATAAATAAAAATCATTTACGTTTAATTAGTATGGCCCACGGTTGACGGGACCTGACTCCGAGCCTCGGTGGTGGACGGTGTAAGATTTGAGGCAAAACGGTCCATTTTTGGTGGGGTCGTTGATGACTTGTCCTACAAGCTAATAATGGGAATTGGAAACAATTATTTTTGACCAAACAAATCCTTAAGCAACTATTTATCTACCTTTATTTCTAGTGAGAGCAAAAAAGGCGAGGGAGTGCCCCGCCTCAAAATGCCCAGAAACCCGCCCTTCAAAAATAAAAAAAAATTAATTAACTACAAATTAAAAAAAAGTAGTTAACTGAAATTTTTTGAAAAAAAAATAAAAATAAACGGGGCAAGTCTGTACCCCGAACCCGCCTCATTGCCATCTCTATTTATTTCAAAAAAAATTTTTTTTATATTCATTTTCAACCACTCACTCACAATAAAATATTTTTCATGAAGAATTTCAAACTTTTTCTTATTTTTTAACCATACATCCTCCAAAAAATTTGAAAGAAACTTGCATTTTTGTCGATTTAATGCCTACAATGAACATAATTTACATCCATAGTGATTTTCTTGGTTATTTTTTCTCATATTCATTTTCAACCACTCACTCAGAATAAAATATTTTTCATGAAGAATTTCAAACTTTTTCTTATTTTTTAACCATACATCCTCCAAAAAATTTGAAAGAAACCTGCATTTTTGTCGATTTAATGCCTACAATGAACATAATTTACATCCATAGTGATTTTCTTGGTTAATGCTAGTGAAATCAAGGATGATAAATTGTTCGACATCCGAGTATAAAAAGTCAAATGAAAGAGTCGTTTACAATGTAAATTTCAACTCGGTCTTACAAGTCAACATCAAATAAACTCCGGTGTCTGCGGCCATCTATAGTTGAGCTCTTAGCCATCTATAGCCAGGGCGGGGTGGGGGTGCCCCACCCCATTGCAATCTCTATTTATTTCAAATTTTATTTTTTCTCATATTCATTTTCAACCACTCACTCACAATAAAATATTTGTCATGAAAAATTTCAAACTTTTTCTAATTTTTTAACCATAATCCTCCAAAAAATTCACTATACCAAAACTAATTTTCTTACTTTAATGGTAGACAAATATGAACTAAATAAATAACATTAATGTACATTTGGAATTTGTTGAAAAATAATCAGCCTTTACATTTTTATTAGACATGGCTCAATCCAAAGCAAGTTTGGAAAGTGTTTATAAATAATACCCTTGTTTGAGTCACAATTTATTAAAAATTCATTTTTTCAAAACTTATTTTCCACGCACATTCTCTAATAAAATAATTTTACATGTAATTCAAATTTTTTTACATTACTTTTTTAACAGCACTTTCTCCAAAAGATATTATTTTAAAATGCATTTTTTCCCAAAATGAGGCTCAAACAAGGGCAATATAAATTATAATTATTTGTGAAAAACAAAGTTTTGAATAGTATTTTTAGGAGAGTTTTTAGTTAAAAGGTAGGAAAGAAAATTGAATTTACGTGTAAATATTTTATTTTTTAATTTTATGATTAAAAATAAATATGTCTAAAAAATTAAATAATGATTGTCATACCTATCTTATAAATCTTTCAAATTGTGTGGATGAAATCTCAAACGTGGATTAAATAATTTATAAACACGAGCTAACCATAAATTTAAAAAATAACTGTTTTTGTATGAAACGTGGCAGGATTTTCAAGAGTGACATTTGAATGTTATCCCCTATTTGATGCACGTTAAAATTTTCATTCTCATTCTTCTACTCATTTTTCAACAATACATTCTTCAATAAAATAATATTTTTTTATCACATTAATAATTTTTGCTTCTTTTTCAACCACACATTCTCTATCAATCTACTATTTCAGAATACATTCTTCCAAAATAATGTGACTCAAACACACACTAATTTACTTTTCAATGTAAGGTATCTCGACAATAATTTGTCAAGGAAGATAATGGGATAAAGAGTCTTTTTAGAGGCATTTTTAGTCATTTTAGCCCTTTTTGATGGTCATTTTATGGAAAAAAAAAATATTATTTTGAAGTGAATTTTTGAAAAATAAAAAATAAAATAAAATTTATATTTAGAATATTTTATTGTAGGAATGTGACTGAAAATGTGTATATAGAAAAAAAAATATTTAAAAGAGTACGAGACAAACATTAACTTATATATTACCCATTACAGGAGCAATTGAATGAGATCTTCTTCCTCTACTCTCCCTAAACAGTCAGTCACGACTCACAATATGTTGAAGGAATGAGAGAGAAAATAAGGTAAATGCTACTTGTGCAAGCTGATTTGCTACTTGGTTTACATAATGCAGAGCTCGCAAAATCTCGCACTTTTTTTTTTTTTTTTTTTCGGAAAATATGTAAAACCAACATGTGAGGCCTTGCTTCTCAGCACTTGTAACACCAACGGTTTAAAAATATTGTGTAAGTAGATTTTTCGAAAAAGTAATAAAGTCCACTAGTACTACTTTCAGGGAAAAATTAATTTTTGAGTCACATCAAATGATTCCATATTGAAAATTGTAATATTAAACTATTCAATTCAAGTTGCGCCTCTCTTCAAAGTCCATATTGCTCTTTTTCTTGGTCCTTTTATTGAAGGAAATGAATGAGATAGGGGCAATTATGTCCATATTTGACAACCATTTGAAAATACAAAATTTTGAATAGTAATTTTTAGTTTTAAATTTATGTGCAAAATATTTTTTTGCGTAAATGTATGATTGAAAATGAGTAATACAAAAAGAATTTTCAAATAATTATTGTCAAGCAAGGGCTAAGTAAATAAGTGTGTTCGGATTAAAGTGATTAAAAAGTAGATCATGCACGTTTTCAGTTTTATATTGATTATCTACAATAAAAATATATCAGAATCTGACAGATTAAGTGAATGTTTGGTTGAGATTAAAATTAGATTTTTTGTAAATTGTGATATAAATTTTTGAAATGTGTGATTGAAAATCTGTTCGACCTATGAAATATGTGATTAACCTTGACTTTGATTCTAATTTTAATTTGTACCAAATATGACCTAATTAAAAGAGTTGCAACAAACAAAATCTAAGAGACGACTTTTATCATTTTACTAGTTTTTGGTATATGCAATGTTCTTGTAGTACGATATTTAATAATATTTCTATTGGCGTGAGTTGCTCCTCCAAGCAATCAAAGGAGGATATTTAGGAATCAAATGAGGATATTTTTGGGTGTCCATTCCTCAATCATAGGGTCAGCTGTCTAATTTTAATTAAATTATGAAAATTGTTAAGTGATTACCATGATGTACTCAGCCAAATATAGAACATAGTTGATGTTATATACTGTCAAGACTGTGTAAAGAAATTTAGAAAAATACAATTTTTCCTTGCAAATTAACAATTTCTACTATTTATTGTATAATAAGAAGGTCGTGAGGAAAACGTTGTTTATCTGTAAGAAGCAGTGTTCTAAAATGCGGAATGTGTTGCGATGCGTCGAGATCGAGAATCAAGAATCGCAAGTTTATGCGTGTAAATGCGAAGAATAGGCGTCATAATGCGTTTCGTACTTTTAATAATATTTTAAGTATAATAAATAGATTTTTTATATAAAAATAAACATACACATTTACTATTAAATATTACTTATATTATTAATGGATTAGACACTAAGTAGAAGATTTTCTTGAGGCCTTGCACAATTAAACTCATTGAGGAACCAATTCTAGACAAGCAAATTTTGATTATATATTAATATATCATAAATTCATAATAGTAAAATGCCTTCATGATATTGATAAGTTGATAACTAACAAAATATGATAAAAGTTATCAACATACAATATGATAACTAACAAAATATGATAAAAGTTAGAACACTTCTACATTAAGTCACATAGCCTAACTTCTGTCTAACTCCTTATCGGATTCTAACTCGATCTCTTCTTCTTCATCTAACTTATCTTCCGTGCCATCTGATACAAAATCATTTTCGTCGGGCTCTCTTATTTCATCTTCATCATTTGGAAAACCTCTTGTATGTTGTAAGATATCATTCTCTACCTTCACCACCACCTCCTCCTCCTCCTCCTCATCATCATTATCATAACCCTCAACAATCAAAGATTGTGCATTACTAGCATCACTTGCTAGTAGAGTTTCTGCTTTATCTTTCCTCCTCTTTTTTTTTCATCAATCTTGCATTGAATTGGACATAAACTAAATTGTTCATCCTTGTAACATCTAGGTGATTTCTCTTCTTAGTGTGCACCTACATGAAAGAAGTTGAAAATTTTTAGTAAACTTTAAATCATCAAACCACTACCAAAGTAATAACTAAAATATAGCAACATAATTAAGTATTTAGTACTTACACTTTCAAAGACACTCCAATTTCTCTCACAACCCGATGAACTCATAGTCAAACCAATGATCCTTTTTGCCATGAATTTCAAATTTGGCGTTTGATTGCCATAAAAGTCCCACCAACTAGCTAGTATATACAAAAAAGAGAGATAAATATAATATATTATATATCCATGTGGTATACTAATTTAAGTATTTAACTATTAACAAAAAATGAAAATAAAATAATTTAAACGTACTCGGATTGTAATTTGAAGTATTGTTCTCACATCCACTTATAGCTAAATTTTTTCCAAATGCACCTTCTTTTTGAGTGTATCTTTGCAACTCGACATTTATCACATGATGTTGCATTTGAATATCGAGAAAGAACTTCTCAAACATATAATCACATTATTTGTTATCAATTCATCATCTTTGATACTTGGATTCTTGAAGTAATAAAATGGATTCAAAAGATATGCCGTTGTATGAAGTGGACTATCAAGTCGATCTTTGGATTTTGCATCAATAATGTTCAAGATTGGCATATAATCACTTTCTTTCTTCAATGTCTTTCTAATGTCATCTTTACCACACAACGTGCATTTTACATTATTAGGTTTAGTAGGATCTTCAAGAATTCTAGTTTCCCATCCAATGTCCCCAGAACCTTTTTTTCAAATCACTATCTTCAAAACTAGGATTAGAGGCCACTGAAGAATCATTTCGCTCCATTACTTCCTAGACAAATGCACACTAATTACAATATAAAAGTGTATAGAAAATGAAACATAATTGGTCCACAAGTCCATAACAGAATCAACAGATAGATATACAATGAAATGAACACTAATTTAAGGCTGTGTTTGTTTCTCAATTTTCCCCAAGCAGAATGAGATTTTCAGCCGTTACATTCAATTGATTTGCTGCCTGATTGATTTGCAACGGCACAAAAAATTCTGAAAATGAAAAAAAAACGTGGAACAAACAGAGGCCAAATTGCAAGATGTGAAGAAGACACTTTCCACTCAAAACAGAGGCCAAATTGCAAATGAGCATCAATCAAAACTGAAATTATCATCACATTGGACCCCCAAATTTTCCCTTGTTTCAGTACATTATTTGAGAAACCCAAGTGTGAAAGAAAAGTCTACGAAATAATCAACGAAGGGAAAAATCGAAAACTAACCTTTTTTGAATTTCGAGTTCCGAACCGATTGGAGAAGACCTCAAATGGAATTCCTTTGGGTAGCCATGGATTCTGATAATATAAACCTTTTGTGGAATGAGAACACGAGAGAACGGAGGAGGAGAATGGTTGAAGGTGCTTAGAGGAGGAGAACGGAGGAGGAGTCGGGAAGTTCTAAGTTCTAAACAGGGAATGAATAGGGTAAAAACGGATGTTTCTGATTTCTTAAAATTTGTAGGTGATGGGCCGGGTCTTGGGATGTTGGGTTTGTTAAGGTTGGGCTTGGTATTTAGAATTATAATGTTATGGACTATTGTTAGCAATCCATTAATGAGGCGTGCCTAATCCAGAATGAACGCACCTAATCTCGCCTAATCACGCATTGATCCTCCTATTCGTGCCTAGGCGGTCAACAAAAAAGTTTGACCGCATTTTTACCCGTATACCCCCAATTCAACGCGTTTTCTCTACGCTTCGTGCCTAGGCGGTGCATTTTCCCGCATTTTAGAACACTGGTAAGAATTTATTTGAAAACGTAATGCAATATGATGTAACACCGTCAATATTACTTTTCTTAACAATCTAGTGACCAAATCTGACATTCATAAAAAATGTAAATAAACAGATAAATGAGAAATATACTAATGTTAAAAGTAATTGGATTCGTGAACTTTATGGTACAACCCATCTAGATATCTATTCTGTAAATCTTGTTGGGTTTTTCATACCCAATAAATATCGGACGATGATATTAAACAGTTATTGGATAATTTATACGAATACCTTAGTGATGGCTCGATCCAAAAATAACTTGAGGCCACTAAAAGCAACTTAATTGAAATAATGTTGCCCATAGCCTAACACTCGTGGATTGTCAAAGTTATTGAGTTGGATTGTGATATTAGTTGGCACATTTATTCTTAACATTAGCCCTTTATTTGTAGGCCTAATACTTTGATTATATGGACCACTTGACTTGGCCCTTATAACTGACCTAATGTGACTTTGGCTCTATATATCGTCCATTTTTTGTCTACAGCCAAGTTGTGGGTGTATGTGTATGTGTATGCAATAGAGGAGAAATGGTGAGGTGGTCGTTCTTGATGGTTCGTTTGAGTGTTCAACCATTGCACATCTTTTCTTTTTCCCTTTGTGATATTGCTATCACCACCTTCCTCCTTAGTTGGGGTAAAAACTTGTGGCAACCGAAGTGTTAAAGTTGTGGGTCGGGCTTCCTCGGTTGGTATTTATTTTGTTGAAAAAATTGAGTCCGGATCAAGATTTCTCAAAGATTTTCGCGACAAATGGTATCAGAGCTTGGGTAGTTTTGAAATCTACGATTGTTGAGTGAAAACTGACAAAAAGTGTTCAGAAAAGTTTCTGAAAATCGACAGAAAAATAGAGACAGAAACTATCTAGTTTTTAAAATTTCTGCTGAACCTGTTTTTTGCATTTTTCAATAAAAATCGCTCATCCTTTAGATAAACGGCAACCTCTAGTGGATTGTACAAGCAAAGGAGCACCTAGTGGTCTGATGCATGGCAGTCGACAGGAGCACGTGAAGCCCACATGCAACAATGAAGGTGGTGGGTGGAGGTGCTTGAGAAGTTTTTCGACGACGACGTCTTCGGGCAAAATGTTTCTGGTGGCGTGGCAAACCCTTTGATGGTGACTATTTTCAAATTTGGACGATACAGTGAAAAATGGACAAATTTGCCCTTCGAAAAGTATGTGTGTCGGGCTTTGTTTTGTGTTGCTGTTGTTGCATGAAGCTTTGGGACAGATAATGATAGTTTTAAAGCGGTGAATCTGCATCTCTTGATATTTACAGACCTTCAGATGTGGTCCGCTCAATATCGTGTTCTTTCCCGTTTATTATTACATTTATGGTTATTGTGTAGGTTAACGATTTACTTCTCGCATTAGAAGTCACCGTGTGGGATGACATTAAGATTAGAGTTACCATGAAGGGGCAACCGTTGCATGTTGCTAGACCTATGAATTATTTGTTAATTATTTGCCTTAATTTTTTCATGATTCTTTTTGTCAATTATTTTTACATTAAAAGAATTGCACGTGACTTTAGGAAAGTTTACTTGACTATTCTGTATAAATTGTGTCTATACTTCACTTGTGGTTGTCGTTGGTTGTATTTTGTGTTTTGTGCATTTTTTGGTAAAAATGACAACACGTTTTAAGTTGTGCTTTTTTTAAAATGAAAATTTTGATTTTCAATTTGGTAAAATGAAAAGGTTTTTCATAAACATTTTGATGGGAAATGTAGGTTTAAGGCAAGTGCGAAAAGTAAGATGTGTTTTTAACTACGGTAAATGTGGACATAGTGAAATATGTTGTTATATGAATAATAATAAAAAGAAAGATAGGGTGAGGAAGAGGGAGAGGCGAATATGGCTATTAAGTCGAGTTATGACCTGAGTGAGATTTATTGAAAACCTGGTTACTATATGTACATATTCGTGTACTCCTTTATGTATATATGTGATTGCTTAATTATTTTGCATGGTTATATGTCACATTTCAATATGTTTGATATGTGCATTTGCATGAATTTGAGAGCAATCTGATTACTTTATGTAATATGTTTGCATGCATAGTAGGTTGAAATCTATGCCGTACTCATTTTACTCTGTGAGTGGTGTGAGAGAGTGTGATAGTGAGAACAAATAAGGCAGCCATTTTCTCCTTCATTTCTATGAGCCTATATAGTTTGTGAGGTTATGTGATGCAGTCATATGTGGGTTATCTTCTTCCTCTTTGCGAGCCTCTTTTGTAAGTGTACTAAAGTAACCAACTCTTTTTTCTATTCTCTTTGTGAGTGCCACATTCACCCAATTCCTTTGTGAATTTTTTGAGCATTGGTGTTGGATTAACATTGTGGTGCGTGTGTTGATTTAAATTGAGCTCTAACCTTTGTGGTCGTCAAAGTTGTTGATTTACCATAGTAGTATTGTGATGCATTAGAAGTGAAGATGTCTATTGGTGATGTGGAGTATAGATGTCTAAGGGTACATTGATGATTTGTACCGTAGATGTAGAGCGTGCTATTTGGATCACGAGTGGAGAGATGGTTTAATGTTTGAATCTTTTGTCTGTGAAGAGATCCTGATCAGGTGGAGTGTGAGAGATGCACTTCTATTACTTCTGTTAGGTGAAAACTCATATCCACTTAGGTTGGGAAAAATTGGTGTAGTGATAAAGGATTATCTTGAGGATTTATTACTAGTTAGACATGAGTTGAGTGATCAATCTAGCGAGCATGGTGGGCGATGAAAGGATATATGTGTTCTCGAGATGTGAGCAACACGGAATGAGATAGGATAAGTATGGTGATATTTTTTCGTGTGGTCATTTATGCATTGTTGCATATGTGTTTTGACCGTTTGATTGGTTAACTTGGTATTAATTTATTGTTGTTTTGTGAACATATTTTTTTTAAAATATATGTGGATTATCCTATATTATATCTTCATCGCATAATTATTTGTTGTTATTATCTGCTTCTAGTTGTGTATTTTTTTACCTTAACCACGGTGAGTACAATGAGCGGGTTTCAGTTTCGAAGCACGATATAGGTATGTGATTTCAATTTTACTGGTTACCTTGATTAGGTAAGCATAAACTTTATTTTTTGTTTGCTTATCGTTGATTGGGTATCAATGTGGAGATTTGTTTGATTTTTGATACCCAATAAATTTCGGACGACGATGTTAAATCGGTGTTGGATAATTTATATCGACACCTTAGTAGTGGCTCGACCTGAAAATAACTTGAGACCACTAGAAGCAATTTAATTGAGATAATGTTGTTCGTAACCTAACACTCGTGGATGACCAAGGTTATTGAGTTGGATGGTGACATTAGTTAGCCCATGTATTCTTAACATTAGCCCTTTTGCTGGAGGTCTAATACTTTCGTTATATGGACCACTTGACTTGGCCCATACAAGTGACCTAATGTGACTTTGACTCTATATATCCTCCATTTTTGTCTTTAGTCGAGTTGTAGGTGTATGTGTGTGCAATAGAGGAGAAATGGTGAGGTAGCCGTTCTTGGTGGTTTGTTTGAGTGTTCAACCATTGCACCTCTTTTCTTCTTCCCTTTGTGATATTACTACCACCACCTACCTCCTTTGTGGGGGTGAAAACTTGTGGCAACCAAAGTGTTAAAGTTGTGGGTCAAGCTTCCTTGATTGGTGTTTGTTTGGTTGATTAAACTGAGTCAGAATCAAGATTTCTCGAAGATTTCTTAGGTGCTCTTATCTAGCAGAATATTTTGGCTCAATTCCATCACATTATCTTAATGGCCTTGATTACATTGATGCAGTGGTAGATGCATGTAATATGATTGTAGGGTCAAGTGACCCACTCCGACGAAATATATTACCAAACAAACGATTAAACTTCGTGTTCAAGAGATTAAAGATAAAGTAAATGGATACAATCCACATGGAAGTTGGACACAAAGTGGATCACAAATTAAGGGATTGAACTTGAACTTATGATCCTCATAACTATAGACCAGTCAAGTGCAGAGGGATAAATTGTGTTATGTTGATAAGAATTGTTCCCTTTAGGTTTTCGTAGTACTTGGGCTTCTAAAGGATTTTATTAGGAGTTGACAGAATGTATAAGCGAAAAGTTGATAAAAATTATGAATATCATGAAATATATGACTACAATAACTTATTGAATTGAACTTTGAGAACGACGGTCGTAGAATAGCTCCATCCATATCCTATGATGTACTGCATGTCATGGTTAAAAGTAATTAGCATTAGCACAAAACGTTCAAATGTTTCAATGTAATAGAGCAAATCATCCCCCACATTGCATTTTTTGGCATTTTCACCCTTATTTACATTTTTCATTTCAAAAATCATCCTTCCGTCCAGTTGTTGTCACCTCTTCCGTTAACTGAACACTTGTACTCATGTTTCTTTTCAGCTATGAAGGGTAAAATCGTCTAACACATTTTTTTTGGCCCTTTCTTCCCGCTTTAACAAGGTTATTCAATAAATTAAACAAAGAAATCAAGCATTAAATAAATAAAACCAGCAAGCATCAAGATTAATCAAGCACAATGAAATAAGCTTATGTTTCTAGTTCTTGTATCTGAAATGGAGTACGTTTAGGTAATTATTTCAAGTCCACTCTTTATCACCACTTGATGAATTTTCCATTTTCTAGATGTGGCTTCCATTCAATTATATCCCTTACCTCTCAGCGCACATCATCATAGTCTCTATTTCCATATAATGGCTCGTCTAAAGAATCAAACCATGATGTCTCTGAATATTTGTTTCTTCTACCATCAACGTCTCCATGGGGTGGAGCCTTCATCTCAATGTCCGGGATGTCATGAATTAGAAATCACCAAAATTTTCTTAACATATTTCGTACAATCACAAAAAAGGTGATCACACAATTAATTGTAAATCTGCAAACGGAATAATCTGAAAATTTGAATACAAATTCAGGACTCACCTGAAATAGATGCAGCAAACTGAAAAATTGGAAACCAATAAATAAATCCTGAGTAAACCGTATTCTTCGTAACTTCGGGGATTTTTTTTTTTTAAATTTCTTCTTATGTCAATTAAGAGGGTGTTTGGTGTGAATTAAAATCAGATTTTTAGTCGATTGTGATACAAATTTTTGAAATGTATGGTTGAAAAGATGTGAGACTCATGAAAGATGTGGTTGATATTAATCGTTTGACTTTAACTTAAATTAAAATTAAATTTAATTCGGGCCCAAAGAGGCCCTAAATTCTTAATTGTTATGCTGTGAAGTGTTTGATAAATAATGATTTCAAGAATAAGGGAAAATAATTCTTCTACATCATGAACTTAGTTTTTATTGTTACAATAATAATCTTTATGGCTTATTTGAGTTACTAAAGATTCTCTGGATATTTTGAATGGCCTGGTTGCTACTAGATTATGCAATGAATGAACATCGTTTTAGATGATTTATGGAATAACCTGGTTAAGGTGGGAAGAAACGCCAAAAAAATGTGTTAAGACGATTTTACCCTTCATATTTGAAAAGAAATTTGAGTACAGATGTTCAATTAACGAAATGGTTGACATCAAATGGATGGAATGATTATTTTTGCAATGAATGAGAGTTATAAATAGGAGTGAAAATGTCGAAAAATATAAGGCGGGATGTTTTGCACAATTACATTGAGACGTACAGACTTTTTGTACCAATTACTTGTTTTAAAAACGTGTACTCTTTTGACACTTCAACAAAAATATGGACAAGCTATGCCTACAAATTAAGAAAGAAATAGTCTTCATAAACAAGATATTACAAGTATTCCAAGTTGGCAAGTTGTGATGATTAAAGATAATCTTTTGAGCTATTTTAAACGGCAGCCCAAGTCTAGGAATCACCTATGAAGGAATTACCAGTTATCACATTAAGAGAAGAAAATCCAAATTCCTTTCTATTAAGTAGAGTCATAACTATTTTCAAAATCCAAAATCCATCTATTGATCTCTATTTTCAATTCTCAACTTAAATAAGTTAGGGGTAATTAGCATATAATGTCTCCACCTTTCACTGTTGCTGTGGAAAATGTCAATACCTTTCATTTTTTTACATTTTCACCATTATTTTCATATTTCTCTGTGTAAAATGTCATTTTTCATCAATTTTCTCAATTAAAAATTGTGAAATAACGAATATACCCTTCTTTTTAAATAAAACAAAATGAAAAAAAAAAAAAAGAATTGCAACTATAGTCCCATTTTTCTTTAAAATGGCAAATAAGTCACACATAAATTATTAAAAGTGTAATTAGCACATAATATCCATACATTGCACTACTATTGCAAAAACTTCTATACCTTTTATTTATTTTTATATATTTTCACTCTTAATTACACGTACGTTTAATTGCGCAAATCGTCATTTATATCAATTTCCATCCAATTTCTCCAAACAAAACTGTGAAATGATGAATATACCATCCTTTCTTCTCAACCCACCTCACCCTCGCCTTCTCCTTTTCTTCCACCGCCAGTTTTGAGGAACATTTCGACCCTAAAACGGTTGAATCTCTCGTACAACATGTTTTAACCAGGGTAGATCCCGCCGAAGCTTGGAAATCTCACGAATCTTGAGGTACTATGATTAACCTAGACTAATCTGGTGGGTGGAATCCCAAAGTCACTCAACTCCGGAGGCTCACCGACTTGGATGTAGCTCTCAACGAGTTAACGGGTGGAATCCCAAGTTCACTCACAGAGTTGAAGAGCGTGGTACAAATTGAGCTCTACAAAAATTCATTAATCGGTGAACTGCTGAGTGCTGGATGGTCAAACATGATGGCCTTGAGACTGCTAAATGTGTCAATGAACGATTTGAGTGGGTTGATCCTAACCGAGCTGTGCGAGTTGCCACTCGGGTCACTCAAACTGTATGAGAACAAATGCCAATGTGAATTACCAAAAAGCATTGCCAATTCGCCTAATTAATATGAGTTAGAGCTCTTTCAGAACTAGTTAATTGGTAAATTACCCCCAAATCTCGGAAAAAACTCGCCTTTACAATGGATTGGTGTTTCAACAAACAAGTTTTTAGGCGAAATGCCTGAGAGTCTGTGTTAAAAGTGTGCTCTTAAAGAGATTTTAATAATTGAAAATTCATTTTCCGACCAAATTTCGGCAGCTTTAACAAAATGTCATAGCTTATTGCGTGTAAGGTTCGAGCACACCATACTTTTCAGCGAAGTTTTTGTTGGTTTTTGGGGTCTTCCTCACGATGAGTGTGGGGTGGGGTAGGGTAGATGGAGAAGAAAAAAGTGGAATGGGTTTTGATTATTTTATTATTAAAAATGAAAAATTACTGTTTTAATCTTTTAAACTCAATGAAAATTATTACTGGTAGCGATAACAAATAACTCAATGATTAATTGGTCATCCCAAAGGATTTAACATAAAATCGAACCAGGGCTAAGGCATTAAATGTAATTATAATATAAATATCATGGAGGAATAATAAATGCACCTTATGTATCTTACCTTAAAAAATGAAAATCAGAAAATGCTAAGAAATTTTAAAAATGAAATTTGTTTTGATTTAAATCTCCTCAAAACTTTCTTGACAAGATGAATAGAAAAATATATAAAATTGATAATTTGTGTGGCTAAATTACCTTGTGTGTAAAGTGTGATTATAAGATGAATGTATAGCTAAGTAGTGGATGAATGAAAGTAGCACAATTGTTGATAAAAATAATCTCACTTTCCCATAATTTACACATCCATGTGCACACATCAGTATCAAACTTTCTTAAGTCAAACATCCACAACTATTTATCCACCAATCAATGCAAAAAGATTTGTAAAATGATATAATATTAAAAAAATAAATTTTATTTCACCCAAAATAACTTGACATGTCTCGTTTGAAATAGTTTTTTTCTTGAATCCAATTTACGTAATTTAACATGATCTACAGAATGAGACTCATATTGATATTCTTAATTATTTGGCCCACGTAATAGTTGCGAAAAAATTTAAAAAATGCACAATTAAGAAAATATATCTTTTTTAAAGAAACAAGTGGATTGTATATCATTTTAACTTATGGACTTTAATACGGCTAAGACTAGACATGGATTAATCCATTTGCTAAATGGCCAAAATTTAAGCCTTACGCAAGTAAATAAATTCAGGGTGCTACACTCTATTTTCCTTAATCAATGTTTTTGTCCCATCAAATGTCTGTGTTTTTCACACTTTAAAGGGTAACGTTGTAGCATACTAAGAGCTTGTTTGGTACCAATTTTAATTCAATTAAAATTAAAAATATAGTCGTTATTAAGTTTCACTCGTCTAATAAAAGTCAACAATAACGGCTAGTTTTTCAATTTTAATCAGATTTTAATCTCTACCAAACACACTCTAAATGATAATGTACCCTTTTTATTTCATTATGATTTTTTCCTCATAATTTTTCCTAATAAAGTTTTAACAAAATATATATTTTTATATAATGAATGTTCATATACATTTACATTCAAAATAATACACTTATATATTACAAATTGTGTACGAAACTCCTGAATAGAGCAACATCAAAATTTGTTTTTCAACTTATCATCATTGCTTGCTAAAATCAACAATGATAGATAAATATTTTGTATGAAGACGAGTCTTAAATTCCTTGTTCAAACAATTAGTCTTCGTTGCGTATGATGGAAAGCGAAGGTCATCTCTCGCAAATGATTGATTCAAGTTAATTAATTATTTTACTAAGAAAATCAAGAAAATATTAATAATTTAAACAAATAGGTGATATTCAATAAATTTATCTGATTACTAATAAAATACTACTTCTAATGTTAATTCTGAAATGCGGGGGTTCATTTGTTCTGAATTTAAATACAAATAAAATAAATAAATTCTCTTAAATTAAAAAATAAATAAGTTGAAATTATGTAGATCCAAAAACCAAACATGATTAAGGAGTTTTTTTCACCGTTGAGAATGATTTCCTAAATTAATTTGCAAAAGACAATGTTTTATCCCTTTCGTTAACATCAATTTTGAGATAACAACAAATTCAGTTATCTCTTTTTCTTCATATTTATTTATTGAATAAAACATGTTATTTACCCAATATATATATATATATATTTTATCAAACAATCTAGAACAAACTCTCTATATTAATTTAATTAGAAGCATTCAATAGAAAGAGATAATAGTTGAATCAAGCGCAAACACACAAGCTCGCTTTACTTGCTTGATTGATAACCTATTTACAATCAAATAAAAATATCCCAAAATCTTTTGATATCCAATTGCTATTTATATTTGGAAAAATTTAGTAATTACGAACTAAAACCTCTAAATTAACATGAAATTAACCAACCTAATCACTTAGTTGTACACCTAAATAATTCGGAAGGTCAAATTAACAATTCAATCAACGGATTAAATACATAATCAGGGGCGGATGTGGGGGTAGCTGCACTGGGCAGCCCAGAAAGAAATTTTGTTTGTAAGTTTTTCGAGAAAAAAAAAATTATAGCTCGGCCCAAATTTAAAATTAGCCCACTAGCTACCATATTCAATATATAACCACTAGGCACTAGCCTAGCTTAAATAGATCAAGTTTAAATCTAATGGGAAAATTACACCAAATCTTACTTTTCAAAATCAATATTCAAAAATCAGGTTAAAAGTTTCATTTTACAAAAATAAGATATTCATTTAATTATTGTAAATTAATATTTTATTATTAATAATAAAATTATAAATTAATTTATATACACATCCCCTACCCTATCTACCCATACAAATTCTAAAATCTCTCTCTCTCTCTCTGAAAAATTGAGAGAGAGCATTCTAGAGAGAGAAGGAAAAATGCAGTTGCAACCATCGTTATCATTGTCGTTGTCAAGGAGTTGGAGACACCCGTGATCGTTGCATCGCGCTGTCGCAGCATGGCGATGTGAACCTGCAGCTTCTCCAGTTCGGTGGTGATGGCGACGGTAACATGATTGTAATCTGGTGGACTTGTGGAGGCTGTTACGGTGTGGTGGATTTGTGTGATTTATGGAGATCGTGGTGGCAGGGGCGGTTTCAGAATGTTTTAGTGGTTGGTGGTTGCAGTGTGATGGAGATGGTGGCGGTGGCAGCTGTGGTTGTGGATTGGTGGTGCTTGTGTTGGTGGTTTGGGGTGGTTTTGGTGTTGTTTGGTGGTTTTTTGTTGGTTGTGCAGGTGGAAGTGCTAGCGGCGGCGGTGCGTCTAGCTGTAACAACGTCGGTGAGAATGGTAGTGGTAAAGTCCAGGGACCTTGGCAATAGGGAGACATTTTTTTATTATTTGTGTTGCCGTAGTGGTGGTATAGGTTGTGACGGTGGTGGTGAATCTAGTTGTGGTTGTGAGGTGTTGGTTTTGATTTTTGTTGTTAACTCGGTGGTGGTGGTTTCCATATTTTGGTGGTGTAGGTGGAGTTGTTGGCGGTGGCAGTGAAGGTTGGTGGTGGCGGTCATGGCGGTGGTACGTTGGTTGTACGTGGGATGCGCACAGAGTGGGTTGTTTATGACCAATTATTTGAGATTGTGAACAATAAAGTGGATATTTTTTGACCAATGTGAAGTAAAAAGTTGAATTGTGACTTTAACATTTGTGATTTGTGACCGATAAATTGATATTGTGATCAATAAATAATGTGTGACTTAAGAAATAATATGTGACTTATTGATTTGATAGATTCGTGGCCGATGAATAAATTGTGATGTATATTTGTGATCGATGTACAAATTGTGACCGATAAAATCTTTGAACTGTAACCGTAAAATGATTTGTGAGATATGAAAATTGTGATTTGTGATCAAATTATATGGAATTGTGAAATTAATATATTCAATTAATTAAATATATAATTATTTAATTAAATCATAAATAAATTTTAATAAAAACCTGACTTTTGAAATTTAAAATCTCTATTCTTGATTTTGAAATGGGTGATACTTAATCCGTAATGTTCCCAAATCTAATATCTGTAATTAGCCCACATACCAATTTATTTCCTTTGAAGTGAACATGTTCCATCCCAATCCCCAAACCCACCTAACTAAAAAAACCTTACCACGAAATTTTTGTGAGAATTTTGGAATCTCTGCAGTGCTCTTCGAGTTCGATCTCGCTTTGGAAAGGTAATGAATGAAACGAATGGATTTGATTCGTTTTATTGAATTAAAAAAATGCCCTACGTGATTTTTGACTTAATTAGGGAAGATTTAAATTTAGATTTGCTTTTTAGCTATTGTTTTGTGTTGGAGTTATATTTAACTGGACATAAAAGAATAATACCTTTTTTTTTTTTTTTTTTCTTTTTTTATGTTTATCAATTTGTGCATGTTTACTTGTTTAGTGTATAATTTTGACATGTCTGTGACATAAAAGAAAAAAATTACAATTCCCCGTTTAGAATAATAGTTTTGAGAGTATTATTTTACGTTTTTTTATATTTTTTAATCTAACTGAATATGACTTCATCCATCAATTATTTCAGTGGACCAACTTCACTATAATTAAAAATGGAGCATCGTCAATATGGTGCCAAGAAAAGGAAAACATTGTTCTCCTTCTTTAAAAAGGTAGATGAATCTACCACAAGTACGCATTCTGTTGAAGTTGAAGAGGATACTGCAATTCATCATCCTCCAATTTCGTCTCCTGAAACTGAGCCTAATTTATCTTTACAACCTGATTTGCAACAATCTACTTTGATCAAAAGTTATCCGGGAAAAAGGAAGCACATTAGTGAACATCCTATTAAGTTACAAGATGAGATTAGGCAAACATATCTACAAGCAGAGCCTTCTCAACTAGTTCTTTTGAATTATCAGAATTCAATATTTGGAAATCAAAATCGTCGATTTCAAAAAAAAATGGTACAGTCAGTTTCGGTGGTTGGAGTATTCACCTTCAACGGATAAAGCATATTGTTTTTACTGTTTTCTGTTTTCGAATGATGGTAATTCATCCAATAGTTCAGCATTGGTCATAGATGGACTTAACAATTGGAAGAGGGTTAACCAAGAAGATAAATGTGCATTTCTTACTCACATGGGTTCAACATCTTCATCATTTCATAACATGTGTGTGAGAAGAGCTTAAGATTTAATGAGACCACCGGGACATATTGAAAAAGTCGTGAATGCTATATCTAGAGAGGAAGTTCTAAAAAAACGACTATGTCTGAAGACTACAATTCTAAGTGTTCAGTGGCTAGCACTTCTAGGTTGTGCTTTCAAAGGTCATGCTGAATCTTCAACTTCATTGAATCGCAGAGATTTTATTGAATTAGTGAAAGCTTTTGCAAAAGTGAATACAGAATTTCATGGTGTATCTTACTGTTCATTCTCCAAATGAAAGATCTCTTGCCGAAGTTCATGGTGTTTATGAAACCATCACAAGCTTTGAATTTGTATTTTCCTTGCATTTAATGCATAAAATTTTTGGACTCGGTGACATTCTTTGTCAAACTCTTCAAAAAAGATCTCAAGACATCCCGATTGCTATCAGATTTGTCTCCACCACAAAAGATCTCCTTCAAAAATTTAGAGAAGATGGTTGGAAAGAATTTCTTAATACGGTGAAAATTTTTTGCTCAATAAATGATGTTGATATACCCAACCTAAACTCCTTTTATAACGTGAACAAGTTACACTTGAGCATCATTACCACTTCAATGTTTTTAATGAAGCCATACACTTCCGGCTAATTGAGTTAAATATAAGATTTAATGAGCAATCGATAAAACTCCTCTCGCTGTTGCTTTAGATCCTCAAAATTCTTTTGAACCATTCAACGCGGATGATATTTACAAGCTTGTAGAAAAGTTCTATCCTTGCGATTTTTCACCAGAGCTTCATTCTTTGAGGTTGGAGTTGAGACATTACAAGTATGATGTGATTTGTGATCCTCGATCTCAAGTGTCTTTCACTTTTTGAATTATGCAAGCTTTTGGTTGCAAGTAGAAGGTCAAAGAATTACATTATTCTCACTAGATTGATTCGTCTTGTACTAACAATACCGGTATCTACGACGACTACTAATTGTATGACACCCTACATTGAACAAGAATTTGTCGAGAAAATAGATGTAGATTCTATTATAGATGAGTTTTACGCACTTAAAGCTCGACGGACACAACTTCAATATGTAATGTAGTGGGTTAATACCCTAAATAGTCACCGAACTTTGTCAAAAGTTCCCACGAGATCACTGAACTTCAAAACTTCCTTAATTGGTCGCTAAACTCTTCATAAAGTTCCCAAGAGGTCACCGAACTTTAAACCTACCCTAAATAGTCACTAAACATTTCCAAAACTTCCCTAAATAGTCGCCCAACTTTGCAAAAAGTTCCTAGGGGGTCACTGAATCATTGATGTATGGGGTCCCAATTTGCAAAGTTCGATGACCTCTTGGGAAGTTTTAGCAAAGTTCAGTGACTATTTATGGTAATTTTGAAGTTCAGTGACCTCCTAGGAACTTTTTGCAAAGTTCGGTGACTAATTATGGAAGTTTTGAAATTCGGTGACCTCCTGAGAACTTTTGGCAAAGTTCAGTGACTATTTAGGGTATTAACTCTAATGTAGTAATGAAATTTTATGTTATATACTTCATAAAAATTTGTGCTTATTTTAAATTTCAGCTCCCCCAACATGATTTTTTGGATCCGCCCCAGCACATAATCAAGAGGGATTGTGAGAAAGAATTGCCTACACTATATTAATTGAGATGAAAATCATGTCTCGAGTATAAAATCACCCTAAGCAACAAACCATCCAAAATAAAATCCATACAGAAAAATAATAAAAGGGAAAGAAAGGAAGCTTCATAGAGATGGTCGGTGCCGGTTCCCACATTCAATGGAGTTACTATCAAGTTTTGCACTTTTTTTTGTCTTCTTCTTATCCTAGTTCTGAAAAAAATTTGTGATATAAGTTCTGAAAGATCTTGTTGTCTTTATTCTGATCCTGGTTTTTATCCTGGAGTTGTGTAAATTTAAGCCTTCATGTTATCCTAGAGTTATGGACTTGTGGGGTTTTCGGAGTACTTCCGATCTTGGAGTTCTGTATATTCGTGGAGCTCTGCGAATTTCAATCTTCTCTCTGTATGAAATCCCTTTCTTTCATAAAGATATTTTTGGATTCATAACTGAATTCACAAAGAGTTGTCGCAGCATAAACATGATTGTCATGTGGGCTCTTATGGTATAAGATACACAAGGGATTGGATTTAGTGCAAGTGAGAGTTTGTAAGTGTTATGCTCTAGGTCCAATCAACTTTGGACATACGCACTTTTAATATATATATAACCGATGCATATTTATGGCAATATTTATTATTAAATTAATATTCTAATTAATTAAATAATAGAATCCGTATATTCAAGTTTTGGTGATTTGTCAATCACAAAGAGTTGTGATTGTGAGATATAAATTATATATGACTTAATTTTAAATCGTCTGTGGTCGTATGTAATAACGAGATACGGATATCGTTATTACGGATAGACCATCACGTGTGGCATTTCTTACTTATGAAGTAAGTAGTTGATCTCACAAGCTAAAGTGTGGAGACACTTGAATGAACATGTGAATGTTTTGTTATAGAACAAAATATTGGAGACCCGCTGAGAGATTCCACATGGAAAACTATCTGAATGTTAGTGGTTAAACTCTAACGTTCGGTAGTGGAATTGATCTTTTGACTTGAGGTCATCATAGTGCCTTATGTGAGGACAGTCATGCTTTGGTGATGTCGGATGTTGCTCTGTCAAGAGTCGCTAATACGGCATTGTTCGGGTATGTCAAGAATCATATGAAGGTTGTGAATAATCAATAGAGGATTCGTCACTCTTAGATAGTAAGAGATTATGATCTACATTTCATCCAGTTAAGTTGATAATGAAATCATTGGCCAAGGTGAACTCATAAGTCGGAAAAGAGTTTTTGACTTATATTGATTTAACAGTGGGATAAAAGATATGATCGATAATTGAGATTAACACACATCCATATCTCGTAATTGATCGGATCATATTGACGAAGGGATTATAGTTTCACGGTAAACGAACAAGTTTGGTTTTGTCATGTCACGTGACATTTCCTGTCACATGTATTGTCCTGACACATTGCTAGATGTCAATCTGGGACGACGAATGTGAATTGATGATAAATTAAAAAGGGTATTTTAATTTATCAATTTTGATTTGATCAAAATAATAATTCACGTAGTTAGGTATCGTGATCGGGAACCTAATGGGTTACACACAAAAGAGAATCAGAAGAATGAAATTTACCAATTAATTAATTGACAAGTGTTGGATAATTAATTAATTGGGTTGCTTATTAATATACCCGAATTAATCCGGATTAATTAATTCAAGGACCGGATTTAATTAATTTGATTAATTAAATGTTGGACCGGGTTAAGTTAAGAGATGAGCCAGCCCGTTTGGACTTATATTAATATGTTGTTAGGGTTTGAAAAATTTAAGAGAAATATTCATTATTCTTGCTAGCACGAGAAAAGAAAACCCTAGCCGTCATTCTTATTCTCTGTGTGGATCACCATTGGAGGCTGGACAATTGGACAGCTTGGATTGCAGATCGTGATCATTGGAGTTCGTGAATCAGCAAAAGAGTTTGCGGAATTCATCCAAAGTATTATTCTAAACACGGTTTCTATCTAAACACAATGTAGATCCTTGTTTGGGAATCGAAATTTACTTTACTTCCGCTGAGCATGATTAAGTAGGTTCCCAACAGTTTCATCCTTTCAAACAAAGGAGTCCAAGTCAAAAGAAATTATATTGCTTCTTGATCAAGTTCAAAAAGACTCACTTATTCATAATTACTGCTTTTTAGCTTCTTTTTATTCCTTTGCAAAGACTCCAATTATGTCCAAATTGCTCGTTTTTAACTTCTTTTTTATTGCTTTGCTCCATAATTCCTACAAAATGTAAAAGAAAACTAATAAAGAATAATCGTAAGAAAAATTGAATAAAATATTGAGAAAAATTAACATAAAACATTTCAAAATCGACACTTATCGAACCTATAAATATGGAATTTTGACTCACTATTTTTTCTCTTTCTTGGTTTCCTCTATAGATTTATAACGCTATTATTATTATTATTATTATTATTATTATTATTATTATTATTATTATTATTATTATATAAAATATGTATTTTACAATTATATTATTAAGTCGGAATTAAATAATTTAAAACTAATAATTAATATTAATCATAATTTCATGGAACCCACAATTTTTTAAACAAGCATTTCACGAACTTTCATTAAAACTCGCTAAATTTTTTATTTTAATCCCCATAAATTCCATTGTTCACAGGACCATCCCAGCCTCTCTTTCATTTTACAGTTCTTAAAATTCACAGCACACTTCAATTTGGGGGAGAGCCAATTTTATATTCACAAAATGCAAAGAAATAATAATGAGAATATAGCGAATACAACGTTAAATGGAAGCGCTCAAAATAGCGTATAATTAAAGATCATAGTTATAGAATAAAGCACAAACCATGGACAGAAAATATGATTGTGCAACATGTACATAATAGTTTATATACGCAATGTGAAATATGATTGAGTCATAATTTTTTCAACCAAAAAAAAAAAAAAAAACAAACAAACAAACAAAAAACAAAAACTTCTCCACTCTTTTTGACTCCTCATCTATATATAAATTATTATGTAACTCCATTATATACAAGTACATTATTCCAAAAAAAAAAATAATAAGACATACCATGTAGGCATTTATTCCACACCACCATGATACCTTCTCCAAAAATGCAGGAAAGCATTGAAAAACAGTCTCAAAACAAGTGCCCCTTGAGAATAATCACAATTCTGCCGTAACTTGAAAAACAAAACAAAATTAAAAATGAAACCTGTTTCGAAACAAACAAAATACCATTTGCTGTGAAACAACAAAAATATCTCTTGTTAAAAGAAATATTAATATATCGAGATCGCTGATAGCAATATTGGAAATACAAAAATTATATATTATTTGAATACCACTTAATGAAACCAACTACTGGAATGAATTGTTAAAATTATATGACAAATAGTAAAGTATTAAATCAAACAAAAGAATAAAAGAAAACAACAATTATGACAGAGAAATGAAAAGATTTTATTGATTCAAGAATAATGGAGAAAATGAAAAATTACAATGGATCATATAATTCTAGTAACATATCTTCTCACATTTTTAAAATTGTATAGAAGAACCTAATATTTATAAAGAACATGTATAAGATGTCCAAACCCTCTTAGTAGAGTTGATAAAGTTAGATGCCAAAAAACTGAGTCTAAAACGAATAATTAGTGAAAAACGCAAAAAATGGGAAACATGTCAGGTGGGCACCACGACGCCCATGCCTAGAAAAAAATAATTTTTATTTTTATTTTTTCTCCATCCCGAATTCTTCTTCAATTCCAATACCAATTTACAACTCACAATTGGCTTCCAAAATAAAACTTCAACTTGACATGGGATTCCAATAGCATTCCAAACTTGAATTCTCATTAACGTACACTTCAATTAGAATTCTTCAATTACTTCAACAAAGAATTCGAGCCACACCTAAATTCTAACAATCTCCACCATGACACGAATTCCACCTAAGAATGAACTGATTTCTTCAACAATAACTAATAAATTAATATCTCCAACAAAACACAATAATCAGTCTCTTCCAATGAATCCAAACATCACTTTTGTAGAATTATCTCAGATTCTCAAAAATCATAATTATTTTATAATTTACCAAAATGGAATATGCAAAATCAAACTCAAATGCTTTTAAAGAAGACACATTGCTAGATTGAACACCTTCTACTCCACTTAAAATATACTCAACAAAATCAAAAT